>CM042258.1:10418975-10851475 GCA_023566225.1 Romanogobio albipinnatus
ACGTTCTTGTAAAATTTTTGGTTATAATGACCCATTTAAAGCAAAGATGTAAGTTTGATAGTGCAGTGTTACTAGAGAAGCATGAGAAAAGTGTATGGTCAAGGGAGCAGAAGCCTGACCTGCCGAGGATCTCACACTCTGTCTGAGGAAACGAGTGATGTCAGCTCCTAGTATTTCATATCTCCGTCATGTCCTCTATTGTTTAGCCCCTGTGTTTCCATTAATGCTGGGCTATGGGACTGGACTGGACGTAAGTGGCACGGAAAAGCTTTCGGGGTGGAAAAGCCCGGGATCTGAACTCACATCCTGCTTTTGTTGGGACACTTTTTGGAATGTTGATGATTGTATAAATATTTGTTCAAAATTTCCTTTGAATTTTTTGAAAAACGTGAGCATCTGCAGCTACAAACCAAAGATGGAAGGATGAGTCAACAAATAAACAATAGGAACTGGATCTAACACGTTTCCTACAGATAATTCACACCTTTAAACTAGTTAACTTTGGTTTCAAAGGCAAAAGAAAATTTAAGCTTTTAGTTGTGTGGGGTCCAAACACTTGAGACTTGGATTTTTTTCATAAACCCATTTCATTATGTAACAGTAGCTACACTATATTGCCAAAAGTTTTGGGACATCTGCCTTTACATGCACATTAACTTTAATGGGTAGGGTTTACCCACCCTTTGCAGCTATAACAGCTTCAACTCTTCTGGGAAAGCTTTCCACATGGTTTAGGAGTGTGTTTATGGGAATTTTTGACGATTCTTCTACAACCCGAATTCCGGAAAAGTTGGGACGTTTTTTAAATTTGAATAAAATGAAAACTAAAAGACTTTCAAATCACATGAGCCAATATGTTATTCACAATAGAGCATAGATAATATATCAAATGTTTAAATGTATAAATTTTACACTTTTATCCACTAATTGAGCTAATTTTAAACTTGATGCCTGCTACAGGTCTCATAAAAGTTGGGACGGGGGCAACAAATGGCTGAAAAAGCAAAACAATTTTTATTCAGCTGGGAGAACATCTAGCAACTAATTAATTGATATCAGGTCTGTAACATTTTTAGCTATAAAAGGTATGTCTTAGAGAGGCAGAGTCTCTCAGAAATGAGGCTCTCCAATCTGTGAAAGAGTGCGTAAAAAGATTGTGGAATACTTTAAAACAATGTTCCTAAATGTCAAATTGCAAAAGTTTTGCAAATCTCATCATCTACAGTGCATAACATCATCAAAAGACTCTGAAAGAAAGAAAAGAAACTGGAGAAATCTCTGTGCGTAAGGGACAAGGCCGAAGACTTTATTGGATGCCCGTGGTCTTCGGGCCCTCAGATGGCACTGCATCACTCATTGGCCTGATTGTGTCAATGACATTACTAAAGGGGCCCAGGAATACTTCCAGAAACCACTGTCGGTAAACACAATCCGCCGTGTCATCTGCAGATGCCAACTAAAGCTCTATCATGCAAAAAGGAAGCCATTTGTGAACATGGTCCAGAAGCGCTGTCATGTCCTCTGGGTCAAGGCTCATTTAAAATGGACTGTTTCAAAGTGGAAAAGTGTTCTATGGTCAGACGAGTCCAAATTTGACCTATCTTGTTGGAAATCATGGACGCCGTGTCCTCCGGGCTAAAGAGGAGGGAGACCTTCCAGCGTGTTATCAGCGTTCAGTTCAAAAGCCAACATCTCTGATGGTATGGGTGTGCATAAGTGCATACGGTATGGGCAGCTTGCATGTTTTGGAAGGCACTGTGAATGCTAAAAGGTTTTAGAGCAACATATGCTCCCCTCCAGACGAAGTCTATTTCAGGGAAGGCCTTGTTTATTTCAGCAGGACAATGCAAAACCACATATTGCAGCTATTACAACAGCATGGCTTCGTCGTAAAAGAGTCCTGGTGCTGAATTGGCCTGATCTTTTACCTATAGAGAACATTTGGTGCATAATTAAACAAAAAATAAGTCAAAGACGACCACAAACTCTTCAGTAGCTGGAAACCTATATCCGGCAAGAATGGGACCAAATTCCAATACCAAAACTCCAGAAACTCATAACCTTGATGCCCAGACGTCTCCAAACTGTTTTGAAAAGAAGAGGAGATGCTACACATGCCCCTGTCCCAACTTTTTTGAGACCTGTAGCAGGCATTAAGTGGCTCAAAATTAAGTGGCTAAATTAAGTGGCTAAATTAGCTCAATAAGTGGATAAAAGTGTAACATTTCTGAGTTTAAACATTTGATATATTATCTATGTTCTGTTGTGAATAACATATTGGCTCATGTGATTTGAAAGTCTTTTAGTTTTCATTTTATTCGAATTTAAAAAACGTCCCAACTTTTCTGGAATTCGGTTGTAGAAGCGCATTTGGGAGGTCAGGCACTGATGTTGGATGAGAAAGCCTGGCTTGCAGTCTCCGCTCTAATTCATCCCAAAGGTGTTCTATCAGGTTGAGGTCAGGACTCTGTGCAGGCCAGTCAAGTTCCTCCACACCAAACTCACTCATCCATGTCTTTATGGACCTTGCTTTGTGCACTGGTGCGCAGTCATGTTAGAACATGAAGGGGCCATTGGGAGCATGACATTGTCCAAAATGTCTTGGTATGCTGAAGCATTAAGAGTTCCTTTCACTGGAACTAAGGAGCCAAGCCCAACCCCTGACAAACAACCTTGGCACAATGCAGTCAGGCAAGTACCGTTCTCCTGGCAACCGCCAAACCCAGACACGTCCATCGAATTGCAAGACAGTGATTGGGCGTGATTGGTCACTCCAGAGAACACGTCTCAACTGCTCTAGAGTCCAGTGGTGGCGTGCTTTACACCCCTGCATCCGACGCTTTGCATTTCACTTGGTGATGCAAGGCTTGGATGCAGCTGCTCGGCCATGGAAACCCATTCCATGAAGCTCTCTACACACTGTTCTTGAGCTAATCTGAAGGCCACACAAAGTCTGGAGGTCTGTAGCTATTGACTCTGCAGAAAGTTGGCGGCTTCTGCGGACTGTGCCCCTCAGCATGCGCTGACCCCGCTCTGTGATTTTACGTGGCCTACCACTTTGTGGCTGAATTGCTGTTGTTCCCAATTGCTTCCACTTTGTTTTAATACCACTATCAGTTAACTGTGGAATATTTAGTAGTGAGGAAATTTCACGAATGCACTTATTGCAGTGGTGGCAACCTATCACTGTACCACACTTGAATTCACTGAGCTCCTGAGAGCGACCCATTATTTAACAAATGTTTGTAGAAGCGTCTGCATGCCTAGGTGCATGATATTATACACCTGTGTCCATGGAAGTGATTGGAACACCTGAATTCAATGATTTGTAGGGGTGTCCCAATACTTTTGACAAAATAGTGTATGCTTCCATCCAAAGTTGTGAATTTAACTTATGTACAAAATTGGAATATCACATAAAACATTTGCAAATAAAGCACTGTTTACATCCAGTGAATCGGAGAGAACAAAATCGTCACTTTCTGATAAACTGGAGCTAAATATCACTAAGAAAAGTAGGAGAAGCCATACATTTCTTGCATCTCAGAGTGTGCAAATTAAATCTTGTTTCAGAGGCAGATGCCTGTTGTTTGGGAACGCAGTCATGTAAGACAGCTCTGGGAGGGAATTATACAGAACCACTTTTGACGAAAGACTTTGCTCAGGCATTTCAGAACAACCAAAGCATTTCAGATGCTGAGCAAAAGGATCGGTCTTGCTGGTTAGTCCAGTTATGTGTCCCATCAGGCAAAGTCACATGATTTTTTTGATGCACATCAAGGCACATCAACAGCTAGTGTTAAAAAAAAAGAATGATGTTCAGTTGTCTAACGATAGCTGGTCTCCAGGAATGTGTCAATTTTTTTAATGAAATGCAGCAGACTAGTAGTTAGGCCATCTTGTTTGCCTAAATGTGTTTCCAGAGCTGTAATAAATCCTATCAACAATTCCAATGAGATAGTAAAAATACCTTTAGTGGTAAATAATGGGTGGAGATCATGGTTACGTCATCAGTTTGAGTACCTCTGGTCCACCTGAACACATGCAGTCATGCCCTTGGAATGATCTTTATCAGTCACTGTGGGAACCTTTGCTTTGTTCTGTGCTCATTAGCCCATCAAATGAACCATTGGCTTTCAAACAATAGGATGCAATTCACACTGTTCTTGTAGACTTGTTCAACAAAAGTTGCTCAACCCCCTATAGTGGACATAAACACCTCCGGTAATCCCCTTATTTAGAGCCTACCTATTGTCCAAAGAGGGGTGGGGGGTCCTAAGGGGACAGTCCTAGTGTTTACTGCCCCCATTTTTTTTTTTACATTGTTTTAGAGAAATTGAAATAAAATTAGTAGTTAACCGTAATGATTTTTTCTCTCTGTTTCTGTTTTAATAAACAGGTAAACCAAGCAAACCAGCCCAACCCACTGGGCTCTGGACTGGGATACTTAGAGCACATCTGCCAACTCATAGAGAAGATCGGACAGCTACAGGAACACAACCTCCGACTACAGAAACAGATCTGTGGCCTGCAGAAGGAAGGCAGAGTGATCAAGACTAAAGAGGTATCAATCATCATTGAATCAGCATTCATCTTTATAAGCTTAGCCCTAAGAAAAAAAATGTGTAGACCTACATTGCTGTAGGTCTGGGTCTGAAAGATGACGTCTTGGAATTATGATTTGTTGTGGGTCAAAGCCCCATATTGATGCCTGGGGCAAAGGATTATTGATTCATACCACGTCAATGTAAATCCAGCTGTTTTGAGTGGGGTTTAGGGGTTTTCAGTCATGGTGGATAAAAGTGTATTTAATAAACAGAGCTGCTGGATTCAGCCCTTTTTGACCTGTACACAGATGGGGTATTCGTTTCAAAGGACCTGATGTCCCCTCACATGGATTTAATTTGTTTTTATGTGTCCCATGTTGACATTATTCAGGACGAAAGTCTTTTGCGGTGTCTTTGTTTGTTGGGTCATTGAGAGAAGCTCTCTCTGTCATGAAATGTGTTTTGTTCAGTTGAACATCAACATATACCTAACAAAAATAAATTTGCTGAACTAAATATGCTTAAAAAATGGTAAACATAAAAGGTCAGGTCATGCTTTAGATTAGGGTCCAATTCTCACTATTAACTAACTCTTAACTATGACTTTTACCTTAAACTCCTAATTACTGCTTATTAATAGTTAGCAAGGTAGTTGCTAAGTTTAAGTATTGAGTAAGATTAAGGGATGTAGAATATGGTCATGCAGAATAAGGCATTTATATGTGCTTTATAAACAGCCAATATCCTAGTTATATGTATGCTAATAAGAAACTAGTTAATAGTGAGACTTGAACCCTACACTAAAGTGTTACCTTATGTCATTTAGCAGTTATTTATTACAAAATGCCAACATGTGAAAGGATTCTGGTAAATCGTAAAGCTGTTCAGATTCAATTAAGTTAACAATGTGGAACCCATACAAATCTGAACTCAGTACTACACGCTTGAACAAGAACAATTACAAGAGTGCACCTGGCTTGAATGTTATCAGCCCAAAGCCACAGGAAAAATATCAACACGTTTTACAACGTTTTGTATAACGTTATGGATGTTTTTCTAACATGCCAGCCTTTGTTTTTCCCTTTGGATTTGTACCTCTCCTGAATTAGTAACACAACTCCAAAATATTGAGACCAGGAAGGGAGCTTTCTTTGTTGAATGTGGATACAAGTTGGAAATCTGGGCGCAACCCCCTAGAAATGGGATAAAGCCTATAATAACTCTTTCCCCACCAGCATTTTTAAAAAATGTTTCAAAAGAAAGAAGAAGAAAGCTTCTGCTTTAAAAAAAAAAAACTATACAAAACCCCCCACCATTTATTCTAGCTTCATGCATTATTTTTTATCAACACTTGAATGTAAGTAAGTTTCATAAAAAAATAAAAACATTTTGTACAAAAAGCTGTCCAGTTCGGATTCAGAATGATAATCAAACTGTTACACCATGTCTACACCGCTGACGTGTCACGCCGCAACAGTTAGAAGCTGTCTACACTGGACGCGACAAAGCGACCATTGCAAATAATTTGTCCTTTGTGTCAGAACGTCATGAATAGAACGAGGCATTGGTTTACTATCGGGGATTTGTCGTGTCATGTAGCGTCACATAATATACAGTTATATTGTCTTTTGTCGCATCGCTCGCGTCCGGTGTAGACACATCTTAATGATCAAAAATAATTAATTGGTTTAACTTTTATGAGTATTTAGAATTGTTCACATAACTGACACATATGAACTAATCAGAACTGTTTAATTGTTTTGAGTTTTATGAACTTGTTTCTTTTAATTTAGACAAACTTAAATTTAACTGAAACTGGGCTGGGCAATTGCTATGCTCTGCTTATGCTATCAAAGCATTGTGTTACCAATTACCAAGTTAGCATTTACTGAACTAGCTAGTTAAAAAAAAAGCTAGCCAAGTTTCCACTACTAAAATATTTAAATTGAGATTACATGATATTTTAAGTTAAATATTTGAATGTTCAATGTATGAAATACCTTACTCAAATATTCCAAGTTAAGAGCAATTACATTTCTTAACTTAACATTTTTATGTAACTGATTACCTCATTTTTTGAGTTTTGCCAACTTATTTGGGTTTGCAGTGGGCCTCAGCAAGCCCTGGCCTATAATGCCACCACTGATAAGCAATGCTTCTATTGCTTCTTTTTCTCCTGTGTTTTGATTCATGATTCATAAGAGCGCCTCCTACCGTATAACAGTAAAAACATGGATTGTTGGAAAATTCCATCAATGGTGGGAAAAGAGTTGAAAAGGAAATGAATTGAAAATGTCCCAAATTTATTTATAGTTTAAAAAAATATATATATTTTCAAAATAAATCAGGAAATAATATCTCAGTATATCAAATCCTGTGCAGCAGTCATTGAAACTGCTATAGATTGAGAGAGGTTCTTGCTATCATTAATTATGTGATGAAGGAATAAACACATTTTTATAATCATTTTATAAATGAGTGAAATTTGCTAACGTATTTAATGTACCTTCCCCTTTGACAGTCCTTCACCCCAGTCTCCTATCTTCTCTAGTCCTTTGCTTACCGACTAAAAGGCCATGAGAGTATATTGTGTAGATGTCTCCCTGACCTCTGGATGCTGTGCTGTTGAATGAGAACAGTTTAGTTCATGGTTTTTCAGAGAGTCAACTCTAAACTGGCTCTGTCAGGTAGGACCCTGGGGCCAGAAAAGACTTTGCATGGTCACAGTGAGTAAGCTCAGTGGGGGCCTGCACTTCAAAGTCATCAAAGAAAGCACGAGATTAAAGAGAGGCAAAAAAAGGAGGACATTTTAAAAATGTTATTTTTTGCAGAAACCATGCATGCTAAACTATTTTTGCATTAGTTTAAGGTTTGGGAATCACTTTTTTCTCAGAACTGGTACCATTTATTTAACTAGTCAAAAGACAAAAAGATTCAGCACAGTCTCACGACGACAATGCATAACTATTTTGAGTTGTTGCAACTTCGTATGAATCCATACAACCTCATGTGTACGTTTACGTATGATATGCTATCATCCCACTGAGGGGTAGGTTTAGGGATGGAGCACTTCTTTTTTCCTTCAAATCATACATTTTCATACAAATACATACACTTATTTTATCCCCATGAGATTGGGGAAGATTTGAGTGTGTGTAAGCTAAAATCTGTTCATATTGGCGTTCATAAAAATGGTCCTAGCGGCACATCAGGGTCTAAGCAGACGTACATTTCTTGCGGCAGAGAGTCAGAGTACTGCAGGTATTTGGAAATCTAAGAAATGCTTTCTGCTCGCCATTCTCAAGTAAAGGATTTGGATGTTGACTGGTGCTCTTTCATATATTAATGACATTAATTAGGTGGTGTTAACAAGGCGAAGATCTGAAAGCATTCAGCTGCGCACTGACCATTTGCGATTTTATAAATTTCACTTCTTGACGAGAGGCGTATGCACGTTCTCTGAATGCGTTTTCCACTCTGGAAGTGGACGAAAGTGGACAAGATCAAAACGTTTCATACCCCGTTTACACCTGCATTTAGCGTAGTCCACTTGTGATCCGATCAACCAAAATGCATCTTAATACCAGGTGTAAACAGGGCCTCGGTGAAATACTCAGAGCTTTCGCAAAAGTAGTAAAAGTATGGAACCGTTAAGGAACCAAAAATGTTCAGTTGAATCAGAATTGTCAAATTCTTTATTCCTTAAAATTCCAAGAATAAAAACTGTGACAGGAATAGTCTATGGACCACACTGACCACTTAGATTCCCTGGACTGTGTGTGTCTTTGGAGAACAAGCAACAGGCAGTAACATGCTGTTACACACATCAAAAGGCAGGGGAACTCCCAAAACGTGCCTCTGTCTCCATTATAATGAACCATGCTGTCTCGCCAGTCTCCTCCCTGGCTGTTTTACCCACCTACCTCTAAACCCTCACAGCATGCTTTCATCTGCACTCATAAAAAGCATTCAAGACTCAAACGATATGCAGTTAACTTCATTTAGTGTCCTCTTACTCTCTTGTTAGCCCTACATGTTGATCTCTTCAGTTATCAGCCATGACCAATCCGATGAACAGATATGCTCCACCACAATACAAAAGGGGAATGCATCTGGTGTTTTGGTTTATGGGACATTTAAGGTGTATTCTTTCACCTTCAGTCCATGTACAATGCTCATGCTTCTATCTTCTCAAATGCATCAAAATCTTTATGATGCATTGATACATTCACAGGAATCGGTTTTCACACCAATGCATGTCTTTGCTCTCGGTGGCGACAACAACATAAAATCCTCAGCAAACGGATCCACCCTGGCATCATCACCTCATCAATCAGAAAGCGTTTACTATGCAAATCCAGATGTAATGGAAACAATAGAATAATCTTGGATAAACAGAGTGTTGGGAAGCATCTTATCACTGACACAAAACAGTCATGTGAATTTTAGAGACTTAAGAGACTCTTAGAAAAGAATCTTGTGCTTTTTTTTCTAAAAAGCATAGGTTCTTATGCATATAAATACACAATAAAACTCAAAACTCAAGTCATATCTACTACACTTCTCATCTGGTTTGGAAACAAATGTGTAATAATTGGTGGAAATGACAAGCCGTTTTCAGCTGTTGAGGTGATTCACGTGACGATGTGGGATACATGAGGAAAATGCTTAAAATAGTGACCCAGATAAAGACATTTCCCAAAGGAAAAGCAATTCAGGGTCATTATGATTTTGTCTCATGATTTAATTGTTGAGAATGAAATGTTCCCCATGGGAATGAGAAATCACATGTGAGATATCTTTAATATTTGAATCGTTTCAACTAGACAACAATGCAATTAAATAGAGAGCAGATGGAGACTTTTGCTTCTCAATATGAACTTAAACTTTCTCATCAAATACTTTCAAGACCTAGCTCTCAACTACACTCATTGTATAGCTCTGTATACAGAATGTGTGATAAGTCATCTTGACTTATCCCTTTTTTCTTTCTCATAAGATATTTTAGAAGTAAAACTTGGTATTTAAATGAAATATGGCTGATATCTCCACGAAAAGAGTAACCTCTGAGAAGTACAGTTTTACACTGGGTCTATGTCACAGTTGTACAAGTCATGTGAGATAAAGATAACATTAGATAATTAGAAATTAACCCTATCTTTGATGTAACATTAATGTAGTAGCAAGGCTACCCAAAATATACTGAAATAAAAATCTATTCAAATAGATTTAGTCAGTGAATGGATGTGTTTGAGGGCTTCAGTAATTTTACACTTGTATAAATCTGAACCAGATGTCTAATCTACGGGCCAAGTATGTGCTATCATCCTTGACCCATGGGCGTGAACATCAACAAATTGAATTTAGATTTCATAAAGCGAACTATTTTAAGTGCTCTTCTATCCCAAATGGCCACATTTTAATTTTGTTTTGGAGATTTCATTAATACAAAAGTTTTACCTATGTATGCCTATGCATTCATAAAACTGATGACTAAGAAAGTGAATAAATAAAATTGCCTCAATATTATGTATGAGACAAATTCTCAATTCAAACTCTTTTTCAGGACTTTTTCACACAGCACTGCAGCTGTGGTGCCGCCAGCTTGGCCTTCCAAGAGCTCAAGAGACACTTTCGCAGTGATCACTACAGCCTAACAGCATCAAGCAGCACGCTGTCCGATCTGACCACAATCCCTGAGGTCACGCGCATCCCCCTCAGGGCAGGCATGAGAGGTCAGTGTGTAAACACACCTGGAGTCAAACATACAGGGCTAAGATTAATCTGTGTTTACACTAACAATAGCTGAAGGTTGGTTTCAAAAAGCCATGGATGAAGGTTCAACTGTTTTTGAATATATTTTAAAATGTAATTTATTTCTGTGATGCATTGAATTTTCAGCATCATTACCTCCAGTCTTCAGTGTCACATCAGAAATCCTTCAGAAATCATTGTAATATGATGATTTGCTGCATCCAAAACATTTATGATTATTATCAATGTTGAAAACAGTTGTGTAAAATATTTTCTTAGGATTCTTTGATGAATAGAATGTTCAAAAGAACAGTATTTATCTGAAATAGAAAGCTTTTGCTATATTCAAATAGAAAACAGTTATTTTACATTTTAATAATATTTCACAATATTACAGTTTTTTTTGTATTTTTAATAAAATAAATATAGCCTTGGTGAGCATACGAGACTTCTAAAAACAGTAAATATCTCACCGATCAAAAACTTTTAAACGGTGTAGATAGACAGACAAACTGATGGAATGACAGACAGACAGATAATCATTATCTCTGTCTATAGATTATCTTTCCATCTTCATCCATATCTATCTATCTATCTATCTATCTATCTATCTATCTATCTATCTATCTATCTATCTATCTATCTATCTATCTATCTATCTATCTATCTATCTATCTATCTATCTATCTATCTATCTATCTATCTATCTATCTATCTATCTATCTATCTATCTATCTATCTATCTATCTATCTATCTATCTATCTACCTACATACCTACCTACCTACCTACCTACCTACCTACATAACCCCACAAGTGTCCCACATACAAACCCTTGCTGCCCACATAGCACTAAAGTCATGTTTTTCCTGGTTGCTTTCCTTCCATCTCATGTTCCATCAGGTGGGTGGGCAACCAAACATTAGTCTCTGGAGAAATGGGAAATTAATAATTTAGCGATAGGTGGAATTCCTGGTATTCCATATAGAGAGAAGAAACATATCTCAGGGATTCTGGGACTTTTGGTGGGTGGGGAAACAGAGATAATGTATGTTTCAGTGTGCTATATGCGCCACACCCTTCAGAGGACATAGAGTTTAGTCATAGATCACAAATTCATAATAGTCATTTCCTCTCACAGAGAGAACTACATGTGCATGTTTTCTCCTGTACAGATGGTGAGATGGGCTGCCAACCTGCTCTTCCCGTTTGGAAGAGGGGCTTGAATCGAAGAAGCTACACAGAGGGAGAGGCCAAGTACCTGAGTGACAGCGCTGAGGTCCTCTCCTCTCCTCACAGACGGGTGAGTCAGTTGAATTTTAACACACTGACTCACTTTGACAAACACACATCTTTCAACACTCAGGGGAAGGAGATTGTAGTGAATATTTGGTCACTCATGCATTGGTTTACTCATTAACTGATTCTAGATTGTGGTAGTTGAGTCAATAGAAAATGAAAATGTCAGTAATGGAAGTAGAGCCAGGTGAAACTGTGATTACAGTTACATTTATTTAGTAATTAAATGACGTAGTAACATGTAAACAATTGACAGGTTTTAACCATAGAATTTTTAGTTTAAAATGATTTTGTACCTTTGTGTGTCTGTAGTTGAGTGAGAACTATACTTGGGGAAGAGTGAAGGAACTGGTGAAGAAGACCAAACTGAGGAACCAGAGCAGGCTGGGACTGTCTTCAGGCTCCTTGAAGAGATCGTGTCCACAACTTTACCGGTACTCCATCCATGTTTTCATAATAATTCAGGAGTTTCGGATCATTTGCACTCAAAACAATGGTCACATTTGATCTCCTTCTGAAGGCTCATGATATTTTATAAATAAATATTCTATTTATTTATTATTTCTGAAAGCCTGATCAACATTATTTCACAGACGATTGGATTTGATATTAAAAATGAATCAGAATGGAAATGAATCCAAGCTTCAGCACGCTGCCCTATTGTGTTGTTCCCATATGCACTACAGTAACTTCTGGGAAAGCGTATCACAAACACAAGTAGTACTAATGGCTCCGCTCTTTTGATGTTATGACTCACTATGTGTCCATGTGATGCAAGATAAAACTCTCATCACATCCGAACACTGGTAAACTGCTGGGCGTCCTAATCTCGTCTGAATGCTGCCTCCTCTTAAATACCTCAGGGCTCATGTGGTAGTCAGTGACTAGCACCACATTATATGAATGAGCAGAAAGCAGAAACATGTGTTTATTACATACTGTTCTAGTATTTTGAATCATCTTTTATTTTTACATTTTATGTTTTCATTTAAAGTTAAAATTGCTTTTGTAATTTGTATTAGTTTTGGTAAGACTATAAAATATTGAGCCCTGCACAATTAATTCCATATTGCAACTTATTTATTGTTTGCTGCATAATTGTTTGTTTTTAGTTATGGACCTAATAATTACTACTGTTGACATTTTATTCAAAAAATGTTTTGCTTTTTAATAATAATTTTATATATTCTTTTACTGTGGCTCTTTTGGAAAAATGCATTTACCAAAAATGAAAAAAAAAAATGGCTCTTTGGTCAAAAAATGTTCCAAACCCTTTTCAGGGACACAGACGAAAATGAAAAGACTACAGTCAAAGCTCATCTTTAGGGGGGCATTGTCAAATATTCTACTGCCCACTGACATGGTTTTGAAAGCTATTTATTATAAATTTTTTGGCCTTCAAACTTATTAAAAATGCACATACCGTATGTAGATCAGAGAAATCAAAATGTTCTCGGGTGAGCAGTCCCCCAAACCCCCCTAACTACCGAAAATTTGGGACCTCACTGATTTAAAAAACCCTGCCTATGGCCCTAAGTGAACTGTAAAGTATTTTCTTTGTTTGAATGACTACTCAACCCTACCTTACACATTAATACTGGAAAAAGAGCCCCTTTGGTGTGATTTCAAATGACCATTCACTGTAAATAAGGGCTCCCCCCTCACTACAAAAGCCAATTTAAGGTTGTTAGTCACCAAAGATTAATTCCCTACAAACATTTAGTATTAACCAATAGTGAAAAAGAATGTGTTAATTACCACAATGGGTCGAAGCCATGTATTTCAACTTTCAGCTGTCTGCAACCAAGAAACCATGAATAGTTCTACATGCATATATTTTCTGAGCATTAGTTAAGCATGTATAATGCATATTAGTGCACCCATATTGTTATCATTTTTTTCTAATTAGCTTTAGGTCTAATCTATTTTTATTTCAGTTTTAGTCATTTTAGTACTTAAACTTATCAGTTTTTCAGTTAGTTGCCAAAGCAACATTTATTCAAGTTGAACTTAATTTCAGCTTAATATCAACTATGATTTTCATAGTTTGTTCAAAAATAACAACCCTATTCAGTCACACAGCACCAAGTATCAGTCACTCTACTTGCTGTTGCACATCTATAACTGCACTTTTTCACAGTGTTAATAAATCAGTTTATACTGCGACACTGATGAGTTCTTTATTCTCAATAAGGTCTTATTCATTTTATTCAAGGCTAGAAACTAGTTCCAGGTTTGCTGACCAAATTGCAGCTCTACATCACTTTCTGAACTATTTACAGACACTTTATGATGACAAGCGATTTAGGGACGTCTTTAGCCTCTATAAAAAACAACTTGAATCTCAACCTATTCCACAGGTTAGGTAGCCTGGCTCCGCCCTCTTACGTACTTACGCTCAATTTTCATTTACCTTCAGTACTACGTCTGGTACTGCTGTATATGCTTAGGTTTTCGGCCTAAAATTTTTTACCGGTCCAATCAGCGAACAGAGGGAGTGGCTGAGAGCGATGACGTTGATGTTGTGCGCTAGTTTGAGTTGTAGTTCAGTAATGGCGGCGGTGAAAGATGCGAGTGTGTGGCACTGGCACCGCTGACGAATGTCCAGAAGTTAAAGCTGGAGTGTGGCGAGGTGGACGAGCGAGCGAGATCGGTGTGTGTGATTGAGAATGAGACACACCGGTCTCGAGTCCTCTCATCAGGCATAAAAGGACGAGCGACTATATTTGACAAAAACAGCTTCAATGGGGCGATAGTGTAAGATACAAGGTAATGGAGCCTTTTATACATTGTCTTGTTGGTTTAGAAATAAACAATGGACAAATGGAGTCTTTAACACCTCAGATGCATGGGCGTCGGAAGCAAAAAAAAATGTGGGTGGGTCCTCAGAATTTTTTTACTGGAGTAGATGCCAATAAGTACAAATATACCACTTTGCTTGCTAAGCGTATAGTTCGGAAAGACAAAATTACGGGAATCGCCATATCATTGAGAGTGGCAGTAGTGTAGGGGTAAGACGCACGGCATCTAGTTTTGACACAAATCGACCCGCGGTTCGGCTTTCGCCGAACTCAATCTTCTCCCTTTTCCCATCACATATCAGATCGGAAAGGCATTTATTTTCATTAAAAATGACGAAAATATTAGACAAGTGGAAATAAAGCATCTAACGTGTTTAATAATAAATGTTTATCGATTAGGGGTAGATAAACAGACATGTGCTGAATGTTAGAGACAATAAAAGTGAGTAATAATAAATAAAAAGTCCAATATCATTGATCGTAAAAAGTGGGTGGGTCTTGTCCCACCCACATACAATGGTTCCGACGCCAATGCTCAGATGTAAAGATATTCACTGTCAAAGTGAGGCCAAAATGAATGGGAGTCAATGGGATGCTAACAGCAAGTGATGGTTTGGGTAGCAATGGCCACGCCTATGGAAGGTACGGTTTCCGGGGGCTGGATTACCCCCTTGGGCCAGACTCTATGTACAAATGAAATGTACGAGAGTCTGGTAAGACCAGGCTACAGGTTAGGGGGACGCATACCTTAAAAATGTCTTTATCCTCTATATAAAAAAAAAAACTTTAATCTCAACCTATTCCACAAGTTAGCTGTGATCCCACACACAGGTTGGCACAGACTCAGATGAATAGTTCCAGGGCTGCAGTGTCAGGTCGGAGGTATGCTGGTGGGAGTAATCAAATTCCCCATGTATTTCACTCATTAGATGAGATATGGGAGCTATGCTAAACGCACTCTCCTCCCGAGAGCAGATATTTTCTGAGGAATATCCATACGGACCGATGATTCATACAACACGCTGACTGTATTTTGACAGTATTTATTCTGTGTTTGTGTTCTCTCATATCGTAATATTCAGCAAGTTGCGTAAGTGCAATGCCATTTGAAAAATGAGGTCAGACTGTCTTCCATTAGTTCAGACCAACTTAATGAGGCATCTCTTTGGTGCTATATGGAAAAGGTTATTCAAAACATACTTAAAATATTTTGAATAATGTCTCAATATTTAGCATGATAAGGAAAGCATGATAATGGTACTACAAATGTGTCAGAATTTGATACGATTAAGATTGCTAAAATGGTTTCAATCTTCCTCACAGCCCAGATTTGATGTCAGCAGAGCGCCCCAGGACAAGCAGAAACTCCATGATCGCTTTGGGCCATCAGAAACTGGACTATCTGTGGCCACAGTAGTATTGATCAGGTAGGCCAAAAATACATCTTCTGCCAATTCCTAGTGCAATAACTATCAATATGAAGGTCAAACCTGACAATTTAATAATTACATGTCTGACTAGTAAAGTTAATAGACAAAATGTATCTTGAATGCACTGCAAGTTGCTTTGGATAACAGTGTCTGCAAAATGCATAAATGTAAAATATAACTTACAGCAACATATCTTTGGCCAAGCACATCAATGACATTATGTACATTGCATTATAAAGACAGCTTAAGTACAATTTTAATAGCAATTATTGCAAATGTTATAATTTAACCGTGGCCAAAACATTTGTCATCATTTACTCACCCTCATGTCAATCCAAACCCAAAATACTAACATCTTCGGAACACAAATGAAGATATTTTATTATATTTTCTCTTAATATTGTCTTCTTAAAAACATTTATATGATGAACAGATTTAATTTCATATAAACAATAGTGCTGCCAAACCATTAATTGCATCCAAAATAAAAGTTTGTGTTTACATAATATGTGTGTGTACTGTGTACAATTATTATGTATATTTAAATACACACACATATTACATGTATATATTTAAGAAATGCATGTGTGTGTTACAACAAAAAATACAACAGATTTTTCTTAAATATATACATGCATGTGTGTGTATTTATATATACATAATTATACACAGTACACACACATATTATGTAAACACAAACTTTTATTTTGGACGCAATTAGTCGTTTGACAGCAGTAATGTTTATATGAAATTAAATCTGCACACATACATAGAGCACATCAAATATGGTAAATGGCATTTGAACAAATCTCACTAGTTTAAAGGTGCACTATGTACATTTTTTTGAGTAAAATATCCAAAAACCACTAGGCCAGTGTTATATATTTTGTTCAGTTGAGCGCTTACAATATCCCAAATGTTTCCAACTATTTGTAAATCGTGAGAAATTTCTATTTTAACCAAGGAACCGTGACTGTGAGGGAGTCGCCTGTCGATTGCGTCATATCTGCGTTTTATTTTGCAGAAACGCTTTACTCTCACTGCAGTGTGAACAAGTGTCATAGCAGCCAACGAGCGAACGCACAGAGTAACGTCATAACATAATTTTCAACACACTCAGATGTATCTAATATGATAAACAGCTGCGTTACCTCATACTCATGACCGGAAAACCGGAAGTTCCGCCGGCAACTGTGTCATAATAAAAGCCCCGACAGTGACTGTGTCATAATAAAAGTCCCGCCACTCTTCTCATTAACAATCGCTCCAGCGGCCTTGCTCAGCTCCACAACACTCGGTCCTGCTCTGCTTCATACTACAGTAACGTTAATAATCACATCCATGAACATGATTTCTGCCCGAGTCCTATCCCGATTCTTTTCCACCGGCTGTGAGGTGAAGACCACATGTCCCAAGATTCAGCGCTCAAACGTGGCGTCATCAAACTACGCCTTTGTTTTGAACAGGTGACCTCGAGTGGACGGAAAAGTTACAAAGTGCAGCTTTAATGAGAGAATATTAAAAATATCTTAACTTGTGTTTTGAAGACAAAGTGTCTTATGGGTTTGGAATCACATGAGGCTGATTAAATGAGGGCAGAATTTTCATTTTTGGATGAACTATCCCTTTAAATTACATTCATTAGAGGCAGTTTTCTATCATCAGGCCCAAGCATTGTCCAGATATTGCCTAGTTTCCTGTTTGTAGATAGAACTGTTGATTTCAATGCACTCTTACATTGGCTTGGTGAGAGTTTCACCTTTTGTAATGAATAAGTCACAAAATAGTAGTAGTAGAGTAGTAGTGAAAAAAATTAATTTACCTAAGGATCCTTAAAGGTCCAAGTTGGTCTTAAAGATGATGATACATGGGGAAACTTTTTGAGCAATGTTGCCGTTGCATTGAGAATGGGCAACAAATTTCTATTTGGATACGTCAGATCGGTCTCTGCGTCCCACCTGGTTGCCCGATGATGGCAACATTTCCCAGCAACATTGCTTAAAAAGTTGCCCCATGTACCATCACCTTAAGTTGCTCATAGTACTATTCAGACACCTTAATCGGATAGCCAAATTTATTACCATAAAGTTATATATGGGCTGTCATGGACTCCCATGGCAGAGGAAGAAAAAATAGAGGTCAGAACAAAAACAATATAAAACAGAAACAACAAAGCATTCAGTGCTTGGTCCCCAGTGATGTCCAGTGTGCAGAGGAGGGTTTGTGTTCCAGGTCAGTTGTTGTTTTAGCACTGTTTGGACAGTAAGGCTCTATCTCGCGGCAGTGTTGTTTCAGTTCAACTGATATCACGCACACATTGAATGAGCAGCATGTTAACTCTCAGCTTTTGTTTTCTCATCAGACATTGAGCAGATGGTCTGCGATGGGGCAGCTTTTCCAAAAAAGCAAAAGGACAAACTGATGGTTTTTGCAGTTTGCAGATGGTTTTTCCAGACGGAGGAACAAAATGGGAGAGAAATGCACAAGGAACAGGATTGGAGTAATGAGAGAAGAATACTGGTATTATGTGTACTGTATATAATACTAGGAGAGATGTTTATATATTAATGCAAGTGTTAAGTTGTTGATGGAGCTTGTTTGAGTGATGTGACATTTCTATAAAGCACTCATTAGATTTGTCAGCTAATGAGGTACTATTAAAGACTATATAAACATGTGGAAAGATGCTTTACAGAGAGTGATTTCCGAAAAAGGGAATTACAGTAAATTCCTATGTATAGTCTAATGTAAATTCTGTCTGGGGCAATTTCCCAGACACTGTCAATTGTAAAATACTTGAAATACACCCAAATTATAACAAATGTTGAACATGCATGCTATAAATTTATATACATCATTTTGTACCACAATTATAAGAATTGCCATGTGTAAGTGTGTATATACAGACATAAGAAATATGCATGTATGTATCCATGATGTATGGGTCATACAGTATGTGTGGATGAGAGTGGAAGAGGGGCGCTCCCACATGTGAATTCCTCCATCTACAGACATATATCGATGTGAAGACGGGGCTTATGATAACATGTAGATGACTTATGGCAGTTCTGTACGCTGCTCGCCTGTCCGATGTTATATAATGTGTGCGGCCTTTCGCCTCCTTAAAAATGAAGCAATGCCCAGAGTATGAACCTGAAATATCATCCTAAACTATGAGTTAACAAGTGCTTCCTATGTACCTGCCAAATTTCAGTCCAAAGACATAAATGCTTAATTAAACCGAATAAACCAAACTGAGCTGGATTAAAGCAGTATTACATACTGTAAATCATACTGTCACTTTCAGAACTCTTAAAAAAAAAAAACGGAACAAGCGGAACTTCCTTTGAACGTTATGCCCAGTCATAGTGAGTTAAAGCAGGTTAGATAAGTGCTGCTAATCTTACACACCAGAGGAACTAATGACAGTAAAAATGTATGAAAGTTTGAAAAAATTGTTAAAATAAATAAAATACAATAAAAAGTTAGAATGGTCATACAACTTTACTAAAGTTATTAGTGGACCTCAGGGACAATAATGAAATGAAACATGAAATTACTATTTTAAATTAGGAAGGTGTTTATTGCAAGCTTTTACTAATAAAACACTAAAGGGTGATATAGAGAGCAACAGTGCCCGTCCCCTTTTTCAGCTGTGCTGGTTACGAAAATATATTTTCCATTAATTTTTCCCCATAGGGATTTTCTTTGTTAAAGAGTTATAAGCCATGAATAAAGCCAATCAGCTACAAGGTGAATCACAACATTACAAACTTTGATTTAAAGCAAAAAAGCTTTTCAAAATCAGCCAAACAGACAAAAAGGTACAAGACTTTAGTGAGGGAAAGAACTACAATCCCATGAAGCATTGCGAACAGCATAATCAAAAACGTTTGAAACGTATTACTACTAATTAGAAACATAAAACTACTTACAAACTACTATGTACAAATGTTGAACATTTTTATGTATTTTGAGAGTGTAGAGAGATTGGCTGCATCTGAAATCGAATACTTACCCACAATATAGTCTGCGAAAAAGAAAATACGAGAAAAGAGTAGTATGTCCGAATACAGAATATTTGAAAAACAGTAGGCGAAATGTCCACGGATGACCTACTACTTCCACCAAGATTCTGAAGTACGCATTCGATGGGCACTTTACTATCCCATGAGGCCACGGGACGGGATTTTAGAATGGATGTAAAGCAACGCAACTCACACTGGTGTGACAGTAACAACATGGCGGATGTAGTACGTCCAAATTGACTCAATTATGTCATTCGCAGTGCTTCATGGGAGTGGGTGGAGCTATTTAGGCAAGGGTTGCTTTTTTTAGACTCTTTGATTGGTGTCATTTCCTGTGTAGCATCATGGGTAATGAAGTTGTTCGCCAGAAATTCTGTTGTTAAACAACTATTTTCAAAATAAGCTGAAATACTGCAGGCTGACAGCTTCAGTAGAAGCAAATACCATGGATTAACAACCTCGTAGCTCACAGAAGGTCTGTCTTTAAAGGTTTATAACTTATCGTTCAAAATTTCCCTAGGGAGAAAATTAATGGAGTTTTTACTTACACAACCCGACTTGCACTCTACAGTTAATCCACAGTGAAAACAGTCAGGTATTCTGGACAACATTAGGTTAAGCTCTAAGTGAGCACTAAGAGTTTAACTGTCTTTGTTGACAGCTGGATGAGTGAGGTACTGAAATACTGATGTCTAGATAAGGTCTGTTTTGCAGACCACTTGCAGCCTTCCGTGTGAAAGATGACACACATTTTCTAATCAAACTTTTGTACCATGATATTGTTCTGACCAGGAAAGTGTATTAAAACACAAAGTGGTTTCCAGCATGTAGTACTGTCTTTTGATGTACACTTGACCAACCGTTTCATAGTCACTGAGTGTAGTAGTGTTGATCTGTGTGTGAAAATGAATGAGAGCTGATGTATGGCAGAATTTTTTGTCTGTTAAGGACAATGGACATGACAAGAAATGTGTACTTATCTTGTGTATTGTAGTGTACCAAATGGACAGAATAATTCATTATGCATATTGCATTGCTATTCAAATGTATTTTTAATAAATAAGATATTTCTAAATAACATCAGCCGGTTTAAATGCGTCTTTCATCATGTACCGATAGATTTTTGTTGAATGGCTCTTAAAAATAAACCGTACAGTCATATACTGGACATAGTTTGATGATGTGAAAAAACGAGATGGAAGGGAAAACTCTATTTTTTTGAGTGAACCCAAACACACTGAAATAAATTTTTCCATCCATCATCTCATTTTTCCTCCCACTAGGGTGGAGATTCTGAACTAAAATGGTAATATTTTGTCATAGTTCAAAAATAAATTGAACAAAACATAAAAATGAAAATGTTAATGACTTCAGTGTTAATATAGGATATGCAGGGACTAAAGGATCAGGTGAGAAAACATCAGAATCCAGGTCATGAGGTCACTGGGAGTTGACAGAATGACTGCAAATATAAGCATTGCTCGCAGTATGAAGTATCTCAGATTTCTCTCACTTAATACAGACCATGGCAGAGTTCAAGCAGTTGCTGCACAAACAGAGCAGCTTTAAATAAATGGTTTAATGTGATTTTCCCCACCACACATGTACAGTAAACTATTAATGTAAATGTATAGCATATGTGGGGCTTATGAAGTCATAGACTCTATAAGTGTGCGCCACACTCGTAAAATGTAGTATAAAATCTCAACACTTGAGAGTCAAGCTGTTTATCAGCATGGCAAAGTTGAGCACACTTAATATTAGCGCCTCCCTCTGGTAGATAGCGGTAAAGCCAAGTGAAAGTGAGCCAACTTTAGGCATTGTGTGGCAAATACTGGCAATGGTTAAAAACGAACACCAGTTCCTTTGGGAAACAACAGCGTGTAAATTCACGAGGACTAGGGAAAGACAACAGTAATGGACAATGGTATATCAAGGCACAGAGTAAAAACAATAGATAGTATATACATAAACGTAGCAGCAGTGGGAAATGAATGAATTGTAGAATTCAAGCGTGTGTGTGTATATATATATATATATATATATATATATATATATATATATATACACACCGATCATGAATGATGAAATATATCATACAGGCCCACTGATGAATAACAGTGATTATCTCTTAATCACGGCACCTGTTAGTGGGTGGGATATATTACACAGCAGCAACTGAACATTTTGTTCTCAAAGTTGATGTGTTAGAAGCAGGAAAAATGGGCAAGCTTAAGTATTTGAGCGAGTTTGACAAGGGCCAAATTGTGATGGCTAGACAACTGGGTCCAAGCATCTCCAAAACGGCAGCTCTTGTGGGGTGTTCCCAGTTTGCAGTGGCCAGTACCTGTCAAAAGTGGTCCAAGGAAGGAACAGTGGTGAACCGGCGACAGGGTCATGGACGGCCAAGGCTCATTGATGGACGTGGGGAGCGAAGGCTGGCCCGCGTGGTCCGATCAAACAGACGAGCTACTTTAGCTCAAATTGCTCAAGAAGTTAATGCTGGGTCTGATAGAAAGGTATCAGAATACACAGAGCATCTCAGTTTGTTGCGTATGGGGCTGCATAACCGCAGACCAGTCAGGGTGCCCATGCTGACCCCTGTCCACCACCAAAAGCGCCAACAGTGGGCACGTGAGCATCAGAACTGGACGTCAAGTCAAGTCAACCTTATTTATATAGCGCTTTTAACAATGCAGATTGTTTCAAAGCAGCTTTACAGTGTTAAACAGGAAAATAATGCAACATAATTTTATTCAGCCGTATAGCCATTCTGGAGAAAACCGTGATGTCATCAGTTCATTCATACAGTGACAGCGAGGGCTTTAGATCAGTAATTAGATCAGTAATTTAGTTTATATGGTTAATTTAGTTTAATAATTAGATTTATTTGGATATTTAGTTGAACATTTAGTGTCCCCAACTGAGCACGCCAAGCCAGAGGCAACAGTGGCAAGGAAAACCCCATCAGGTGACCTAGTGGAGAAAAATAAACCTTGGGAGAAACCAGGCTCAGTCAGGGTGCCAGTTCTCTTCTGGCCAATTAACAAACAGCATATGATTATTATTCTGGCAACTTTACAGGTCAGAGGTCATAATAGATCGGAATATTCGAAGGATCGGAGGCAACACACCGGAGACGGGTTTATTGAGGATGACATATCGATTTAAGAATTATTAAATTGTAATATTCGAACAATCGGAGTCATCACGCCGGAGACGGGTTTATTGAGGATGCCGTGTCGACGATGCAATTTCAGGGGAGTCTAATTGACATGGTCTCTGCAGACACTTCAGGGTCATACGTTGGTCTTCTCTGGGCGCAGGTCCACCATCTGATCTGGATACGGCCCGGATCAGGCTGACTGCAGTAAACCTCGGGATAAAACAGAGAGACTATCATTAGCGTAGATGCCATTCTTCTGATGATGTAACGAGTACATGAAGTTTATTTATTGAGCGAGCAGGGCAACCACCCAGTAGAGCATTACAATAATCTAGCCTTGAGGTCATGAATGCATGAACTAACTGTTTAGCATTTTGCATTGAGAGCATGTGCCGTAATTTAGATATATTTTTAAGATGGTAGAATGCAATTTTACAGATGCTATAAACGTGGCTTTCAAATGAAAGATTGGTATCAAAGAGCACACCCAGGTTCCTCACTGACGACGAGGACTTGACAGAGCAGCCATCAAGTGTTAGACAGTATTCTAGGTTACTACTTGTGGAGCTTTTTTGTCCAATAATTAAAAATTCAGTTTTTTCTGAATTGAGTTGCAGGAAATTACTGGTCATCCAATGTTTTATATCAGCTATGCATTCCGTTAATCTTGTGAATTGGTAAGTTTCGTCATGGCGCGAAGAAAAATAGAGCTGAGTATCGTCAGCATAACAATGAAAACTAACTCCATGCTTCCTAATGATATCTCCCAGTGGTAGCATGTACAGGGTTGAAGAGCAGCGGTCCTAGCACTGAGCCTTGCGGTACTCCATACTGAACTTGTGATCGGTGTGACATCTCTTCATTTACTGCTACAAACTGATAACGGTCACATAGGTATGATTTAAACCATGACAAGGCAATTCCACTAATGCCTACATAATTTTCGAGTCTATTCAAAAGAATGTTGTGGTCGATAGTATCAAATGCAGCGCTAAGATCGAGTCAAACTAATAGAGAGTTACAGCCACAATCGGATGATAAGAGTAAATCATTTGTAACTCTGATGAGAGCAGTCTCAGTACTATGATACGGTCTAAATCCTGACTGGAAATCCTCACAGATACCATTTCTTTCTAAAAAGGAACATAATTGTGAAGACACTGCTTTTTCAAGTATTTTTGACAGAAAGGGTAGATTTGAGATTGGCCTATAATTGACTAATTCTGTAGGATCAAGTTGCGTTTTTTTAATAAGTGGTTTAATAATAGCCAACTTAAAAGTTTTCGGTACATATCCTAATGAAAAAGATGAATTAATGATATTAAGAAGAGGATCTATGACCCCTGGTAGCATCTCTTTTAATAGCCTAGTCGGTACAGGGTCGAGCATACATGTTGTTGATTTTGATGATTAAACGAGTTTAGCCAATTCTTCTTCTCCTATAGCAGTGAATGAGTGTAATTTTTCCTCAGTGACACTACAATGCTCTGTCTGATGTGATACTGTAGTACACGGCTGCATGGTTAAAATTTTCTTCCTAATATTATCAATCTTACATGTAAAGAAGTTAATAAAGTCATTACTGCTGTGCTGTTAACAAACATCAGAAGTTGAAGCTTTATTTTTGGTTAATTTAGCTACTGTATCGAATACATACCTAGGGTTGTGTTTGTTTTCTTCCAAGAGAGTCGAGAAATAAGCAGATCTAGCAGTTCTTACGGCCTTTCTGTATGCAATCATGTGCTCTTTCCACGAATTACAAAAGACCTCAAGTTTTGTTTTCTTCCAGCTGCACTCCATTTTTCTGGCTGTTGTTTTAAGGGCCCGGGTGTGCTCGTTGTACCACGGCATTGGACTATTTTCTTTAATCTTCTTTAAGCGCAGGGGAGCAACTGTGTCTAAAGTACTGGAAAAGAGAGAGTCAATAGTTTCTGTTACAACATCGAGTTCTTCTAAGCTATCTGGGATGCTGAGGAGATGATACTGATGAGGAAGATTATTTAAAAAGCAATCTTTAGTAGCGGCAGAGATTGTCCTGCCATTTTGTAAGCGAGGGGGCGGCTTTGCAACCTTAGCTAAATTAAGTATATATACTAGTTAATGATCAGAGATGTCATCGCTCTGCTGCAGAATTTCAACGGTATCAACATTTATTCCATGTGACAATATTAGGTCTAAAGTATGATTATGGCGATGAGTGTGTCCTGACACGTGTTGCCTAACTCCAATAGAGTTTAGAATGTCTTTAAATGCTAATCCCAATGCGTCTTTTTCGTTATCTACATGGATATCAAAATCACCAACAATTAGTACTTTATCTACGGGCAGTACTAATTCTGATAGAAAATCAGCAAATTCTTTGATAAAGTCTGTATTATGCCCTGGTGGCCTGTATACAGTAGCTAACACAACTGTTAAATGGGTTTTATCATGTACACTACATAACGTTACATAAAGCACCAAAACTTTGAAGGAATTATATTTGAAACTAGACTTCTGAGTAATACTGAAGATATTATTATAAATTACAGCAACCCCTCCCCCTTTACCTTTCAGACGCGGCTCATGTTTATAACAATAATCTTGGGTGGTGGACTCTAAAGTAATGTAGTCGTCAGGTTTTAGCCAGGTTTCTGTCAAACACAGCACATCTAGATTATTATCTGTAATGATACAATTTACAATAGCGCTTTTGGGGAAAGGGATCGAATATTCAGCAACCCAAGCTTTATCAATTGTTCATCTGTATTATATCTGTTGTTTATTTGTTGGACATCAATTAAATTTTTACTGTTGAATGGTTTTGATGTTTTTTTTTTGTATTTACTAATTCGGGGAACAGACACAGTCTCTATATGATAATATCTAGGTGAAAGAGTCTCTATGTGCTGGGATTTATCTGACTCCGGTGACGTGAGACAGCTAGCAGACGGTCGGTTTAGCCAGTTTGTCTGCTTCCTGACCTGGGCCCTAGTGAGTCAAGGTTTAGCTCTAAGACTATGTGCCAAATTACTAGAGAGAAGAGCGGAACCACCCCAGGATGGATGGATGCCATCCTTCTTCAACAGGTCAGGTCTGCCCCAAAAACCTTTCCAATTGTCTATGAACCCCATGTTATTTTGCGGACACCACTTAGACAACCAGCCATTGAGTGATGATAGTCTACTAACTATCTCATCACTCCTTTTAACAGGGAGCGGTCCAGAACAATAAACAGCCTCTGACATCGTATTAGCGAGTTCACACACCTCTTTAATGTTAATTTTGTTGATCTCCGACTGGCGAAGTCGAACATCATTAGTGCCGACGTGAATAATAATCTTAGAGAATTTACGATTAGCTTTAGCCAGCACTTTTAAATTTGCTTTGATGTCAGGCACTCTGGCTCCCGATAAACATGTGACTATGGTGGCTGGTGTCTCTATTTTCACGTTCCGTGTAATAGAATCACCAATGACTAGGGCACTTTCAACAGGATACTTAGTGGGTGCTTCACTGAGAGGGGAGAACCTGTTTAATGTTCTAACCGGAACGGAAAAGCATTTTTTTGGTCCGCGACTATGCCGTCTCACTGTCACCCAATTTCCCTGCTGCGCGGGCCCTGCAGCCAGAACCGAAGAATGTACAGAGTTCACTAAGCTATTTGCATCCAAATCAGTATCTAAAGCTGTTACATCCTCACTACTCTCAGATAAAGTATGGATGCGTGTTTCTAATTCTGAAATCTTCTCCGTCAGCCTAACTATTTCCTTACATTTATCACATGTGAAGCCCTGTTTGCCAGCGGAGAAGCCTATACTGAACATGCAGCATGCGGTGCAAGTGACAATGACAGGAGATGATATGACTTACCGTGTTTGTTGATTAATCCAACTTACCACAATTGTTTGACATGTGCGTCGCTTACCTGGGGAACACATGGCACCAGGATGCACTATGAGAAGAAGGCAAGAAGGGAAACCTTGGGTCCTGCCATCCATGTGGATGTTACTTTGACACGTACCACCTACCTAAGCATTGTTGCAGACCATGTACACCCTTTCATGGAAACGGTCTTCCCTGGTGGCTGTGGCTCTTTCAGCAGGATAATGTGCCCTGCCGCAAAGCAAAAATGGTTCAGGAATGGTTTGAGGAGCACAACAACAAGTTTGAGGTGTTGACTTGACTGTGGGATGAAGTCCGATCCATGGAGGCCCCACCTCGCAGGATCTGCTGCTAACATCTTGTTGCCAGATACCACAGCACACCTTCAGGGGTCTAGTGGAGTCCATGCCTTGACGGGTCAGGACTGTTTTGGCAGCAAAAGAGGGACCAACACAATATTAGGAATATTGTTATGCCTGATCGGTGTATATGGTAATAATAGTAACAGTCTAGAACATTTTATGAGTTAGGCCATATTACTAACGCCACATTTTCTAAACCAAAGTTCCTAATTTCCACCAGGAAAAACCAGGAAGAGAACAAATTGCAGTAACAACAAATGATAGCACATTTAATTGATTTCTCTACAGAACTAAAACAGAATTAGTAAATTGATGTATTTGGGGCAGTCTATAGAACATTTTATGAGAGAGGAGAGGTTTGTTGACCATAAGAGCATAAGAGAAATATGAACTCTTTTTGTCCCCTTTCAGGAGGGCCAGTGTAGCTACACACATTCCAGCAACTCTAACACAATGGAGTCATAAAATATATCATACAGGCCCACCTTCTGCATCTACAGATACCATAGAAATAGACGAATGACTCTGTGAAATATATAGTGGGATGTGTGCCAGTGGTTGATGATTTATAGAAATGCATTCTTGTGTTCCAGTGAGGCAACACCGGGGTAGTATTATTATTTTGTCTTTTGTGTATTTAAATACAGAGAACATGCAAAAGTAGGTCAGTGCAGGTGAAATATCAAACAGGAAAACGACTGATCTGTGTTCAAAAAGGAGTCAAAATGCAATAAATGTTAAAGTCTTGCTGTATAACAACTCATTAGGCATGTGTTATGCATAGTTTTGTAACTGTTTGCATTGCGAAACGCATTATGCAGTTATCATAATCGTGCATAAAATAGATTCGGATTCAGATATACAAAAAATTGAAATGTTCAATTTATAAAATGAACCTCATAAGAACACTGCAGTGAGATCTACAATGTCTGTTTAGTGTGTTAAAGGAGGTGGATGGGCACACAGCACAGTTCAGCAGGCTTATTTTTTTATTTCTGTCCGGAGAATAATTTCCTCCTGTGCAGGAGATTGTGATTCGCTCATTGAGCAGAACTGAGTCATACTGTGATTAATACACTACTGATTGGCAGAATAGTAGAAAGAGGACATACTTGATGCATCACTATGACAACAGCTCACCCCTGCCTATTGGCATTTCCTCAAGGATGGCTGGCCAGTTGGATGAGCTCTCCACAAATGTCACAAGCATCTCCCACTTCAGGCCATCACTGTCCTGAAACACACACACACACTGGCTGAGATCCAGCTCTAGACTGCTTTGGCATTTCATAGAGGGGGCAAATAAGGTTTTTCCCTGTAGCAACCATTTCCAGACATCCACAGAGAAGTGTTGAGCTCCGAGTGAAATCCTCATTATGTAATGGGTCAAATATCATGTGATATTTGTATTTATATTTATTTATTTAAAAAAAAAGTGACCTGAATACACCTCTCCTTTTCTATGTTGAGCATGTTTTCAATTTCTAAAGTTATTTTGATATTTTTTGTACGACATAATGGATGCAAAAGTGATTCACCTGTCTGGTGGTGATTATAATTAAACGGGATGTATGTTGTAAGAATCTTCATTTATTAATCGCTTTTTTTATTGTCAAAACTGAAAAACGAGACCTTCCCAGACTTCCTATAGGTTGTCTGTATATGAAAGCCAGAGTTTTTGACAGGAAAATCAAAAGAATGTGACGTTTACAGGCACGCTCCCGTGAGCCCCTCTTCCATTCTATAACACAAGAAATGATTGCTTAAACTATGAGCTGTCCCATATCTGTCAACATTGAACATTGGACACAAAATAAGGGATTTTTTTTTAACAGGATTCTTACCCACAAAGTTTAAAAAAAGCACTAATCATTAACAGTCTAAAGAGTTTATAACTACACAATATATTTTGATTTTGGCCGTCAGCGTCCTGATCCATCATCGCACATCACACTCATCTACTCTACTCTCCTTGAAGTTCACTTCCCGCTACTTTTTCCCTCTTCCTCCCGCCCGCCGCTGCAACTGTCTTCTTCTTCCTCTTCTTCTTCTTCGATAGTAGCCTAAGCCAGTGTTTCCAAACCTTTTTTCAGTCATGGCACCCTTTGAAAATGTTATATATGTTACGCTAGGGGTATAACTGTACAGATTGCTCACGGTTCGGTTTGTATCACAGTTTTAGGTTCACGGTTTCGGTATGGTTCAGTATTTGCTATGTTCAGGGAAAAAAGGACTGCTGTCAAATAAAAATAAAGAAAATAATAAGAATAAATAATTTAAATACAAGCAGCAGCACAAATAAATACTATTGAGCAAATATACTAATAAAATAAACTATGCTTTTCAGGTTTTTCAGGTAGGCCTACGTCTAAAATTAGTTTTCAGGTACAGAAATTTATCAAATATAAAATAACATTAGGGTGACCAGACGTCCCCGAAAAATTCGGGACAGTCCCGAAATCTAAACTGTTGTCCCGAATCTGGCCCTAATTGTCCCGAAAATTATACTAAAGCAAAATCTTGAGTAGTTATTGTCTGATAAACATTAAAAACTGTCTGCGGAGGTTGAGTCGTCCATTGCATGTTTGACTGTATAAATTAAAGATTAATTCTATTAAACTTACAAAAGCTATTCAATCAAGAGCAGTGAGTGATGTCCTTGTCTTTTGTTGTTTGACATTAAACAGACAGCAGTAAAGGCTACTGCCCCTTTAAGACCTAATGCACGGATATGCCTCATCTTTCTCGACTGTATAAAGTTTACTTAATGTCTTAATGCATATACAGACTATGTCTGCTAGAATACTCATCAAGATGGACATGTTGACATAGTTTTTGTGTGAGTTTGTCCGTTCAAGAGCAAGACTTGAAAGAGAACTCAATATTTGCACGCTGTGAGACGTGCGCGCTTTCGGATGAGTGCACAAAGACAGATTTTCTCACAGCGTGCGCGACTTCTCATTCACGTCTTCTGGCACTACTACACCCGGGTAATGACGGCGAAAATGACTGGTCATATCCGAACATACAACAGCACTCGCATGCATTGAACAAAGTTTACAAAGAGAGAATTATTTGAAAAATGTTAACAAAAAAAAAAATATTTGAAGGACTTTTACACGGCACCCCTGCTCTCAACCCGGTTGGGAAACTGGTCTGCGTTTGTACCGAGTTGAAGTACCGAGAAGATTAGGCAAATTAGTCCGGCGACTGCTCCTCCCAGTCAGCGACGGACAGTAATAATGTTTGTGCGACACTGTCTGCAACAACAACAACAAGTGGAGGAGATGCAAGCAGCGCTGCTTTTGCTGGTTATATATTGGTTTACTAAAGAGGTCATTAACCAAACTGCGGAAAAGAGACGAGCACTGATACTAAAGCATATTCTGAAAGCTCGTAAAGCTAGATTTAAAATATGACAATGTTATCATCAGCTATTATGGACATTGACCGTGCAATGACTGAGATCAGAAAGAGCAAGACTGATATTTACTGAACGCAGAACGAACCTCGCAAAAGACTTTTAAAAATGCCGGTTGAAATAAAATGCTGCGTGAGCTCAACCAATCAGCATGTTTAGCGCCCAAGTCCCACCCCCGAAAGTTCCCGAACTTTGAAAAAGTACCACCTCGGGAGCAGGGCCGCTCAGAGGGGGAAATATTTACCCGGAACTTCATTTAGACCCTGGTTCCTTCTGTCGAAACACACCGAGTACCACCCCAAAGTTCCTAGTTCCTGGGGAAAGTTCCTGCGGTGGAAATGCGGCTATAGGGTACTTTATAATCAACTATCATAAGGTGAATTGCAGAGCTGGTGCAAACATATCCACGTCGTTATGATCAGATGCTTTCTTAACTGCTGATTTCTCAGCGCTGTCATTTTTGTTGTGTTTATTTTGTTATTGACAGGAAAGTGCGCAGCACAAATTGACATATTTATCTAAACGTAGCTCTCGGCAGCGTGGACGGCGTAAGTATATTAGTTAACAATGTCGCTGCAAAGTTATTTCTAACTTTTTTACCCAAAGAATGAAAAAGAACGTCATGGCCTTGAATCCTGCTTGAATCACGTTCAGTCTCTTGTACGTCACGTGCACGAGTGCTCGTTGCTGGCTGCAGTTCACTTAACAGCCACCGGTGTCGCTAATAACAAAGGGTTTCTGAATTCTACACATAGTGTAATTAAATGGCTGCGCAATGGTATGAAAACTTCATTTAACACTTGTTTTGTTTTACAATATTACTCATATTTAAAAGGATAATATTATTAAAAATGCTGCCTTTAGAGGATACATTCCAAAGTATGAAGGCATAAAGGCACATTCAAGTCTCCTGGCTGAGATACTTTCATCTGATCAATTTTTGAAGGCAGCATAGATGTATCCTTTGCTGCTTTTGATATTCCACAACCCTTTGCGTTCCATTCCATGACAGTTAAGCTAAAAAATTAAGATGGCATCTGAAAGTTGCGGTTGGTGGTCAGTTTCTGTGTAAATGTATGTTTTTGACAAACGTTTTCCATTTTTAATGTCCTTTCTAGTGAGAAATTACTATTGTAATAATTACTATCGATTGGTTATTACCAGAGCTTATTTTATTTTGCTGTAGTGTTAAACTATAACACTGCCTCAGAAGTCTATCTGAAATCAGTTTCATGAGGTACCTTTATTCGCAAACGCTGTCTACAAAGTCATTGCCTGATAAGGCAGAAAGGCAGCAAGTCACTGCCTAAGTTTTTGGACACAGCCATGGTCAAGACGATCTGCTGAAGTTCAAACTGAGCATATAAGAGAGAAGAAAAGGGATTTAAGTGACTTTGAACATGGCATGGTTGTTGGCGTCAGACAGGCTGGTCTGAGTATTTCAGAAACTGCTGATCTGCTGGAATTTTCATTTACAACCATCTCTAGAGTTTACAAAGAATGGTCAAAAAAAAAAAAAAATAATAATAATAATAATAATAATTATTATCCAATGAGTGGCAGTTCTGTGGGCAAAAATGCCTTGTTGATGCCAGATGTCAGAGGAGAATGGCCAGACTGGTTAGAACTGATAGAAAGGCAACAGTAACTCAAATGAGCACTTGTTACAACCAAGGTTGACAACCAATTGAGCATCATTTAAATACCAAAGCCTATTGTTGCTGACCATGTCCATCCCTTTATGAGCACAGTATACTCATCTTCTGATGGCTACTTCCAGCAGGATAACACCATGTCACAAAGCTCAAATAATCTCAAACTGGTTTCTTGAATATGACAGTAAGTGCATTATACTCAGCCTCCACAGTCACCAGATTTAAATCCAATAGGGCACATCTGGGACATTCTGGAACTGGATATTTGATTCATGGATGTACAGCCTACAAATCTGGGGCAACTGCGTAATGCTATCATGTCAATATGGACCTAAATATCTGAGGAATGCTTCCAGCACCTTGTTGAATTTATGCCATGAAGAATTAAGGCAGTTCTGAGGGCAAAAGGGTACCTAAGGTGTATCTAAGAAAGTGAGTGTATAAGTGACTGTTTATTAGTCTCCAGCCGTGGCGTACTTTACTGTAGTGAATATGTCATCTTTGTTCTGTGTCTCCCTCCTGTGGCGGTCCTGATAGTCTCTCCGGTGCTCTGAGAGGCATGGTCATGTGGGTTTATGAATTTTGAGTTTACACAACAAGCACTGGCACATTTAAAAGTCGTTTTTCTAATTATTTAAAAATAATACTAATTTAAATACGGCAATAAATATTATTGTAATAAATAGTAATATTGTTCCAAAAAATATTTAATGAAAGACAGTATTAGTAATCTTCATCACAACTGATCAAAAGGTTAACCACGTGGTCTGCATTATTTTTACCCTTGTCAAAAAATCCTATTGGAATTTCAGTTTATCCTGTAGGATCTTATTGGATTCTTAGAATCCATATTCGGCATTCTGATTGATTTTAATGGAATTTCACTTTGTCCTGGGATATATTTTATTATTACTTTTTATTATAATAAATACATTATTAATTAACTAAGCACTTTTTGGAGTACACTCTAAAAAATGCTGGGTTAAAAAAGACCCAAGTTGGGTTGAAAATGGACTAACCCAGCAATTGGGTTGTTTGAACCCAGTGAATGGGTCGTTTTAACCCAGCAGTTGGGTTAAATGTTTGCTTAAAACAACCCAAATGCTGGGTTAGTCCATTTTCAACCCAACTTGGGTTGTTTTTAACCCAGCATTTTTTAGAGTGTAACATTGTGTGTGTGTGTGTGTGTGTGTGTGTGTGTGTGTGTGTGTGTGTGTGTGTGTGTGTGTGTGTGTGTGAGAGAGAGAGAGATAAATCATGCTGTAAACATCTAAATCTCTATTGTAAAATAATTTAACACAACGTTTTAAACAGTTATTTATTATATTTAAAGCCATATACTGTACTGACAATAAAATGTTTGCACAAGTTGTGCTGTTTTTTCAAAAACTACTATTGGTTAGTAAAAGATACAGTGGAAAAGTGCACCGTTAGGATTCTTAATAATGCTTTATTCGATAAGATTTAAAATGAAAAAAAAAAATGAATACAAATTCCCATATAGACCTGAATAGGGACCCAATTGGATCCAATTAAAATCCTGTAGAAATTATCCTACAGGATTTTTATGTATTGTCTTAAAAATCGATTCCCACAGAATCCAATAGGAATCAGATGAGAATCTTAAAGGACAAGACATAAATATCCTATAAGACAATACCTAACGGAATCCTATAGGAACGGTTCCAAAATATGATAGAAATTCTAAATGGAATCCTGTACAGATTTCTTATTGGAATTCTTTAGGATTTTTTGACAAGGGCATTTTGGGAGCAAGTCTAGTGCTTCTTTCCTTGCTTTAAAAAACTGCTAAATAAGTTACTTTATTCATTTATTTTGTTTCTTTTTATTTGGGATTATATTTGACTTGGTCACATTTTTGTGTGATTTACTGAATTAAGAAAAATTTTAAGGTGAGACAACTATTATGTTATCCTATCCGTCTCTCTTATGTCGTGGAAAAGAATGAGATGACCACGCTAAAAAAAAGTATGAAGAAGCTCCTCTTAAAAGCACATGCTGCAGAATCTGTGCAAGTGAGCACCTTCATGTGGAAGACAGGAATAAAATGCTCTTACACATAACCATGTGTGTAGTAAATCTTATATCATCCATCTGCACAACCTTTAAGAACACTAATTACTTTTGAGTGCTATTAGAAACGCATTGGTTTAGTCCCTCTTGCTTGTACTTGCAGATTTTTACCAGTAGATGACAGTGTTGTTTATCTCATTTGTGAAATAGACTCTCGGAAGGAAATACACTCATTTAGATAAACCACAATAAGTACAACAGAAAATAAACGATTTACATATGTACATTAAATATTATTAGTATTATAAAGTTAGCTTTTAAAGAAACAACGTTTTCATCAAAACATATAAAGTAATTATATTATAAAATGATAAGGCACACCTTTGTTTATAGTCATGTTGCTGTGCTTTACTCCAGCGAAGACAGATGAAGAACATCCAAAATTCAAACACATCTGCCTTATCTGTCAGGGATTTAATGATATATTAGGTCTTTAAAACATTTGAACGTCACAAATAGACAGATTTAAGTCATCAGTGATTTATCTATCTAATGAGATAACCTGCAATAACCTTTCACTTTGTAAAATGAGATTTAACAGGATTTCTCTCCATCTGAACAAGCCAGTAGGTTGCACAATGCTCCAGAAAGCACATCGAGGTAATACTGAGACTTCTCCAGACGCTGTCCACCATCACTTTACATTAGATCGTCTTTGAGCTTTTGCTCACTTACAAAGGCAAACTGGTCAGTGTAGCGGTCTGAAAATAGTTAGCTGAGAGCACACGCAGCAATGCTCTGCCAAACATGCTCATAGAAAGAGATTGTTTTCAGAAGTCTTTATCCCAGCCAGAGAATTCATCTGGAGGTTCTTCAAGCTCAGGGGGAAACATGTCGAAATGGCTGTGATCCAGAGGCCCTTTCAGCTGGGAAAATCAAAGTCAGAACAGCAGAAAATACCACAAGTGTAGAATAACAGGTTTACATTTCTAAAGACATACGTTAAAACATTGGCTGCATCCGAAATCTCAAACTTCCCTACTATATACTAGGAGAAACATTTGAAAAATGTGACAGAAGTAGTGTGTCCGAATTCTCAGTATTCATAAAAGAGGCAAAAGTGCTATTTCCGGAAGTGTGCATATGATGGACACTTTACTTTCCCATGATGCCACGGGAGAGGATTTTTGAATGGGAATGAAGCGACACAACTGACATGATAATGACAACATGGCAGATGTACACTGATCAGGCATACCATAATGACCACTGACATAGTGGAGTGAATAACACTGATTATCTCTTCATCACGGCACTTGTTAGTGGGATATTAAGCAGCAAGTGAACATTTTGTCCTCAAAGTTGATGTGTTAGAAGCAGGAAAAATGGGCGTAATGATTTGAGCGAATTTGACAAGGGCCAAATTGTGATGGCTAGACGACTGGGTCAGAGCATCTCCAAAACTGCAGCTCTTGTGGGGTGTTCCCGGTCTGCAGTGGTATGCGTATGGGGCTGCATAGCAGCAGACCAGTCAGGCTGCCCATGCTGACCCCTGTCCACCACCAAAAGCGCCAACAGTGGGCACGTGAGCATCAGAACTGGACCACAGAGCAATGGAAGATGGTCTGGTCTGATGAATCATGTTTTCTTTAAAATCACGTGGATGGCCGGGTGCGCATGCGTCGCTTACCTGGGAATGGCACTAGGATGCACTATGGGAAGAAGGCAAGCCGGCGGAGGCAGTGTGATGCTTTGGGCAATGTTCTGCTGGGAAACCTTGGGTCCTGACATCCGCATGGATGTTACCTTGACACGTACCACCTACCTAAGCATTGTTGCAGCCCATGTACACCCTTTCATGGAAACGGTATTCCCTGGTGGCTGTGGCCTCTTTCAGCAGGATAATGTGCACTGCCACAAAGCAAAAATGGTTCAGGATTGGTTTGAGTTTGAAGTGTTGACTTGGCCTCCAAATTCCCCAGATCTCAATCCAATCGAGCATCTGTGGGATGTGCTGAACAAACAAGTCCGATCCATGGAGGCCCCACCTCGCAACTTACAGGACCTGCTGCTAACATCTTGGAGCCCGATACCACAGCACACCTTCAGGGGTCTAGTGGAGTCCATGCCTAGACGGGTCAGGGCTGTTTTGGCAAAAGGGGGACCAACACAATATTAGGTCATAATGTTATCCCTGATCGGTGTAGTACGTTAAGTAGTTACTTATTCAAAATAAGTACCTACTCGAGAGAGTGTGCGATTTGGGATGCAGACATTGTAAAATCTGTAGGAGCTATGCCTCACCTCTCTCCTCAGAGGAGACGTCAGCTTCCGCCGTCTGAGTCCCTCCCAGTTGAAGCCTTGAAACCACCTGTGAGAAAACAATGGACCAAACTAAACCTCCACAGTACAGTAACAGCCTCTGTTCACACCTTCAGCATCATCTGATGCTTTCCTTGTAGGGAGAAAAAGTGTCAAGGGAACATATTGTACATTATTATTTCCCCAGTGGTCCACAATTATTATTAGAAAATGTTTTATTGCTCCAAAAATGTTTCCACACTCTCACTGACCTTTAGAATTTAACAGGCCCCTTTTTTTTGCTATGGTCCCTTTAAGTTGCATACATGTAAGCACACTATTCACACGTGAAATGAGATGAGGATTTATTCACAAGCTTAAGGTTTACAGTATTTTCTCAATTGTTTTTAACTGCCCCATAACAGCTTCTTTGCAGAAGTACAAAATGATACGTTTTTGCAAGTTTAATGGTCTTTTTGGACTTGGGAGGATGTTTTGAGTTCTGCAAGTTACTCTTTATTTTCATAGACAACAATTTTGATTCATAATATGACCATCAAATTCTGAACATAATGTAATTCATCACAAAGCTGTAATTCATGCAAAGCAGAATTTTCAGCATCATCACTTCAGTCTTCAGTGTCACATGATCCTTCAGAAATCATTCTAATATGCTGATTTGCTGTTCAACAAACATTTCTTATTAGTATCACTTGAAAACAGTTTTGTTCTGCTTAATATTTTTGAGGAAATTATGTTTTTGTTTCAGTAGTCTTTTTACTTGAAATTGAATTATAAATGCAATGCGTCACTTGCATGTTTAACGCGTCTTGCCGACTTTTGAACGGTAGTGTATATCTCAGATCTCACTCGTCTGACAACACACATGCATATTCATGCCTGTATCAAGAGCATGCGCCTTCATTTGCATAACGCTCTGATCATAATTTTGTGACATAATAATGATAATAATGTTGAGCACTTGTGTGCTTTGTGTGTACATTACCTGAATCACCCCTGTGGGATAAGAATACTCAAGCATAATGAATATAAAAAAACACACAGAGCTAGTAACATAATAAGTGTGGTAAGTCCCAGTCGATTGTGATTGGTCCAGTGAGCATCATCAGTGCACATGCATTTTAGGCGCCATCACTCGTGTGACTGTTAAAGGATGGGCCCAGACAGTGCTTCACCTTGCTGTCTGCGGCTTCACTGCTCTGTGGAAGATGGCAGCAGCTGTGCCTCTCATTTTGGTCACTAATTGCTCCCCCTGTGAATGCATTGAGGCCAATTTGGCAGGCTGGCTCATCTACCCATTGTGCTGTGACATACAAAGGAGCGAACAGACCAGCAGCAAAACAGACTCAACAATACACTACCCGTGATCAGACACATGGATCAGTGGTTTACTGTACTCCCGGGTGGGTCTAATGTTCGTTAATACACTTACATGAGAATATGAGAGTGTAAGGCCTCAAGTGTACAGTGAGACAAATAAAGTTAATATTAACAACTTTTATGGGCAGGATAGCATTGACTACGGAGACTGAATTATGACACTAAACCTAATGAAATCTATGAAATTAAACATCAAAGGAATAAATAGTAATAAAAAAAATGTCATTATTTACTCATCCTTCCCTTGTAAAAAAACAAGTACACTTAATTTTATTTAGCCCTTATATGGTCTTTGGGGTCCGTTTGGATTTGATGTTTCCCTCATTAAAAACATTGTTACCTTCATCTCAGTGGCATGAGAGGTTGTGAATTTTGTAACATTATCTATCTAAACACACACACAAAAACTGGTGTGAATGGGAAAAATGAATGGGAAAGTTTTTTATTTTTTAATAAAATCAATAAATCCGGTGTTCTGTCGATTTGTCCTACCTTGTCAGATTTTGCTACCTCCCATTAAAACAGTAGGTAGCACAATTCGACAGCAAAAAATGCTGCCTGTCAGATTGTGCTACCAGCATCATATTCATCTGATTTGAGGCTTTATTAATATCCATACCTACCCCTTCCCTGAACCTACCCTTAAAACTATGTAAATATTTTAAATAAACAAATATTAAATATGGATGTAAAATGCTAACTATCAGATTGTGCTACCAGAATCATATTAATGCGATTTGCTTTATTAATATTCATTAATATCCATACCTACCTACCCCTAAACCTACCCAAAATGTAAATAGAAAAAATAAAAAATATTGATGTGGGCATGCGCAGTAAGCCCTGGTAGGACAATCTGACGGGTAGGATGAAATGTCAGGACACCGGCATAAATCTGCACATTTTCTGATTTAGCAAATTTGCCAAACAAAATAAGCCACAAATGCAGATATGAAGGGGTGAGACCTAACACACACACACACACACACACACACACACACACACACACACACACACACACACACACACACACACACACACACACACACACACACACACACACACACACACACACACACACACACACACACACACACAATATTGTGTGTTACACATGTACAAAACAATAGTGTAATGTTCTATCCCCTTACACTAACCCTACCTCTACCCATCACACAAAACAATCTGGATTTAAAAAATAAACTAATTCTATATGATTTATAAACTCATGGGGACCTCAATTTAGGTAATTCTTTGGTAAATCTGTAAAAAAAAAAATAATAATTACCACATATCCCCCAAAATACTGCATAAATGTATAGTTAAGAAGTAAATAAAACAAAGATATATAATTTGTATTACAACATTTTTATACAAATGCTTTGTAAATGTGTGGGGTCCAAATGGACCCCAAAGACCCGGTGTATAAAGGGGAAATAAAAAATCCTTAAGTGTACTTAAAGATAGTACGCATTCATGACTGTTTCTTGACACACATAAGTACAGTTTAAAAGCACTGAAGTTCAATTAATTGTATTTTATATACATTTAAACTATAATGCATTTTTATTTAATTGTTAACAGTTTTAGAACAACATGACGGTGAATACATGACAGATTTGTTATTTTTGGATGAACTATTGTTTTAAGAAATGAAGTTCATGGAGGAGCTTGTTGTTGTAAGCAGCATCTTGGCTTATCTTTCGACAACATCGCTCAAGCATCCCTCGTCCTCCCCTTCTCCACATTCAATCATCTTTCTATGCATTTCCCAAGGAGGAGAGGAGGGGGAGGAGAGAATCTAAAAGCTCAATCTATTTTTTAAGAGCAAACTTTTAACCATGGACACTTGGACAGCATGCTAAACCGGTTTAACTATATTTTGCCACATGATTATATGAACTTGTGAATTGACCTACTTGTGTTTCTTGATGTCAATGATGCCATTCTTTTTATTCCCAAGCCGTTCTGCAGGATTGAGTCTGGAGACAGTGAGAAAGATGAGTGAGTGACTGTTCTCATACAGGCCGAGCAAGAGAAAAAGGCACAACAATAAATACATAAACATACATTGACAGGGACACATGTATACTGACGCATGCAACCACAGTGAACATCAAATTCTATTTTATTCTTGATTACAAGTTGTACAGATCATCAAATCTGAACTGAAATATCTGGAGCATAGGATGACAGAGACTCTGTTCCAAAATCTACTGAGCTACCTACATAGACAGCATATTAAAGGCACAATATGTAAGATTTTTAGATGAAACACTAGAACAATGTTATATATTTTGTTGACCTGTGTACTTTATTCCAAACGTTTCCAATAATGTTTCCAAAACCCAGAGCAACTGTTTGGATATACATTTATCAACAATCATACAATCATTGTGATACAGCGCAACAGTTAGTCTTATTGTTTGAAACGCTTGTTTCCTTGATTCACCGCGAGTAACGTACTTACCATGCCTCAGACACAACACTATTTTGTCAAGTGGCTAACAAAGCATAATCAGAGAGAGCTTTCTCCTTCATAGAATATATTTTTAAATGAATTGCATGTCATTTAGTCATCCTGTTTTTATTCATCTGTAGGGGTGTGACGAGACACTTAGCTCACGAGATGAGACGAGACGACACACGAGATTGGGTTCACGAGAACGAGACGTCTCATTTGCATAGTATTTTTAAGAAATCCTCAATGATAAAATGAATGTCTGGTAAAATAGCTTGCAGGTGCATTTGGAAATGTTTTAACTAATCATCTTAATGAATGTCATTTCAGTTCTACTTTCTGAGTATGAATTATAAGACATTAAAAGACAACAATATACAAGCACTGTAAAAGGTTTAGCCACAAACTCAACTGACTGGCTTCTCTCCTGTATGATTTCTCTTCAGTCTCTTCAGACCTTACTGTACATGAATTATGCGCTTCCAGAACTTCTGACTGAGGCTCTGTGTGACCTCCTAATTGAACTCTTCCACAAATTGAAGAGAAATAACAACAGTATAAATAAAAAAATAATTATTAAATGCATTATGCAATTGATATTTGGAGTCAGGCTATTGTATATGTCGCCTAATTTGCATGCATTAGGTAGCTCGCGTTTACTTTCGTTTTCGATTCACAATCACACATTGCTGAGCACGCATTCTACAAGATAACACATTTATCAGACACTCTATCAGGCTGTTGCGCAACAAATCCTCCACCATGGTCCTGTCAATCATCTCACCTTACACTAGTCACGTGATCGGTGAACCTGCTGAGTATACGACTGCAGCTCGCGCTGGCTGAGAAGGGCAGACAGTTACAGTAGTTTACAATTAAATCGACCGTTATCCAATTTAATTAAATGTTTTTTTTTCTATTTAAAATGACAGTGGATGTTATGTAAACGTAGCGGTGGCATATTCTATGCTAATTTCACACTGGTTTCTCGCATTAGCGTTCGGTCCCAAGGGCTCTCGGCTTCATTCCACCATAACGGTAATAAAACGTTAATACATTCGCTCATTCTTGAACATGATTTTTGCCCGAATCCTTTCCATCAGCTGTAGAGGTGAAGAGTCAAGACTACTACTCCCATGATTCCATGCTCATTCTCTGCGTCATCAAGCAGCACCTTTGTTTTGAATAAGCAACCTCTAGCGGCGAAATTTATATATTGTGCCTTTCAAGGCATAAGCCTTTAAGGCATATAGCACACTTCAGACAAGAGGACTATGTCATGCCAAATTCTATGGCAGCATTACACATATCCTTCAAGTAAGCAATCCAGTGCGACAAGCTCAGAAAAAAAGTTCATTAAAATTGGTCGACAAAGAGGAATGTGAAAATTATGTGTGCTTAATTGTACTGCATGTGCACTTTTAGTGTACTTCAAATCTTATAAGTATATTTTTAAGGAACTGTACATGCAGATAACTTGCCACTTAAATGTACAATATTTCATGACAATATTTCTTATGAACACACTTTGTGCACTTTGCACTTTTTAAAAAATGGCATATTAAAAGTTACTTTACATTATAAATAATTGTTTTTAAAATCTTGTAAGACAGCTAAAATCTCGCTCCAATGAACGGTAACGAGCTGCGGTTGAAGGCCGTTTCGCGTTCGTGTTTCAGCTGCTTCATCTGACTCCATTTATCATATATATCGCATTTAGAATAGAATGCCAATTGGTTGTTTGGTCATTTATATTCAATAGTTAGTCACACATTTAATAATTCCGTTTAACCTTTCGTTGCCATAATCTACTTGAGAATTATAGATTAGGTCAGAATAGATCGAAAATGTAACAATTTATTAACAATCAGGTAAATGTATAATGTCAATTACATAATAGACATAAATCTCTTTTAAATGGAAACACACATTCTAGTTATGGTTACACTTAAAATAGTTTCAAATGGATGTAGACTTAAACCCTTAATTGTACTCAGTAGGCCTATGCATAGAATGGCACCCGCCTATATGCACATATTACTACTGTGCCCTTTAAATAACACAAAAAATACTGCGCTATTGACTTTAGACCAGATTTTTGTTGGTCAATGACGAGGTCGTTTTCCGTTGCCTCAAAATAGCAACACGCCAACAATGCGCCTGAACACCTCGTTTTCAGACCAGCACGCCCATGGGCGAACAGATGGGCGCGAGTGCATTTGCTATTTAAACAATGTGGCGCTGGATGTGAAAATGATAACTGCGTCGGGCTGAAACAAGAAATAAAACACTTGAGTTGCGCCTGGCGTCACATTGCGCCGAGTGTATGATAGGGCCCTATGTGTTTACAAAACCTCTGGTCAGTGAATTGCTGTGCATTTGAGATGGGTTTGAAAAAATATGTCTCAGAATGAAAGAAACATACTTGCAAAGTCTCCGTATGAGATCCTCTGGACGCTTGCTGATCCTCTTGGGAATATCCACCTTCTCTATCCCATGAAGAACCATAGTGTAGATCCTGATCGGATCAGAGCCTGTGAATGGAGGGCTGACAGTCGTGTGGGAGATGTTATATTTCAAACACAATCAAAAGTCATTCAACATAATTTAAGCCTCTAAAACTGCTACAATCAATACCTAAAATGTATTTCACTTTGTGAATTTGAGTTAAGAAACATAGATGATTAATGTCACAAAATGCATAATGCAACTGTGCACAAGAATGTAAATTCATGCAGTAAATTAATGAGCTCAGCTAACAGTGTACATCAGTAAGCTTTGAGAAGATGTAAACTTTATTACATCATATGGCATTACATCGTAAACGTTTTGTCCAGTTGGTTAATCACAGTGCAGCTGCATATATTACATAGTCCCTTGCCCAATACCCTGTTGCCATGGTGATGCTGACTGAAGCTTGAGGCAATGGAGTACACTGTGAAAGCCGTGACGGCTAATCTCACACTAGGGGACCATTTGCTCTGGTCAAGAGTAATCTGTCCTTTACAAAACGGATGTTGAACATGATGCAGTGTTTTGGCAATGGCACAGGGAAGGCCATGCCAATTCAGCAACAGAACTGATTCTCTGAAGGTCTGGGAAATATGAAATGTGCAATTTTCTGCATCACTAGTGGCATCAAACGGAATTGCAAAACACTTTCCATTGCTTGTGAAAATGGTAAGTCCGTCCCACACTCAAAAGCATTGGTTGAACCAGAATATTCAGCCTACAAATTCTGTCCTGTGGAAGCATTTGGTGGATGAAACACATGATATGAAACACACATGATTACCTGCCAATTAGGAGCTCAAAGATGAGGATGCCCATGGACCAGCAGTCAGCTCCAAAGTCATGACCCTTATTCATGATGACCTCAGGAGCCACATACTCAGGAGTGCCACAGAACGTCCAAGTCTTCTTACCTAGACCAATCTTTTTGGCAAAGCCAAAGTCAGTCTGAAAAACAAACAAAAAAAACAGTAGATAATAAGGATGCTCACAGTAAGACTAAGACATGGCTACATATTCCAAACTCTATGCATAGTTTATATACAGTGAGGTACAAAAGACTGAGACCACTAGTGAAAATTATTGTATTTTGTATTACAAATAATCACAACTTTTATATTATAATATTTATTTGCATGAAAATGTTTTTTTTTAATAAACACTTCAAAAGAATCCACACACTCTACCAAGAAAAAATTATTGGATGTGAGATAAAATCAATGCTTTACAGAAAGAAAGAAAAAAGGCAAACGTTTCGGCAAACCATTTTCAATGCCAAGTTTACAAACTTGTGCATGGCGGATGTGCGTGACTGATGGTTAAGTAGAGAATTTTAGATAAAGGGGTTTGAGTGACTAATAATCAACTTTTAAGCTGATAAAAAATATTTATTTAATGCTATCCATGTTATATTTCATCTGCAACAACATGAATCTTTATATAAAGATCTGTTAGGCCATTAACTTTTAAATGCATTGTTATGCATTAATATTAGGAGAGTCTCTGCATGAAAGACAAATAAATGTGCTACTGCATTTCTCTCCGATACGTGGAGGATGTTAACTGTGACAAGATGATTGACATGTCAGTTTACAGTGGCAGGATGCGTGTAACTAAGCGACAGAGAGCAACCGTTAATGTATGTAACTGTCAGTGATGCCAGTAACATGTTACTTAGTAACGCATTACTCTAATCTGACTACTTTTTTCCAGTAACGAGTAATCTAACGTGTTACTATTTCCAAACCAGTAATCAGATTAAAGTAATTTATCCAAGTCACTGTGAGTAACTATTTTAGTCATTTTCCTTAGTAAAAAAATGTTTGCTTTCTTCTTGTGTCTCGGGGAGTGTGTTTATGTTGAGTGAAGTAAAGAAAGACTGTCTTTATTACATTTTTTTTTTTTTTCAGGAAATATTTTTTAATTTCAACTTAAAATGTCAGGAGAAACATTAAACGGTTGTCATTTTTATGTTGAGGTGGCAGGGGTGTTGTCGGCAGCTGCTGAATGTAACTAATAAAGTAACTTGTAATCTAATTTAGTTACTTTACAGATTACTTGATTTGAAAAGTAACTAAGTTACCGGCTGCTCCTCGTTTATCGGCCGGTAGGGCTTGTTTCTTGTCTGTTGCAGTGAGCCTGGCCCCCCTCAGACGTCGCAAGAGCCTTCCCAATTGGTCATTTTTGAGGATGCTCCTCATTTATCATCCGGTAGGGTTGTTTCTCATCTTTTGCAGTGAGCCTGGACCCCCTCAGATGTTGCAAGAGTCTTCCTGATCGGTAATTTTAAACTTAAGGCTGCTCCTCGTTTATCGGCCGGTAAGGTTTTTTCCGTCTGTTGCAGTTAGCCTGGCCCCCCTCAGACGTGGCAAAAGCCTTCCCGATCGATCATTCCAAATCAAGGTTGCTCCCAGTCCATCGGCCAGTAGAGCCTGTCCGCCCAATGCTGTGAGCTGCTCCCATCAGAGGCAACACAGGCCTTCCTGGCCAAGTAACCAGGCTTATCAAAACGCCAGCCCACCAATTATCTGCGTATTATCTGGGTTTTCTGGTGGCTGTCCTGTTCTTGGCATTTTGGGGGATACTCTGGGTTCGGGCCAAAATTCCGAGCCCGGAGCCCTCCCCCGGACAGCACGCCAAATACGCCTAATCTTTACTCTATTTAATTTGATGTAAGTGTGAACTCGTGAAGTGATGTTTTATCAACAAATTTCGGGAGGAGCATGTTCAGATAATTAAACCTAACTAAACACAAGTGGAGCACCCTCAGATAATTAAACCTAATTAAACCCATGTGGAGCACATCAAGCCAATCGATTTAATCAACGATAAGAGGTGTATATATACAGCATATTTACCTTCTTTCGTTGACCGTTTTTATTTTAGTTAGTTAACTAAGTTACTTTTAAAGGAGTTTTAATGTAACCGTTATTGTATGATGTGATAGTATGTCCCAAAGCTTTACTACTCTTGATACACAGAAAAAGAAAAAGAGTACTTTAAGGGCATAGAATATAATTGCGAACTGGGATGCAGCACATCTCTGGCAGCAATTCTCACACACAGGAGACCTCAGCAAACTTCCAGGGGAAGATACTGTGGCGAGCAGCGAGGCCGAGGGACCGTGAGGGCGGGACGAGGCGACGCTCATCAGGGAGGATGAGCGCCAGCTGCGCGCCGCAGCGATCTCGGCCCTCGCGGAGGAGTGAGGGACTATAAAGGAGGAGCGACGACAGTGAGGGACGAGAGAGGACCAGGCCTGGATTTTATGTTATGTTTTATTTACATTTGTTATGTGTTGCTGCAGTCGACCGTGAGGGGCCGCAGCTTATTATTTTCATTGTGTGTTTGTGTGTAGGCGGCAGTCGACCGCGAGGGGCTGCCGCCGCCATTTTATTTTGTGTTTCTTTTTTATTAAATACTTTGATTGTTCGCCGGTTCCCGCCTCCTTCTTCCCGTACAAACAAGCTTTACTACAGTGGTGCCGAAACCCGGGAGGAAGGAGGGACACGCTGTCGAAGAGCCCTCGCAGCTGAGGGGGATCGCGGTGCTGCGGAGTTCGGGCAGCACGGAGGAGAGAAGTCCGCGAGCGGCTGCCCGAAGCGGTGGTGCTGGAGCGGATGAAGGTCGGTGGGACGGAGAGCTCGCTGCCGTGCCCCTGGGTCGAGGTGGGGTGGCTGCCGTCCGCGAGGGGGCGAAGGAGTCCCCAGCGCTTGCCCGGAGCCGAAGCCTGCTGCCGTCCGCCATATTGGGGAGGAGCCGGAGCGCTGCCGTACGCCAGGTTGGGGAGGAGCAGGGAGCGCGGGACGGGGACTCGCTTCCGGCCGCCCTCAGAAGGAGGAGCCACCGCCGGCCGCCAGGGGGCGGAGGAGTGTTGAGCCGTCCACCGGCCGTCCAGTACCACCGCATGGCACCGCGAGGAAGAGCCTCTCGGCTGGCTGAGGACCGAGCGGCAGTGTGTCTGGAAACCAGACCAGAATTTTTTTTTTTCTTTTTCTTTTTCTTTTCTCCTCACTCCACTCTCTCGTCTCTGTCGTTCCTCATGTTCCTCGCTCCGTTCTCTCACCTCGCTGTTCTTACCCCCAGGTCCCGCGGCCGCAGTGATCGGCCATTGTGTGTTTGTGTGTAGGCGGCAGTCGACCGCGAGGGGCTGCCGCCGCCATTTTATTTTGTGTTTCTTTTTTATTAAATACTTTGATTGTTCGCCGGTTCCCGCCTCCTTCTTCCCGTACAAACAAGCTTTACTACAGATACATTTAGTTATAATAAAACAATTGTAATTAAAATGCTGAAAAAACACAAAAAATATAGATGTACAACATTAAACCATCATATTTTTGTGTAGATATCAGCTTAGAACGGAGGGAGTTTGAATATTGTCAAAAAAGGTTGAGAACCACTGGCTTAGGGGCCTTAAAAAATCTGAAAAATGTTCATCATCATTTTATTTTGCTTTCATTTTTATTTCCACATTTAAAAAAATGAATGCGGTCTCTGTAGACCTTTCCCCATGCTATTTAGTGGTGTACTGTATGTAAAATGACCATTTTGACATAGCCTTCCCCATCCAAAAGAAGATTCTCTGGCTTCAGGTCTCGGTACACGATGCCTCTGCCGTGCAGGTAATCAAAAGCTTCCAGCACACATCCAGTACAGAAACGGGCAGTGTGCTCGTCGAAGCAACTCCTAAATGAAATCAAAACATCATCCTAAATTAAGAGACTTGGTTATTCTACATTTATTAGCAGCTATGAATCAATCAGAGATGGTCGGTAATAACCATGCAAGTGATCAGTGGGCTGTAATATGCAATATACACAGAGTCAAAACAACCTACACTCACATGTCCCTCAGCACGCTCCACAGCTCTCCTCCCAAGCAAACCTCAAGCAGCATGTAAACATACTTATCATCCCGGAATGTCCGGAACATCCTGAAACAAAAAACCCCAAAAAAAACAGCCTGACACACTCGATTATTTGCATTCTGTGAAACAGCGTCTCTTTAGCATTTCTCACTGCTAGCTTTCATAGAGAACTAGACTTGCATGTGAAGCTGTGCTAGATTTTAGTCTACAAATGCCAGAGAGGCAATAAAATGAGCCAGAGCACACACTCCGACAGGAATATAAGCATGGTTTGAAATTCCCAGGGGAGTTTCCTAGAAACATGCAAAGTAGAAGCCCCTTTTCTGATACAGATGAAAAGCACAATGGCACTGAGACCACTGTGACACATAAGACAAATGTCTAGTGTGTCAGGATCTGAAAATTCAGTCCTTTGTGGATTTCTTGTATGACTGTCTGCTCCGCCACATTGTTTGAAGGAATGGAGCAATTACAGTATAAGGTTACTGAGCTCGAACACCACTGTGGCCTCCGGGGCTTTTTTTAATAAAAGGCCCTGTTTACACCTGGTATTAAGATGCGCTTTAGTCGATCGGATCACAAGTAGACGAGAGAGACACATACCCGTTTACACCTGGTGTTTTAATCCGTCTCTTTTGTCAACTTTCAACCACTTCTGTCCTGATTTCTTCTATGGACAGGTAAATGTATGGGTTTTTTTCCAGATCTTGTGGATGAAATAAACACACAGAGATCAGCAGCTTTCGTTTCTGCCGACAGCCGCAAGACCACGGCGAACGCTGTGAGTGTGTGTTAGAAATCAAGAATGGTGAGAGAACATGTTTCATCTTCAAACCAAACTTGGGTCTTCATGCAACAAAGTTGAATCCTGCCTGGCTAGCGCGCTTCCCCATAATGTTTACGCATTAGGTCAGTAGGCGGAGAGTAGGCGTCTTTTGTGACTGTTCGAACACATTCGACCACATGAGCGTTTACACTACGAAAGCAATCCGGTCGATTGAGTTTTCGACTACCTCTGGAAGTGGTTGAAAGTGGACAAGCTCAAAACGTTTTAGACCCCTTTTACCCCTGTATTTAGCATCATCCACTTGATTTGATCGACCAAAACACATTTTACACCAGGTTTAAACAGGTCCAAAGTGTCCGCTAAAAGACAAATTTCAATGTGGACATTTAAATAGTTAGATCAAATGCAGATTTAATGCATTAAGCACACTCAGCAGTTCCAAAATTGTGAAAAAAGTGTCTAAAATAAAGAAAAGGACCATTCTTTTAAAAGATTTTTAAAATCTGCTTTAAAACACGTGCTAAGTTTGTAGAAATGTCCCATTTTTAACAAAAGTTTATTTTAATGGCTCTAAAAATGTAATGTGGTGTGACCATCATTCGTAAATATCATGAATAAATAAAATTAATTTATAATATTACGTTTTTTTTGAGGGGGGCACCATATTTAAAATATTATAACATTTTACAACCTGAACTGACCTTGTCATGGTGATGGCACTTTTTTTTTCCTTTATACAATATGAACAATACTGATTTATTGCTTTTAGGAATAATAATTAAATATAATGTCAAACTACTTCATACGTTTTTCTTGTCATCATTTTAATTAGACATTTTAGAATTTACATATCAAAATACATTTTAATTAAGAAATCCTAATTATGCTCTTTACAGTGTATTTATGTTGTTGTATGTATGAACTTATGTCTTATGTATTTTTTGTATGTATGAACTTATGTCTTATGTCTTATGTATTTTTGAGTAAATTAATAAATCCAGACAAAAAATGTGCATCATGTCATTGACCCCTGCATGAACAGATTTTCAATGTGCAGCCATAAATAGTGTATGTAGCCATAGTGACAGTGACTGAGGTAAATATCAAAGCTTCCAAAACACCGGAAAGTCTTATCATAATTGTCACAACATTATCTAATAAACAAGTCTAATCGAAGTGCAAGTTCATCCGTCAGACCTTAATTAACAAACAGCAAACAGTCTGTTTACCTACGTTTCTCCCAACGGTCTTGCAGTCTAGCAGCAAGCCATTCATTCGGTCCTTTATATTGATTTACTTTAATTAATTTAGTGGCCTTCAGGGGGAACTTATATCTTGTTCTTGAGCCCAATCTGTGTACAGTAAAAACCTTCATCACTCTTGAGGCTTATATTAAATGAATCTAAATTGTACTATTATTCCTGTGTTTACACTTCTCCAATTAAACATATCAATATGTGGCAGGAAATATATGCTCATTAGACTGACCTGACAATAAAGTTAGAACGGGTCTGTTGGAGGATGTGCTTTTCTGAATAGATGTGCTCCTGCTGCCGGGTGTCCACAATGTGCTTTTTCTTAATACACTTTAAAGCAAACGCAGTATCTTCTGAATCTTTAAGCTTGACCTAAGACACAAAATGCATGCAATTAACAATATAAAACACACTTATTTTTTACATGCCATTGGTGCAAAATGTTTTACTAGATATATTCATGCATCAGAGTGGTTCATAAATTAAATCTAACCAGCTCCACTCGTCCAAAGCCTCCCATCCCTAGTGTGGCCACTACTTGAAGTTCTTTCATGAACGAGTTACTAGATAAAGCAGCTGCCTTCTCCTTCAGCCTCCTGAGCTCTGCTGCCTCAGGAAAACGTTCGTACAGAGGCGACTGAGGCCTGTGGGGAAATGATTGTGACTCTCATATACAGGATTGGAGTAGTTGTGTGTTGGCTTAGCTGTGTCAGTTTCCATTAGGTGTGTTCTTACATGGCATTCCTCCTCTCATCACTCAGAGAAAGCTGCTCCACATACTCCCTCAGATAGGCTTGCAGCTCCTCGTAGGTTCCCACCATCTGATTGAAGTTACTGTTGCAAAGCAGGAGACAGTCATAATAAATAACTTAGTTTAAGTAATGGGTAGAATAAAAGTTGTAAATAAAACAAAGATTACAGTTTAATTCAATGTGTTACTTGCTATTTCTTTGTGATTATTTGTAAAATACTTCAGGAACTGACTCAAGAGTGAAAATTGATGCAAAGTAAATCCTACACAAATTAATTTTATGTTGTTAGTCGGGATGTAGCAGTAGACTATATTAAAATAAATGTTGGTCAGTGATTTTTAATAATTAAGACTAATTTAAGATATAAACAGCTATAGAATGTAAAAAAAGCTATACAATTATACCTTTACCACACAAACCATTTATTAGTGACATGTTTCCAATAGAGTTATAACAATGACAAATCTTTTTTTGTTTTTTTACATTTAAATTTGTATTTTTCACTTAATTTGTATCTCTTCTATTGCTTTATTTGTTATGTTTCTACTATGTTTCTGACTGTTTACTGATCTGAAAACAAGATATAGCCTACCTAATTAAAAAGTATGTGAAAGCTACATGACTGTATTTATATTAATATTTTACCGTTTCTTTTACTGTGGTATCAAAATTGGTATTGATAACGTATGATATGTGTGACAATCAAATTATGATATGGTGGCAACCCTTCTTGTCAGTGTGAAAGAAACTTACTCTCTATCCACCACCAAACACTGTGTGTCATTTTCCTTTGCAATGATATTAGCTGAGCGGACATCCTCACTGAAATGGAATGATAAGAAATATGTAATTATGTTGTGCCACTTTGGATATATATACGGTATATATAAAATAGAGAAATTCACGAAAAACATTCCCTATTGAAAGCCCTTCATCTGAGCTTTAAATTAATCTAAATCATTATTGCAAATTAGTGAATTTGACAAGTGGCTCTCCTGTGTCTAAGTGTGTGAGCGTCTCTGTGGATGTTTCAGAACTGTGTGCTCTTTAACAATGGTACATTGAGAATAAACATCTTTTCAGATGACTGACATTCCTCCTCCCACATCCACTCCTACAGAAACTCTGTTTCTTACAGCTCTTAGCGAACAATGTGTGGACATTGTATAGATATCTAATACATCTTTTTCTTGGCCTACAGGAAGTCCACAATCATAAAGGGGTCATTGTTGATTGTGTTCAATATTGTTAAAAACATTTCAAAATTATACCATCTCCAAACCTTATGAGAGCCTTTTCCCCAAAGTAATCACCCACTCCAAGAGTCTTAATCTCCTGTGGTTCAGAAAAGCCCTCTGTAGTCTGTGTTACAGACACCTGGAAAAGAACACAAAAAAAACTTACTTTTGTTAGTTTGACTGACAAAATTCACTGTCCTACATCTGAAAGCTCCTTACTGTCACATACACAGTTATATTCAGGAGATACATGATGCAGACTATAGATTAAAGATACTTTTAATAAATATGTAGATTATCCACAGGCAAATACACAAAGAACAATACCCTAACCCCAAACTAAACATTAGATGTGAACCGGAAAAGAACCTGCGGTATAAATACACAAGCAAACAAGGGAACTAAACGAGATATAGGTGACCATAATGAGTAACTAAGGGAACAAATAGGGAGTCATTGAGGTCATGAAGAATGCTAAAAGAATATAGAAGAAACCAAGACACATGAAAAGAAACACAATGATATTACACAGAACCCTGACAAAACTCTCCCCTCCCACCAGGTGTGTTCTCCCGCTGTGCATATTAGTCCAACAGTGGAGGGAGGGAGAGGGTGTAGGTGAAGGACGAGGTGCAGGCAAAGGACAGGAAACAGGAAGAGCTGGTCGAGGGGAACACCACAGCAGAGTTGACTAAGTGAGGAGTCAAGGCAGAGCTGTGCTGGGTTTCATGGACAGAGCCTGGGCGCCGACTGACAGAGGAGGAGCTTGGTAAGATGGAGACCCCAGCGTAATCGAAGGGTCGACGGACCTGATTGCAGACCTGGATGCTGGCTTAAGGGACCGAGGCAACAATGGGGACCAAAGCAGAGTGAAGGAGGAACCTGGTGGAGCCGACGGGCTGACAGGCCGAGATGGAGTCATGGGCCTGGAGGCCTGAGGTGAAGCCAGGGGATCTGTCTTGCAGAGCTTGACTGGTGGAGAGGAGACCCGAAGCAGAGCCGGAGAGTTGGTGGGAGTCTGCGGTGGGGGTGGAGCCGAGCAGCTGCGCAACACCAATCAGGTGAGCAGGTGAGTACTGCAACTGGACGGAGCCAGCAATGGTGATGGGGACAACGGAGTGGGCAGGTGACCAGAGAGAATCATCTAGGAAGGAGAGAAGGAGTGGGAACAAGGGTGGAGATGGCTCCGTAATAAGGTGGATAAGCCAACACACTTCTACTGGCTCAGGAAAAAACTTCCCCCACAGCGCTGACTCCACGAGGGACTTGATGGTGGGCTCCAGCCTCAGAAAGGAGGAGGCTTCTGGCTTTAGCTCCAGGATGGACCCGTTGGCTGGCTCTGGCTCTGTAGTGGGAGGTGGGTCTCGCACATGGTCAGTGGTGTGTGTTGGCTCGGGCTCAATCTTCCTCATGGTGGGCTCAGGCGTCAAACTCAGTTCCGTGGCGAAAGATGTCTCATGTTTCTCGGACACTCCGGGCTGAGACGACTAGTCCTGTCTGGAGCGGGCAGCAAGATTGCTGCTATCGATGGAACATGTGCTGTTGAGTCGTAGATGCTGCTGTTGTCCTTGATGACTCCCACAGTGAGAGTGGATCTGCGCAGCCACAAGGTGTGAACTCAGTGAAGGGATGGTGATGATCCTCCACTAAAAGCAGCATTTGGCCAAGGATGTCATCCATCCCCTTTCAGAAGAGATGTTTAAGTGTTTCATCGTCCCAGTGTGCCTCATTGTATAGATCCAGGAAGCCCTCCAGATAATCCTCCAGCATCTAGCCATTCTGTAGATAACAGTCCTTCTTCATTATGGTTTCAGTCGGTTCATTCGTTGCATACACAGTGGTATTCAGGAGATTCATGACAGAGATTATTGATCAAATAAACCTTTTACACAGAGATTATCCAAAGGCAAATACACAGAGAACTAACCAAACTTAACATTAGAAGTGAACTGACAAAGAACTGAACAGAACCAGGGTTATAAATACACAAGAACCAACAAAGGAACTAAAACAAGACACAGGTGACAATCATCAGTAACCAAGGAGGTCACGAAGAATGCTAAAATAAAAGGATATACAAGAAACTAAGACACATGAACACAAAGAAACTACACTGAAACCCTGAAACCTATGATCATATAGAGAAACCAGTCTTCTCTAAAATATATGGATTGACAGCTCAATGTCCAATGAAAAAACAAACAGCAAGTAGAAGACATACTCATACAGGTAACCAGTGAAGTATGATGTCTGGGTGGGACTCTCAATAATGCGTCTCCAGTCTCTTATCCAATTAATATTTACAGTATCTTTGCTCCAATGGTATAGGCATCTGCCATAGACTTCTATTTAAGCACTACTTCAATGGGGCTTCTATGGGCGGTGTGTCTGCTGACTCTTACAGGCATATTCATGTTGGCAAAGCAGATGGATTGCAAAGATTGCAATATTTAATTAAATAAATTAAAATGTAAATTAAAACTTAATCAATACTGCATACCTCTCCTTTAGAAATGATAAAGAAAGTGTTTCCTTCCTCGCCCTCACGAATAATGTACTCTCCTTTGTCAAAGTAATCCTAAAAAAGATTGAAACATGAATATGATCTGGTTATAGTTCATTTCAGAAATAAATATACATTACCAACGAATGACAATGCTATAGACACAATAAAATGCTGGAAACTTACAACTTCAAGACAGTCAATTATTTTTGCAAGTTTCTCCTCTGGCAGATCTTTCAACAAGGACACACTAAAGAAAAATGTAACAATTCATTTAAACAGCATGCAATCGAATTTGTAAAAATTGTCAAATGGTGTACAAAAAAATAAGGACAGAAATTTCTCATTAACACATTCAACCCTTGAGCCAACCAACATTATTTTAACAGTTACATTACAACATTAACTTATGATGCACTGATACACATTAGTGACTAGGTCTACAATAAGCATTTAAAACCACAACATTATAATCAGCGCTGAATGTGTGTTGAAGCAGCCAAGCAGAGAGGTGTGTGTGTGTGTGTGTGTGTCTGTGTGAAGTTGACAACTGATAAATATGCACAAATGTTAGTGGCATGAATGTACCTGCGCAGGAAGCTGAAGTATTCCTCATGTCTGGCCTGAGTGGATCTCATCATGATAGTCTGGAACGTTTGCCGGTCCAGAGCCCAAATGTGGGACTGAGTCACAGCTAATGAAATGCAATCACTATCAGTTACACTTCAAAAATCTATCACTATGACACAAATCCAATGCTTACAATATAAGTGGGTCAACAATAATAAAAAAAAGGTCATGTTTGATATAACCCATTTTTTTGCAGACTGCATCCAAATGTAATGATTCGAACTTGTATTAAGTAAAAAGGAAAAGTTGTTTTTTCATGTTTTATGGGGACTTTCCATAGACATAATTCAAGATTTGTATATTGTACAAACTGTATATTCTGTCTCTCCTTACACTAACCCTACCCCTAAAGTCAAGTCAAGTCAACTTTATTTATATAGCGCTTTTAACAATGCAGATTGTTTCAAAGCAGCTTTACAGTGTTAAACAGGAAAATAATGCAGCATAATTTTATTCAGCCATATAACCATTCTGGAGAAAATGGTGATGTCATCAGTTCATTTCAATTATCATACAGTGGCAGTGTGGGCTTTAGATCAGTAATTAGATCAGTAATTTAGTTTATATGGATAATTTAGTTTAATAATTAGATTTATTTTGATATTTAGTTGAAAAATTTAGAAAAATTTAGGAAAAATCTAAACCTACCCATCACAGAAAGATTTCTGAATTTTAAATCTCTTAGTATGATTGATAAGTTGTTTTCCTCATGGGCACCAGAAATTGTCATTTGCCAACATTTTGTCCCCATAACATAGGGTTTACCAGGACCACACACTCACACACACCTTTGACTGTGGCTGTTCTTTTACAGTTATAGAGAATGGCCAACTCTCCGAAGGCCGTCCCAGGACGCATCTGACCCAGGAGCTTTCCATTTTGAATGACCTCTAATAAACCCTCTAAAAACAGAGAATCAAATCAGACAAAGGAAAAAAAATTAAATAGTGAAATATTTTGATTTAAAAAATATGACAGTATGAAAAGCAGGTAGCAAAAACATCTGGAGTTTACCAGCAAGCACATAGAGGTAGTTCCCCGGCTCTCCTTCCTGAATGACCAGCTGCTCAGCAGCATAGATTTTCTCATACATGCAGTCCACCATCTCTCGAGTGTGCTGAGGCTCCAGCTTCTTCAAAAAGTCATTGTTCATGATGGCTTCATTGATCAGTTTCTTAGTGCTACAGAAAAAAAAGCAAAAAAGTATATCTATATCTAATATTGGCTTTGACAACACCAGTTTAATAAATGGTTCTCTCAAAAATGAAAATGTCATTATTGTGTCATTATTGACTTATCCTTAAGTTATTTTTTTCCTTAAGTTAACACAAAAGGAGAAATTATGAAGATACACATTCCTCTTTTTCCAAATATTCACAGTTTATGGTGAACACAGCTGTCAAGCTCTAAAAAGTACAAAAAAATCTGCACAAAATTCAAATCAAATTCCATAATTTGCAACATCAATTTTGAATAAAGACACTTTTGGCTTCTGTAGAGCTGCTTATAGCTGAATTGAACTCATTTCATAACTGATGAACTTTAAACAGGTATTGAACTGAAGTGAATCAACACTGAACTGAATGGAGATCAATAATGACCCTACTGTCTTTTTCGAACTGCATTAAAGCAGAATTAAAGCATCTGTATTATATAAAGAGATATGATGTGCTTTACATTTCAAGTGTTCTGAAACTTTGTGTGAGGAACAGACTGAAATCAATAATTATATGGCAGCGTATGTTTAATTTCGAACAAGATTTGTGAGATGAGGCAGAGGCGGGGAAGATGATCAGTGAGAAATGAAGAAGTCCTAATTCATTATAATTCCGAACAATTCCTATTCTTATTCCTTATTGTTCAGTTTTGGTCTGTTCCTCACACAAAGCTATCACATGACTTGGAATGCCGCACATAAATCATATGGGCAATTTTTTGACAGACAAAAAAACTGTATATAAGTTTGGAATTATATGTATAATGAATAAATGTGTAAATAAACTTAATTTAGGGAAGTTTGATTATTGGATAAAAGTACTTCTATTGGCATAACAAAGCATACATTTTTCATTTTTTCTTTTGGATGGTTGTAAATCTTCACTGTGGGACACGTTTTACATGTCAGTTTCAGACTCTTTTTGGTCTTCGGTACTATACTATGGCTGATTCTCATTATCAGATCTGAAACAGGAAGGTCTCTCGACTGACCTAAAAAGGATCTTATGAATGAATTAGTGCTGGAGATTTGTAGACTGCCATCAAGAGAGCGTGTTTAATTAAAACAGTAATGATTCCTGTCCATGCATACAAATGGCCCACGCTTTGTGTTCTCTTTAGCCACTCCATCCCCTTCGGAGTGTGTTATGGTAATCAAAGCTTTCAAGCCCGCTCTGGGGTTGGAGACACTACAAAGGCTTGGCTAAACCTTACTCTTGTCTCCACCTTCCAGGGGAGTCAGTATTCCAGTGACTCCATAATGAAACTAACAATCCAGTAGTGCACTCACCTGGAGTCTTTATGGATGCGAGGTCTCTCCGTGGAGATGTGATGGACCCTGTGGTCATGACAGAAGTGTCTCGATGTAGGTTCGGCTGAAACGCCCTCCTTAGCTTTAAGGCGTCGATGGACCTCCACAGCCACTCTGTGAAAGCGCGTGGAGCCCTGGTTGATCACACTCAGAAGTCTGCGGCTGTGCCTCAGTGGTGCCGGTGGTGAGCGCCCGAGGCTGTTATACCCGATGGCATCCTGGAGCTTATCGATCTGGGACACTTTTGCCTCTAGTTCCCTTTGTAGGCTCTGTAACCGCTTCTCCTGTGCACGGAACTCCTGCTCCCTCCGTGCCAACTCTTCCTCCAGATGGGCGATCCTCATCTTCAGGGGCTCCACAGATTCCCAAACAGGGGCCTCTTTTATACTGGAGGTCAGGCAGGTCTCCTCTAGTCGAGGAGCTTTGATCGAACCGTTCCCCATGATCAGAGAGTGACTAGGAACCATAGAGACGCCTTTGGGCTTTTAAATTTGTTCACTGGTTTGCTACTGCAATCATAAGACAAAATACTGATTTTTTGCTTATCTAGACAGAGCATGTTCATTCAATATACAGTACTTAAGTGTCATGCTTCTAAATAATATTTCTAAGGGATAGTTCACCCCAAAATGAAAATTCTCTCATAATTTACTCACCCTAGTTTTATAATAGGAGTGAATGGCATACCCCAGATTTTGAAGACAAAAAAAAAAAAAGTCTTACAAAAACTACTTTTATTTGGATGGATGCGCTTTTTTTGCTTCAAAATCTAAGGTACCATTCACTCCCATTATAAAACTTGGAAGAGCCAGGATATTTCGTTTAATACAACTTGTGTTTGTGTTTGACTAAAAGAAGAAAGTCATATACACATGGGATGGCTTGATAATTTTCTATATTTGGGTTTTTTATTATTTATTTATTTATCATTTACGCTATTAATAACTGTATATTTGTCCAGGGGAAAATATACAGTTATTAATAGCGTAAATAATAAATTGTATAAATATAACATTTAAAACACGTGACAATAATAATGTGAATTCATGAAAAAAGACCATCAACAACATTCGGCTACTGATTGACCTGAACAGCTGAATATGCTCATTAAAATGTAATTCATTAACACTTCACCTGGCATATTAACATTTAATTTAAGATGAAGGAACAATTAGACTGTCATTTAAGATTATGAACTTGTAAGCCCTTTACAAACGAGCAATTGGATAAAATATGGCATACATTATCTTCACATTTGATATTAAACGCAATTAAACCCGGCGGAGAGGCAAATGTTGAATTGCGGTCTACTTACCACCTGTCAGGGTGTAATATAGTTTCCACTGCTGTTTAAAATTGTGGATAATTCAGAAACGCGGCTTCTCCACATAAGAGCGATCGGTCTGAGTCGCGCGCAGTGACAGGAGCAGCAGCAGCTGGACAGTCTTCACGAGACTGAGCGCTGATACTGAACAGTCCATTCTACTGACATCTAGCGGTGGCAGTGTAGCATTACACAGGACACGGGATACGTTTCATTGTAACTTTCAGCTATCAGTCATCATGTCATAAGGGAATAAAGAAGGGATAGTTCACCCAAAAAATAAAATTAGCCCATGATTTATCAACCCTCAAGCCATCCTAGGTGTATATGACTTTCTTCTTTCAGATTAATAAAATCTGAGATATATGAAAAAATGTCTTGGCTACTCCTCTGGGGGGTTAATAAAGGCCTTCTGAAGCAAATCGATGGGTTAGTGTAAGAAACATATCCATATTTAAAGACCTTCCAGACCTTCCACAATTTTTTATTGAAACAAATTATTCAAATCACTGATTCCAGCATACAACACGAATGCTTCACAGGACAGATATAACATATTCTCAAGCAAAGTAGCAAGTCAAAATAAAGAAGAAAAAACAACAACAGAGAGAGAGAGAGAGAGAGAGAGAGAGAGAGAGAGAGAGAGAGAGAGAGAGAGAGAGAGAGAGAGAGAGAGAGAGAGAGAGAGAGAGAGAGAGAGAGAGAGAGAGAGAGAGAGAGAAGAGAGAGAGAGAGAGAGAGAGAGAGAGAGAGAGGGAGGGAGAGAGAGAGAGAGAGAGAGAGAGAGAGAGAGAGAGAGAGAAAGAAAAAACAAATCTGTAGTAGTAAAAATAAAAAAAACAAAATATTTCTTGCCTTCTCACGAAAAAGCGTAAATGGCGTGACGTATGACGTCAGACGTAAGCGTTTTGAACTGCAAGAGGTATTTATATTTTCTTTGTAAATTAATGTCTCTCTGAAACTAGATATTTTACTTTAAAAACTTTTAAATCTGAATATTTTTCTTACACAAACCCATCTAGGCTTCAGAAGGCCTTTATTTATTTATTATGGAGTACGTTTATAATGGATGGATGCACTTTTTTGGGCTTCAAATTTATATAAAGCTTGGATTAGCCAGGACTTTTTTTCATATAACTCAGATTGTGTTCGTCTGAAAGAAGAATATCATACACACCTAGGATGGCTTGAGGGTGAGTAAATACATTTTTTTGGGGTGAACTATCTATCCCTTTAATGTTCTCTCGCAATTTCAGTTCTCTTCGAAATTTTTTTTTTTTTGGGAACTTTGTTTTCTTCAGACAAATTTGGATTTATTTTTCAATGCTTTTTAATGTGTCAACAGCCTATATCTGCCTTAAAGAGATAGTTCACCCAAAAATTCAAATTCTGTCATTTATTCACCTTCAAGTTGTTGAAGTTGATGAACTTCTTTCTTCTGCTGAACACAAAAGAAAATATTTTGAAGAATGTGACCAAGCAGCTGATGGGCCACATTGATTTCCATAGAAAAAATACTATGGGGCCCATCAATTTGGTCAGCGACATTCTTCAAAACATCTTCTTTTGTGTTCAGCAGAAGGAATAAATACATGTTTGGAACAACATGAAGGTGAGTAAATTATTTCTTTAAAACCAGCATTTGTTTGCCAAACAGAACAGTTGAGTCGGAGCATTTGTATTATTTAATTTCCTTTATTTCACTGCATGGATAATACAGTTCTGATGTGATTTTTGAAAATAAACAAAACGCTAGATAGCCTATCTTTAAAAAATAAAAATAAAAGACTGTCATTATGGGAAAAAAAAAAGACCTTAAAACTTAAAATAATACCAGCAATAATGCATTTTTACATATTCATTCAATGCTTGATTTTAAACAATTTAAAGAAGGGAAATGGAAGGAAAAGATAAACATATCCCTATAAAGCCAAATCATTAGTCAAAAAGACTGTAACATGTTAGTCAGACTGACACTTTAAATGTAAATGTATACAAGTAGGTGCATAATAACCATGCACGTGGTTGCAATTAATCTTGCATTTGCACTTCCTGTAAAAGCACTGAAATAAATGCCCTCTTATACATGTTCAACAACAACAACAGTATCAAAGATATCACACAAACTGTCTGATAATTTGTTCTCGGTATGAAACACACTTGTAAATGTTCTAAAGAAATAAATCTGTGAGCAGCAGGTGAACAAAGACAGCGCTCACATAGGCCGTGTGTGACGTAGAGATCAGAATGATCCAAGAATGAACTGGCATCAAAAACTACACCTGGCAAGTTTGGTTAATGATCCTGGGCTTGACAGCTGTTTTGAAAGTGTACTCCTCATTAAAGGTCAGTATAATATGGGAAATAGAATATAAAGAAATAGTAAAAAAAAAAAATTCATATTTTACATTAAAACATAAAAAATAAAAAAAAATGCAGGATCAAAGGTTAATCTGGACAGATGGCCATTTTAAAAATGCTGTGTCACAAATCAAATTTGAATTTAGTCAAGATATTGGAGTGACACATTATTTGAAGAGTACACTGTACAAAGTAGGACAATACAAGACCAAAACATTTGTCAACAGGGAAATGTGTAGAAAATACATAATTTACAGTACAAACATTATATTCTTGTTCAATACATGGGGAAAAAAGTCACACACACACTTCAATGTGCAAAATTATAATGAGAAAAAGAAATGATGCCTTGTGCACAATAAAATGAAAACCACTTCATAACATGGCATGCCCCAAAGTTTAAAAAGCACTAATGCTAATTTAATACAGAGTGCATAAGATCCGATGCATTCTTCTTTTGAGCATTGAGCATTAGCCTATGGCAGTACAGAATGATTAGTATTTGCAACAAATATCATATTATAACTGAGGGAAACAACATTTATAAATACATGTTTTACATACTGTACAGCTGTGAACACTTAAAAATAAAGGTTACAATTAGAAGGGCTTTACTGACTGATGCCATAAAGTAGCATGATTCACAGCCTGAAACTTTTTCTGATTCCGAAATTCTTGTATGCGGTTTTTCGTATTCGTCATCCTGAAAATGTAATGGTCAACACACCTCTCAAAATGCTTGCTATGGATGCGAAAAACGGAGGCACTGCGTAAAAACGTGATTGACACAACGTGAGGTTGTATTTATTTTTTAACACGCAAACATTTCGCAGTCCCTCCAGAAAAACGCGATTATGCGATCGCATGATTTAATGCATAATCAGCCAAAGTCCGCATATTTATGCGGGGACCGCATTTTTTCAAATACACCGAACTTTCGCCGCGTAAATTGCCTATTTCCGCGTGCGAAATATGCGGGGCTAGCATGATTTCATAATTCCCACATTTTGATTGCAAAAAAGTCATATATATATATAAGCAGAAAGTTGAAAAATGTTTGTTTACTTCACACAAGAGCCACCATTTCCTCCTATTGCCATGGGAACGTTTTGAAGTGACGTAATTATCCGACGTGAACGTCATCAAAAAGCTGCAAACCCCGTGTTGAAACCATAGATATCGGTGAAACCATGATGAAGCACGCAAATTCCCATTTGCCAACAAAAATAACAGCAAAAGGACCGGCCAAAGCAGTTTCCCGGTGTGTTGACCGGTTTCAAAAAACAGCATCATGAAGCTTCGAAGCGTTATGAATCAGTGAGTCAATTCAGCGGTTCGGATCGCCAAAGTCACGTATTTCAGCAGTTTGACACGCAATCCGAATCATGAATCGACTCACTGATTTATAATGCTTCGAAGCTTCATGATGCATTGTTTTGAAATCGGTCCAAATTGAGCCATGTGTTTATTAAGGTCTTCAATAAAACAAGATGAGAACTTAAATATTCAATTAAAAATATTAGCTTTTTTTCTCTTTTTCATCAAACCGCAGTTTTTGCAAGTTTTATCGCATAAAATTGCATAAATATCCCGCATTTTCCATCTCATTTTTTAAGAAAACGTGCCGCATAATCAAGGATTTTTGCCCGCAACTATCACAAAAAAAAGCTGCATTTTTCTTGGACTCGGTGTACAAGGATCTTTGCGCATCGCGAGTAGCTATAGCCTATAAAGCTTGTTTTTCTGAGGTGAAAGCTTTCTTATTTCGTAACAAGCTATGAAAATAATGTTTGAATAATGAATGACACTGACATATAGCCTGACAAACTCTCATTTGAGAGCAGATAGGCTACTAATCAATGCGTCTTTCTCACGCCCGTCACGTGTTATGCCCACTTCTGAAGTTGTGATTACGAGCTCATCGCTTTCACATTTTGACTTGAGAGGCATTCACATCCATTTTATTAACTAGAAAACTAGTATTTACCTTTACGACAATTCTTATAGCACGTGACGGCAGCATTAAAGGTGCAGTAGCTAGCTATGTAATATTGACAGCGAGTGGTTGAAATGGGTAGGGCCTAGGCCTACTGCAGTCCAAATTCAAAATATTGGAGAGTTGTTTCCCCCTGCCCCCCTCCTCCTCAGACATAGAGCTTTTTATATGGATGCTGAGGATTTTTAGGTCGGGTAGAATCTGTGATCTCTGACCTAGTTTGTTTGACTTTCTACAATACACTGTTTTCCAACAAATGACAACCCGGGGTGTCGAAATACTATTGGATAAATTGGCAGGCGGAATCAAAAATAGCACATTTCAAAGTAGAATAACTGGCTGTAGCATTGTTTTTACCCCGGAGAAACAAGTAGGCCTATGTAAATTTAACAATTTATCTGCAAACATATTATGGTATATTTGTGCTTTAGTACAGTCAAAAAAATTACATACAGCACCTTTAAACTGAGTCTGACAGAAGAGTCAACAGAGTTCACGCACGTCTTTCAAAATAAAAGTCTTGCATCAGAAAAACATTTAGAAGGACGTTTTTTGTTGTTGTCGTTTGCTGTGTTCGGAATCGCCCCCTATACCCTCATACACTATTCCCTACATTAGTCCACTAATATAATTCACTTGAGGGAGTGAATGAAAATGAGTGAGTGAATTCGGACACTTTTTTTTTAATAATCAATTAACAACGACTTTACACCTGTGTGATTACGCTGGACCAGCGCGGTTTGGTAAATGAATGGATGATTGATTCAGCCATCTCATGGCGAGACGCGGGAATTCATTCAGCGCGCGACTCTCACAGTGCATTATGGGTACTCTCTAGCTGTTGAGCATACATCAGTTGAGCACTTGTTATTGCGGTGCATTGTGGGATTGAATGAGGGCACTCAATAATGTCCACTATGGTTTCGGACACCACTACAAATGGCTGTCCCCTCAGATAGTGCCTTATTTAAGGGTATAGGGGGCGATTTCGGACACAGCCGTTGTTTCTTTGACTATACACTTTCCACTCAAAATGCGACCCACCAGTTGAGAAACACTGACATAATCAACTCAATAACCTTATACGGTGAAAACGTGCTCCAATAAACCCACTGAAGAACCTTTATTTTTGAGTGTATCATTAGAAATGTTCATTTTTACACATATATATCACACAATGTCTTCAAAAACAAATACAGATTCTCTGCAATTTATAATCCAATAACCAATATTACAAATAAACATATTTTAACATTCATTTTCATTTCTCACTTAGGCCTAATTGACTTATCAGTGACCATGAAAACAATGGCCTACTGCATACTGATAAGAAAATAGATGTTTTTTAGGCTTGAACGAGATGAAAGAATTACATTGTTATTTGTATAACATAATAACCATAAACGATTAAAACTTGACAGAATAGAAGATTTAATGAAACTATACAGTGGGTTTATATACAACCAATCTTTGTCTGAAACAGGTGTCAAAATATAACGGAAGGAATGCTTGCATTAGGTTAAAAAAAATTAAATAAAACAGCTGCTGGTACATATGCAATTTTTCTTTTCTTTTTTTTATTATCTAGATCATAATTATTGTAAGGACATTAGAATATTTTTCCATTATGGTTGCTGTAATATAGTATATATCCCTAGCTGTACTCTATACTTTGTGAATTTGATAATATTAACTTGCATACGGGACAGCCAAAAATAGTTTTCACATAAAAAAGATGTTTACTCTAATTAATCGCAGCCATAGAAACTTAACAAATAGTTTATCTAGTCACACGTGTTGTGAACCAACAATAAATTAGATGGCCAATGAGTCACTGCTGGTCAAAATGTTGCTTTAGCTGCCTCATACATTCCTAAAATTACAGCCGTTCTGTACAAGTACCCAAAACAAACTGCACTCAGTTATTTTCATTTTCACAAGTATTGGCAAAATACACAGATCAAGTCAGCATTGACATTTATGTTCACAGCAGTGAAACGCTACATGCATGTTGCAACACCATCAAATGCCCTTGTTGCAACTAGCTATTACATTTTAAACGGTTTTTGCAAAGTAATTTTAAGGAGGTTTATGGTGAAAGTTGGTACACAAATGCTATGTACGAGCACAACAATGCGTAGGCCTGGCTATAGCACGAATTGTATTTATCGTGCGATGTATACGCCAAAATGAGTTTTTACGTACATATGGTATGTAGTTATCACACACTACACCATAGATATCCATAATAAAGGCTAGATGTCTTACGGCGGAGTCTCTAACGTCATCACCAGCGGCCATCTTGTCACAGGCAGGGCTCTGTGGTACCTGATGTAAGGCGAGTGATCTGCATGAACACAAAAATACTCTCATCGCACTGAAATCTTGACGGATTTACAAATGGTTTGGTTTCTTACAAACGTTATTAACGTGGCTATAATTATGGATGCTTGAACAAATTATGAATAATTTTTCATAAGTATGCAGTGTCATAACTACATCTCTGACGTTTATAACAAACCAAACAGTTTGAAAATCTGTAGAATATTGAGCAAGTTATGGTTATTTAAAAAGTGCAAGCACCAGGAAAACAATGTTACGAGTGAGCGAGCTGACTGTAACAAGATGGCCGCTAGGTGCGGACGTCGACCTCCATTGGCCAGCAGCGCGGACAAGACATCTAGCCTTTATTATTTATTTCTATGCACTGTAACAAGATGGCCGCTAGGTGCGGACGTCGACCTCCATTGGCCAGCAGCGCGGACAAGACATCTAGCCTTTATTATTTATTTCTATGCACTGTAACAAGATGGCCGCTAGGTGCGGACGTCGACCTCCATTGGCCAGCAGCGCGGACAAGACAACTAGCCTTTATTATTTATTTCTATGCACTGTAACAAGATGGCCGCTAGGTGCGGACGTCGACCTCCATTGGCCAGCAGCGCGGACAAGACAACTAGCCTTTATTATTTATTTCTATGCACTGTAACAAGATGGCCGCTAGGTGCGGATGTCGACCTCCATTGGCCAGCAGCGCGGACAAGACAACTAGCCTTTATTATTTATTTCTATGCACTGTAACAAGATGGCCGCTAGGTGCGGCCGTCGACCTCCATTGGCCAGCAGCGCGGACAAGACAACTAGCCTTTATTATTTATTTCTATGCACTGTAACAAGATGGCCGCTAGGTGCTGACGTCGACCTCCATTGGCCAGCAGCGCGGACAAGACAACTAGCCTTTATTATTTATTTCTATGCACTGTAACAAGATGGCCGCTAGGTGCTGACGTCGACCTCCATTGGCCAGCAGCGCGGACAAGACATCTAGCCTTTATTATTTATTTCTATGCACTGTAACAAGATGGCCGCTAGGTGCGGACGTCGACCTCCATTGGCCAGCAGCGCGGACAAGACATCTAGCCTTTATTATTTATTTCTATGCACTACACCTCTAAACCTACCCAATGAGGTGACAATGCGTACCATATGCACGTAAAAACTCATTTTGGCGTATAAATCGCACGATAAATACAATTCGTGCTATAGCCTATATTTGCATTTCACGAACGTGAACGTGTTGAATAAAGGAACACGCCACTAAAATAAATAAAACGCATAGTGTAAATGTGTACTATGAGTGAATTGTGAGGATACATTCTACCTAACACTCTCAACAGAAGGCAGTGATAGTTTGAATAAGGAATCATCAAAGATTTTTCTTTCTTTGGTTTGTCTGGAAACACAAGAACCCCACGTCTGCATGTTCAATGAGCTGCGCTGAATCCTCTGCTCACAAACATTAATACTTGTATTTAACATCGTCATTAACAAGGAACAAAATGTGCTAAAATGTTTCTTTCACATAGTGAATAATATAAAAGAGAAAGAAAAGAGTGTAAAACTTGGAGAAATGACAGGCTACTTCTGAATGATCGTCTTCTCTGTAGTTCAGTCAGTATCAGTCTGTTCATATCTGCCGCCCTCTGGGATCTTCCAGAACTACAGGACGGTTATACAGGAAACAAAATCCTTCTAACAGCCGCCTAAGAGCAGCCCAAACTCAAAGATCTCCCCAAACCTCTTCAAGTTTTTGTGTTGCTTAGGAAGGAAATCAAACGAGAACCATGTGAATCTCACCACTGGATTACTTCTTGGCTAGCTGGAACGGATTCTGACCCTTTCAATAAAAGAAAAGTACACATTTGTAATAGACAGACACACGTTACTCCTGCACAAATGACATGGAGATGGAGAAAGCCTCAGACAACATGCATGTAGAATAATCAGTGTTGGGGGTAACACATTACAAGTAACGTGAGTTATGTAATCAGATTATTTTTTCAAATAAGTAAAGCAAGTTACTTTGTTTTCCCATTTATTGACTGACACCTTTTCTGTCCCCATGTTGAGAGAAATCGTAAGCGCAGAGGCGTTGTGTGCGCTGTGTAAACGTGATGCTTAGATAGTAACTTGTGGCCTCAAGATAGTATCTCGTGGCATCAAGATAATAACTCGTGGCCTCAAGATAGTAACTCGTGGCCTCAAGATAGTAACTTGTGGCCTCAAGATAGTAACTTGTGGCCTCAAGATAGTATCTCGTGGCCTCAAGATAGTATCTCGTGGCCTCAAGATACTAACTTGTGGCCTCAAGATAGTAACTCGTGGCCTCAAGATAGTAACTCGTGGCCTCAAGATAGTAACTCGTGGCCTCAAGATAGTAACTCGTGGCCTCACGATAGTAACTCGTGGCCTCAAGATAGTAACTCGTGGCCTCAAGATAGTAACTCGTGGCCTCAAGATACTAACTCGTGGCCTCAAGATACTAACTCGTGGCCTCAAGATAGTAACTCTTGGCCTCAAGATAGTAACTCGTGGCCTCAAGATAGTAACTCGTGGCCTCAAGATAGTAACTCGTGGCCTCAAGATAGTAACTTGTGGCCTCAAGATAGTAACTTGTGGCCTCAAGATAGTAACTTGTGGCCTCAAGATACTAACTCGTGGCCTCAAGATAGGCCTCAAGATACTAACTCGTGGCCTCAAGATAGTAACTTGTGGCCTCAAGATAGTATCTCGTGGCCTCAAGATAGTATCTCGTGGCTTCAAGATAGTATCTCGTGGCCTCAAGATACTATCTCGTGGCCTCAAGATACTATCTCGTGGCTTCAAGATAGTAACTCGTGGCCTCAAGATACTAACTCGTGGCCTCAAGATAGTAACTCGTGGCCTCAAGATAGTAACTCGTGGCCTCAAGATAGTAACTCGTGGCCTCAAGATAGTAACTTGTGGCCTCAAGATAGTAACTTGTGGCCTCAAGATAGTAACTTGTGGCCTCAAGATACTAACTCGTGGCCTCAAGATAGGCCTCAAGATACTAACTCGTGGCCTCAAGATAGTAACTTGTGGCCTCAAGATAGTATCTCGTGGCCTCAAGATACTAACTCGTGGCCTCAAGATAGTAAAGTGTCTGACACATGGACCCTTTGTTATTAAACTGGACCCTGTAGTGCAATACTTCACATTCTGTGCAATATTCTCTGTTTTAATATTCAGTGTGCAATATAGTTTGCTGCAGTTCTGCTTCCATTTATTTAGTAGTACTGTTCATCACAATTATGTTAATACAGTAATGTAGGCTTGTAGGCTGCATATCCATAGTTCTTTATAATTCTTCTTCATATTTTATAGCCTATATTTATACTTTTTACATGTATATACTTGTTTATTTACTAACTTCTATTATTATTTATATTCCTTTAAATGTCTTTATGTGCACATCCGAAAGTTGCGTTTGCTGCTCAGTTTGGGTGTAAATGTAAGTTTTTTTACCAACATTTTCTACTTCTGATGTAATTTCTAGCGAGAAATTACTAATGTAGTAATTCAATATTTGTTTAGTTCTCACCAAAGCTCTCTCTATGTTGCTGTAGATCGTTAAATAAACTGTTATGCTGCCTTAAGGCCAATTTATACTTCTGCGTCGAGTGTACGCCAATTCTACGCCGTAAGCCCCGTTCACACTGCCAGCGACACGATCCCATTCATTTCAATGGAGTGCTGGCGACTTCCGGCGACAAGAGCGACAGTGACCGTTGGCGACAGAATGTGGGCGTGTCAAGCGACGCGAGACACGCAACAAAAGTTCAGAAATTTTAACTTTATGCAAATAGGAGTGTGTGTGTGTCCAGAAATGGGATGATAGTTTAATCCTTACATCTGCTATATAACACAATATTTTGTAGTGCAGAGATTGTTTATGTTAGTGAATAAATACATAGATCCGCTGTGTAGTTGATTTATTTTCTCATTAAAACCAAAGATGTTAATCAGTGATTGTATATCAAGAACATGGACACATTAGGGTGCATTTCGTTTTGTGATTTCAACGGAATGAATAGTCTCCGCAACAGCAATCGATTGAAGCGCTCGTCTGTGCATGAGCCAACGATACTGAAAACAGCGCCACGAGCACTCGGCATGATTTCAAAAACGCATTCCAGCGCCAGATCGCCTCTTATTTAACTCTACTAATCAACTAGAGATGCTAAATTTGTATTACATACAACAACTCAGGCTGCAAGAAAAGCCGCTATCTGTCGCCATGACGGCTGCTGATACTCTGTCAATGTAAACATGCTTCTTTTTCGGCTTTTGCCTTGATACTGTGGGTTACATCAACATGCCCGTAGACACTGCCTCCTAGCTGTCTGCATGTGGAATTGCACATTGACGCAGACAACAACGCAGAAGTATAAATTAAAACCAACGCGTAACTTGCGCCGTAGAGGATACTCTCATTAAAACCAAAGATGTTAATCAGTGATTGTATATCAAGAACAGGGACACATCACAATGGGTGCATTTCGTTTTGTGATTTCAACGGAACGAATAAAGTCTCCGCAACAGCAATCGATTGAAGCGCTCGTCTGCACGAGCCAACGATACTGAAAACAGCGGCCACGAGCACTCGGCATGATTTCACAAACGCACTCCAGCGCCAGATCGCCTCTTGTGTAACTCTTCTAATCAACTAACGTTAGAGATGCTGCTTCATTTGTGTAACATACAACAACTCAAGACGCAAGAAAAGCCGCTCTCTGCCGCCATCACAGCTTCTGATACTTCGGGTGCGTCTCAATCAGCTCCCTAGTTCAGTAGTCAGGGCACTGATCAGGGAGTCAGCCCATTGACTTATGTCCTGATCATTGCCCTGACTACTGAACCAGGAGCTGATTGAGACGCATGCAATGACAATGTAAACAAGCCGCTTCTTGTTCAGCTTTTGCATTGATACTGTGGGTTACCATCAACATGCCCGTGGACACTGCCTCCTAGCGGTCTACATGTGTAATTGCACATTAACGCGGATAAAAACCAACAAGATAGTAGACAAAACCAACGCGTAACGTAGAGGATACAGCGTAGGTCCGACGCAGAAGTATAAATTGAGCTTTATGCTGCCTAAGAAGTCTGTCCGAAATTAGTTTAGTGAGGTGCCTTCATGCACAAAACACTGCCTTACAAGTCATTGTCTGATAAGGCAGCGAGGCAACGAGTCAGCTGCCTAGGTTTTCGGACGTAGCCGAAGTGTGGATCCGTGCTAATATCGCCCACAACCCATTGCGCTGGATTCGGTTCAGAACTACAAACACGAGTAAAAAGTGTTAAAAAACTACAAAACATGGCGGATATGCGCAACCGTCGGTGAAAGGTTTAGATAAAGGTTTGAGTGATAATCAAAGTTTAACCTGATAAAAAATATTTGTTTAATGGTATCTGTGTTATATTTCATATGCAATAACAATGTGGACTTTTATAAAGATCTGTTTGGCCATTAACTTTCAAATGCATCTTTTTGCATTAATATGAGGAGAGTCTCCGCATGAAAGACCTGCGACTGCAGATCAACGTGCTACTGCCTTTCTCTCATACGGTAGAAATTAAATTAAATGTAGAGGATTTAAACTGTGACAAGATGATTGACAGGCCCGTTGACAGTGACAGGATGCGACAGAGGGCAACCATTAAAGATGCAATTGTATGACGTGATAAATCTCAAAGCTTGTCTACTCTTTTGCCACACACTCAAAAGCATGTACTTTTTCTTCTCAAAAAGAGTACATACTTTTAGGGCGTAGTATATAGGCGATTTTTTAATGTAGTTTTGGACTTTGTTATCCTTCATCCTTTTCTTCTGCAATCCAGAATGGCAGCTCAGCAGAAAGGTTTGCCCTCTACTGTACAGGTGTGAATTAGCATTTCCTTCAGTAAAACTTTTTTTTATTATTAAAAAACAAACAAGAAAGCCCAGCTCAGAAGATAAAAAGTAACGCAAAAGTAACATAATACTTCCCATAAAAAGTCACTATAACACAATTCATTACTTTTTTAGGTAGTAGCGCAATATTGTAATGCATTACTTTTAAAAGTAACTTTCCCCAACACTGAGAATAACGGAATCCTGAAACTGATGCAGTTTTCACACTTTTCATCAAGATGCAAATCACAACAACAAGCATGAGGACATCCAGAGGGTGTTCATTTTCAACACATCATCACTATGCAAACAAACAGTAAAAAAAAAAGAGAGTAAATCTTAGGATATCAAATCGAAGACAGCATGAATAAATAAGACGTATTAGGAAATGTTTTGGCTGAACTTTTTTACAGCCATTTATTTTCTTATATTCCTCATGTTGACAGCATAGCTTCTTTGACATTATTGTTGATATGTCTCAAAACTACTTTGGCAGAGTAAAAGCATTAAGGCACATGTTAGCATGAGGTATTACAGACGGATAAAGAGTTTATAGACACTGATGATTACAAACCAAGCTTAACTCGATATTAACAGGAAAAATGGAATCCAAATAGCTTGTCAATGTAAGCAGCAGCAATCCTACACAATTCTTCAACACTGAATGAACACAAAACAGAACCATTTAGCTAAGGGCCTTTCTCTACGACCCTGATATTTCTTGGGAATAAACATAATATAATGCAAATCGCAAGTTTATAATACAAACTTTTATTCTTCATTTGTTCTTGATAGTTGAGGTAAAACGGGACAAACACTACTGTTTTAAAGTTTAGGCTTAGTAAGATTTGTTTTATGTTTTTTTCTTTTCTTTTATGCCTACAGTGGTTGAATTTTTTAATAAGAAATACAGTAAAAATAGTAATATAGTGACTTTTGTTACCATTTAAAATATCTGTTTTCTGTTGTCATATATTTAAAAATTTAATTTATTTCTTTGATGCAAAGCTGAATTTTCAGCATCATTACTCCAGTCTTCAGTGTCACATGATCCTTCAGAAATCTTTCTAATATGCTAATTAGCTGCTCAAGAAACATTACTTATTATCAGTATTGAAAACAGTGTTTTTTAAACAGTTTTACAAAACTATTATGATATTTTTTTCTTCTTCAGAATCCTTTGATGAATAGAACGTTCAAAGAACAACATTTATTTGAAATATATCGTCTTTGCTCAAATTAAACACGCCACTATTTTTGAAAATAGGCTCATTTTCCAACTCCCCTTCAGCCGATCTCCGGGTCTGGCGGTAGCACTTTTAGCATAGCTTAGCATAGATCATTGAATCTGATTAGACCGTTAGCATTTCGCTCAAAAAAATGACCAAAGACTTTCGATATTTTTCCTATTTAAAACTCTTCTGTAGTTACATCGAGTACTGAGACCGACGGAAAATGAAAAGTTGGGATTTTCAAGGCCAATATGGCAAGAAATTATACTCTCATTCCTGCGTAATAATCAAGGAACTTTGTGCCGTACCATGGGTGCAGCGGCGCAATGATATTACACAGCGCCTGAAAATATTCCCCAGCACGCTCCTTGTGCAAGCAGGTTGTCACGTTGGTTATGTTGATGGAAGATAGCCTATTTTCAGGCGAATGGGAGAAATGGGAATGAGAGATTTTCCATTGGTCTTAGTACACGATGTAACTACAGAAGAGTCAAGTTTTAAATAGGAAACTATAGTCAAGTTTTAAATATCTAAACTCTTTGGTCATTTTTTGAGCGAGATGCTAACGGTCTAATCAGATTCAATGATCTACACTAAGCTATGCTAAAAGTGCTACCGCCAGATCCGGAGATCGGCTGAATGGAGTTGGAAAATGAGCCTATTTTCAAAAATAGTAGCGTGTTCCTTTAAGTATCTTTTTAATTATATACAGTATATATATCTTACTGAACCCAAACTTTTGAACAGTAGTGTAGATGCTTATTCGCAAACACAAAGATGTGCATGACAGTGAGCAGCAATATATGAGATAAATAAAAAAGCACTAAATTGTATGTAAATCGAATTCTCTCCATTATTAAATTGTCAGAGATGAGAATAGAAATAGAAAAATAGAAAATAACTGCCGAAAGGGCAAGATTCTGCCATATTTACATAAAGCCCATGGAGGCAAAGCACTGCATGACGATTTCATTGTTTTCCTTGCATAAAGCAGTTGACTAATTCAGTTTATGCAATAATATATTTGGCAAAAAGCAGGTGAATATGGAGAAAACTGTTTGAAACGCTCGCTAAATAAATCATGCAGTGCAAATGTTTATAATTTATGCACTGAAACTCATATGAAACAACCGACTTGATAATTATACTGCATGTCGAGTGGACTTTGAAATAAGTCATTTTAATTTTCAGTAAACATATGCAGTTACAGTGTAAGATCATTAGGTGTGGTGTGAACATGTCCATTCTCAGAGCAAAGGGTTTCCTCTTACACACACAAGGCCAATTTGTAACTCCAGCCCCACTAATCAGTGCAGCGTGGTCCGACACAACACATTAAAACACCATGATACAATAAGTTAATAGGCACGTATCAGTTAACATAATGCACAAATATCATGCATATGCTGCCACAGTATATTTCTTCCTCGATCAAAACAATTTCAACATAATGCATAGGTACAGTATAAAGTCCATTACATAAAAACATTACCGGTAATAAAAATAAACATCTGTACAAAAGTCCTGCCAGTATTTTTATGGTTTGCTGTTATTTCCATCCATATCAAGGGCAAAAAAAAGTACAAAAATAAATATTCTATTTACAATCACACATGGCATTCAGGAATTAACGTCACTGCAAGACAAGAGGCAAAAGACCACGTGTTATTTTCAAAGCACACATCTCGCAAATGGAGGCATAGAGTGTTGATAAACCAATCTGTATAACATTATGATTACTGGTATATATAAAAAACTGTTAATAAAGTCACTTTGAATCTATACCTCCATATCATGAATTCATGAGTTATATCATAGTAAGGATGGTATGGACGCAATTATTTCAAATGCAAAATGTTAATATGATCAGTCAAGAGAACTCACTTTATTCCAACACCCTGGTACTGGCAGACCATCATCGCCCTAAAACAAAGAAGAAGAGTGGTGAGAACATTAAAAATCATTTCATTTTCTTGAGAAATGAAACATGACAGTGTCCGTGCACATACAGTATACATAACCATTTCAGTAGCCACTTTTGAAAAATACATTTCCCCTCTGCAATCAATCAATCAATCAATCAATCAATCAATCAATCAATCAATCAATCCAGACTGTATCCATTCAAACAAACATAAACACTTAGAAAGCAACACTCAAAACAATAACAAAAGAATAAATGTATAATACCATAATAATAATAATATAGCTACCCTATATTGCCAAAAGTATTGGGACACCCCTCCAAATCATTGAATTCAGGTGTTACAATCACTTCTATGGCCAAATATGTATAAATTCAAGCACCTAGGCATCCAGACTGCTACAAACAAAAGTGACATTCTTGTGAAAGTATGGGTCGCTCTCAGGAGCTCAGTGAACTCAAGCGTGGTACAGTGATTGGTTGCCACCATTGCAATAAGTCCATTCTTAAAATTTCCTCACAACTAAATATTCTACGTCAACTGTTAGTGGTATTTTAACAAAGTGGAAGCAATTGGGAACAACAGCAACTCAGCCACGAAGTGGTAGGCCACGTAAAATCACAGAGCGGGGTCAGCGCATGCTGAGGGGCACAGTGCGCAGAAGTCGCCAACTTTCTGCAGAGTCAGTTGCAACAGACCTCCAACCTTTGTGTGGCCTTCAGATTAGCTCAAGAACAGTGCGTAGAGAGCTTCATGGAATGGGTTTCCATGGCCGAGCAGCTGCATCCAAGCCTTACATCACCAAGTGCAATGCAAAGCGTCGGATGCAGGGGTGTAAAGCACGCCACCAATGGACTCTAGAGCAGTGGAGACGTGTTCACTGGAGTGACCAATCACGCTTCTCTGTCTGGCAATCGATTGATGAGTCTGGGTTTGGCGGTTGCCAGGAAAACGGTACTTGCCTGACTGCATTGTGCTATGTGCAAAGTTTAGTGGAGGGGGGATTATGGTGTGGGTTGTTTTTCAGGGGTTGGGCTTGGCCCCTTAGTTCCAGTGAAAGGAACTCTTAATGCTTCAGCATACCAAGACATTTTGGACAATTTCATACCCCCAATTTTGTGGGAACAGTTTGGGGATGGCCCCTTCCTGCTCCAACATGACTGCACACCAGTGCACAAAGCAAGGTTCATAAAGACATGGATGAGCGAGTTTGGTGTGGAGGAACTTGACTGGCCTACACAGAGTCCTGACCTCAACCCGATAGAGCACCTTTGGGATGAGTTAGAGCGGAGACTTCGAGCCAGGCCTTCTCGTCCAACATCAGTGCCTGAGCTCACAAATGCGCTTCTAGAAGAATGGTCAAAAATTCCCATAAACACACTCCTAAACCATGTGGAAAGCCTTCCCAGAAGAGTTGAAGCTGTTAGAGCTGCAAAGGGCGGGCCAACTCCATATAAAACCCTACGGATTAAGAATGGGATGTCTTCAAAGTTCATGTGCATGTAAAGGCAGGCATCCCAAAACTTTTAATATATATATAGGCAATATAGTGTATCTATACATGCATAGATGATGTACCTGGATGTTTCAAACCAAAGTGTTTACATTCTTAACGATTCAATCGGGTAAAATAATGACCAGTCAAGATGCCTGCTTTTTGCAACAATGCATTTCTACTGAACACTTTCTTTCATGCAGATATTTGTGGTGATCCAGGGTGCTCCATTTCACTGGATGAAAACAGATGTGGTGAAAAGGGTTATTTAGTCAATGTGTAGGTTAGTGTAAGAATATTGGATACACAGAGAAGTAAAAATGCATGCATTCGTTAAACATAAAAAATAGTAAACTAGTTAAATAAAGTAGTCTCTAATATTTTATACATATTTTACAAAAATCAACTTGTGTTAAATTCACACAAAAAAACATTCGTTAAAAAACAAATGGTTAGATTTTTGTATTATTTTATTAAAACAATAAATGTATTATTTTCTGAAAGAGATTTTAAAAATGGTTATCAATTAAAGGGGTCATGAACTAGGGGTCATGAACTGGGGGTCATGAAAGGGGTCATGAACATTTTATAATGTTCTTTGAGGTTCACTTATAATGTTGGCAAGATTTTTTACATTGAAAAAACATCCTAATTTAGAAGTAATAAGCTATTTCCCAATACTGTTTTTAGCTCTTTGAAACAATACATTTTGATGGAGTGCCACATTCAAGACTTTGAAGTAGATGCCCACTGCTAGCATTGATATGAGAACCAATGAGGTTCATTCTCGTGTTACACAACACGTTTGAGCTTCATCAAGAACCACTGAGGTCCAATCTCGTGTTACACAACATGTTTGAGCTTCCTCAAGAACCAATGAGGTTCATTCTCGTGTTACACAGCACATTTGCACTTTCAAAAGAACCAATGAGGTTCATTCTTGTGTTACAAATCACGTTTGAGCTTCATCAAGAACCAATGAGGTTCATTCTCATGTTAAGCAGCACGTTTGAGCTTCTGCAAGATCCAATGAGGTTCATTCTCGTGTTAAGCAGCACGTTTGATCTCCTGCCCGAACCAATGAGGTTCATTCTCATGTTAAGCAGCACATTTGAGCTTCCACAAGAACCAGTGAGGTTAATTCTCGTGTTACACAACACGTTTGAGCTTCATCAAGAACCAATGAGGTTCATTCTCGTGTTACACAACATATTTGAGCTTCCACAAGAACCAATGAGGTTAATTCTCGTGTTACACAACACGTTTGAGCTTCATCAAGAACCAATGAGGGTCATTCTCGTGTTACACAACATATTTGAGCTTCCACAAGAACCAATGAGGTTAATTCTCGTGTTACACAACACGTTTGAGCTTCATCAAGAACCAATGAGGTTCATTCTCGTGTTACGCAGCACGTTTGAGCTTCATCAAGAACCAATGAGGTTAATTCTCGTGTTACACAACACGTTTGAGCTTCATCAAGAACCAATGAGGTTCATTCTCGTGTTACACAGCACATTTGCGCTTCAAAAAGAACCAATGAGGTTCATTCTTGTGTTACACATCATGTTTGATCTTCCGCAAGAACCAATGAGGTTCATTCTCGTGTTACGCAGCACGTTTGATCTTCTGCCCGAACCAATGAGGTCCATTCTCATGTTAACCCTCAGAGACCTAAGGGTATTTTTACAATTAATTTTCCGCCTGGTGTTATTTACTAAAAAAGCTTGTAAAACATCAACCCTGTTGTGCACAGACAATTGACACACCTCTTTTTTTTCAAGACAAGCTGCACTGTCAGTATATTTGTGTTGCATTGATGTCACCTGAATGTAAAATAAGTTATGGGACCATAAAGACAAATGAAAACATAAAACGGAAATTGAATCACTCAAATATTTATTGAAAACACACACAAATAAATAAAAGCTAAGCATATTTCCTCTGGAAAACAGTTTGTTCAAGTCTTTGGAGTCCTGGAACTCAGGAATAAACATGATAACTTATACAGAACCAAAACTATTTACATTTTTCCAAAAAAAGTCCAGGCGCTTTTGGCCTCTTTGGATTTTGGTTATTTACTGGTGCCAAGCCTCAAAACAGTTCCTATCAGGAACTTCTCCTCAAACTTTCTCCTCAAACTTTTTCCTCAAACTTTCTCCACAAAACTACTAAAAACTGCAGCGCGTCTCTCTCTCTCTATCCTCAATACTAGCAGTGCGTCTCTCTCTCTTCACAATAACAGAGCTGTGGTTCATGCGTAATGACGCACACCAACGTGGATGACGGATCAGCCTGTCATTGGTCAAACCCTCATCCAAAATGGCAGCTAGCATCGCGCCAGCGGCAAAAATGACGGAAAATGTATAAATTATGGACATCAAGTGGATATATCTTGGATGTAAGCATTTTGATTTATTGCTGAACAACTCCAAAAAGATGCACATGTTCCAGGCTGGATAGAAAACCTTCTGTAAAGGCTACAAAGACACCAAAGACACCCCCGTGATGGCTAGCTCGTTAGCTTTCTGCTGGAAAAAACGGTAAGAAAATCGATAAAAGTTTCATGAAATAATATAGATATTTATCGGAGGTGCCGTGTGACGTCGTGGGCGATGCCGTCGGGCTCTGAGGGTTAAGCAGCACATTTGCACTTCCACAAGAACCATTGAGGTTCATTCTCGTGTTAAAGGGTTAGTTCTCCCAAAAATGAAAATTCTGTCATTTATTACTTGCCCTCATGTTGTTCGACACCCGTAAGAGCTTTGTTCATCTTTGGAACACAAATTAAGATTTTTTTGTTGAAATCCGATGGCTCAGAAAGGCCTCCATTGGCAGCAATGACATTTCCTCTCTCAAGACCCATAAAAGGTACTAAAGACGTTGTTACAAAGTCCAACGCACCACAGTGGTTCTACAATAACTTTATGAAGCGACAAGAATAGTTTTTGTGCGCAAAAAAAAAAAAAAAAAAAAAAAAAAAAAACCTTTATTCAACAAGTGCTTGTCTTCCGTCTAGGCCTCAGACGTGAACTCACGAATGTGCAGGTTTATTCTCATGCTATGCAGCACGTTTGAGCTTCCTCAAGAACCAATGAGGTTCATTCTCATGTTACGCAGCACGTTTGAGCTTCATCAAGAACCAATGAGGTTCATTCTCGTGTTATGCAGCACATTTTAGCCTTCAGCAAAAAACAATGAGGGTTATTCTTGTGCAGGTTTGGTTGATCTTCTGTTTACCGTATGTTCACTGATCAATGTTTATATGAAAAGCCTAAATTCAATCTGTTCATCATATAAAGCAATCAAGTCTTTACAGAAAATGTAACTATTTAACTCAATTCATATGGATTCGTTTTAAGATCTCTTTTTTAACTTTTTGAAATGTCAATGTGGCAGTTGCGTAGCTGTCAATGGAGGGACACAAAGCTCTCAGATTTCAGTTCCATTCGTGTTTTGAGCGACATTAGGGTGAGTAATTAATGACAGAATTTTCATTTTTGGGTGAACTAACCCTTTAATGTTAGGATCACAAGGACGGCAGTGCAAAGACTTTGTTTTTCCACAACTTGGCACTGCAAAACATCTTGTAATCCTCGTTGCTTGAGTAAGTCAATTTTTGCGTCTCTCTTGCATTTACTACTGCATGACATGCACAAATCGCTAGGCAGAGCTAAAGAAGCTATGGCGTAAAAGTAGTCTTCCATCGCACTATGACTGCATACTGAGACAAAGTCTGAAAGGATAAAAATAAGGATACTTTTATAGTACAATGACCTCTTATATGTCAAAAGATCATGGAAAATGTTATTTCTCAATTCATGACCCCTTTAAAGTTTATATATTTAACAGAGTTAAAGATATTAATGCTGAGATACCATGCAAGCCTTTTCTGTTCTATTCTCTATTTGTTCTCCATTCTGAATGGGCTATGCTGTAGGATTAGGTTCAGGAAGCCAGGGAGCATGCAGGATAAGGAAAGGGATAGACAGCAGCATACCACAGCGCACGGGGCATCTAGCCCATCCAGGCCTGGCAGCCCCGGTTCACCTTTCTCCCCTTTAAAGCCTCGGAAACCCTGTTCATGAAATCAATCATATAAACATCCTGTCGTTCAGCCACACCCCCACAATGGCCGCTCTGTTCCAGCGTCTGATTGGTCCAGAGCACACTGGACCTGAGACTGACAGGAATATGTTCACTGCATCCACAGGGATGTAAACTCCACATAGTTCATTAAACTAATGTATTATTAAACTAGTGGCTCCATCCTTCTGTGTTCCGCATGACCAAATTCCTGTCAGTCTGAATCCTGAAAAGCAAAAATCCCATTGAGAGTTCTGGTGCCTAGTTATTTTTAATTCAAATCCACATCTACAATAGTTCTAATGTAATGTATGAGCACAAAGTCTCTATACATGTATATACATTGTAATTCACAGACTTGGACCAGAACTCTTCTGGGCATTTGTTAGCGTTTATTACAAAAAGACATAAGGAGACGTGGCTTTTGGGAAGTCTCCTTTTGCCTTAGTGTTGCACGTTGAACGGAAGACATACCAACGGACACGGGGCATCTAATCCCGGGGCTCCTTGGTCTCCCTTATCCCCTTTGGCCCCCCTGTTGCCTTTCTTGCCCCTCTCCCCCTGCAAACAACAGTGCATTCGAAAAAAGTCAGACTCCTAGTCTACTATAGCAGTTCTTGTAAGAAAAGCACAATCACTAAGATAAGATAAAGATAGATAAGATCAAATTAGATGTGCTTTTGAACTGAGTTACAATGAGTATTGGGATAATTTAAGGAGGGTAAGTTGAGGGGTTAAGGAGAAAGGAGGTCAGCCAGTTTGGTTAGTGTGGGATATAAATAAATATTTGTAAAAAGTATTACTAACTTTGTGTAAAAAATACTGAATGCACATTTACTAACTATTTAATAAATGTTCTAAAATGAATAAAAAAGGTTAAATAAGTTGTCTGACTTATGAAAAGGTCATACCCTTGGGCAGAGGCGGACAGCAGTTTTTCAAGTATGTACTTATCAGTGTTTTACTTCACTACATTCCAAAGCATAATGTTGTACTTTTTACTGCACTACATTTCATAAATAATAGTTTTTTTTTTTAACCTTTAGTAATAAAAATGTACTTTCTTACTTGTACTCAAGTAAAACTTTGAATTACTTTTACTTGAGTAAAAGTAAGAAAGTACAATTTTTTTATGTAATTAGGGTAAGTATTAAATGATATTTGTGAATAAATATAATTAAATTATATAAATGTTTATCATTATAAATGATAATTGTTCTTTGAAATGTTGTGAAGTAAAAGTTTTCCAAAGAAAAACACTCTGATAAAGTACAACTGTATTTAAGCAGAGTAAAATGCCTCACTACTGTCCGCCTCTACCATTGGGAGCCAATTTTTTTTAATTTTTTTTATCAAAAGTTTGGGGTAAGTAAGATGTTTTAATGTTTTAAAAAGAAGTCTCTTACGCTCACCAAGGTGCATTCATTTGATCAAAAATACATTAAAAACAGTAATACTGTGAAACATTATTATATTTTAAAATAACAGTTTTCTATCTTATTAATATACTGCATTTTAAAATGTAATTCAATCCTGTGAAGGCAAAGCTGAATTTTTAGCATCATTACTCCAGTATTCAGTGTCACACGATCCTTCAGAAATCATTCTAATATGCAGGTTTGATGCTCAAGAAACATTTCTTATTATTATCAATGTTAAAAGCAGTTGTGTTGCTTGATATGTTTGTGGAAACGGTGAAAAAGAACAGAATTTATAACTTTTGTATCACTATAAATGTTTGTATCACTGGTACTTTTGATCAATTTAATGTGTCCCTGTTGAATAAAGGTAAAGGGTTATGATCATTACTGAACATGTGTTATTTTTGATCCCTACATCTAAACCTTCGAACGGAATATATTTTTATTCCCTGATCTTGGCAGGAAATTTTGGCTCTAATAAGTAGACAATCTGTGATTGATTCTATATAGAACCATAAAATGAAATTACAAAGTCGAATGTATAAAAAGCTGTTGAGGCACTAAAACTATTTAATCAACATCTCTATTCTATATTACTAATTAAGACCAGCTTTGCTTTTTCGTGTTTTGTGATTTATCTTCAAGTATGCACGCAACGTTGAAGGGTTCTTTAATGGAAACTATTACATTTAAGCTATATAAATGTCTCTAATACAGAGTTCTAACATTCAGAATAGCCCTCATCATGACTGTTATTCTAACACTTAATGGAGGAAGGAGAAAAAAATCAAAGTGGAATTATGAATCAACATGGAGCTCATTTTCTAATCCTGCTTGACGAATACTGATTCCTTAAGACTGTTTCTGAACTATTGGCTCACATCAGGAGTCCTAAATACTCTCATCAGGATGTCAGAATGAGCTCTACACTGACATAATGCCATTTCCCATATTGCTTGGTTATGTGCCTATTCAAAATAGATCCAGATGTGGCTTTCGTGGAACAATAAGAGCTCTGTGCATTAGCATAATTGGGAGATAATGAATGCAGGTTGGTAGGAAGGTAAGTCAAGGATATGAACAAAAGTAGGAGGTGAGGAAGAGGAGGAGTATTAACCCAGGCTACAACATTAGGATGGAGGAGGAGCAGGAGGAGGCCAGGGAGTGAGAGGGGGACAGAGAGGACGACCCGGCCCGACTCGGCAAAAAGAGCCACGGACACAGGCAAGGATGCAGGGGGAGGAAAAGGGGATAGGAAGACCTGTGGAAAAAAGAGAGGAAGACAAGGAAAGGACAAGAATAAAAACAGCACCGTGTCCAAGGGTCCTCCACAGCACCTTCCACTGAGCTGAGCATCAGCATAGTGACAGATTTATCCCACAAAAAAAACCCAACAACGTTCAATTCACCAGTGGAGGATGTTGGGAGGAGCACTGACATGTCCTGACTTTCAAGGTGGGAAACATTCAGTCATTAACTGAGGAAATTAGTGTTAATAGGAGACAGGCATACCATCTAGGAGGATGAACGCATAGGAAAAGCACAGAAAAGCAATGGTCAATTCACATGTACTTCTTTTTATAATAATAACTCATTATTGTAACAATTAAAATTGAGCAGTTCATATCATAGTTCAATTTCTGCTTTAATCATGCAAAAACTATGTTTTAAATATACTCAAAAAATAAGAACTGCAAATAAATTATTCAAATAAATAAATATAATTGCAAATATATTTATATAATATACTGTTCTGGAATAAGAATATATGTTTAAACAATTCTATCATGATCAATGAACATATACAGTGGCATCCAAAAGACTATTTAGCATTTTTTTGAATGCAAATAGAAATTAAATTATTAACGTATCAATTTGACTACATTGAATTTATTTGATAATGATCCACAGAGCATCTTGTGATACACAGGAAGCAAGAACACCTGATCAAAAATGACTGAAAAATAGTGCAGAAACGTACAATTGTCCTCATTATGTCATAATGTTTCCGTTTTAAATTTGTCAAAATCATAAAACTTTGATGATTTCCAGGTTTATTCATTTTAGATTTTCAATTTCTGATTTTCACAGAATTTTAGACCCCACTGTATATAATATACACATATTTTCAAGCAGTGAGCAGTAGCCATTCGAATTTCTTACACCCAGCATGTTTCTGCTTGTGTCTTTAAAAAAAAAACCCCATAACAATTAACAATCAAGCCGGGCTCAGACTACAAGATTTTTTAAAATCCTAACCGATTATAAAATCTTACTGCATCTCGCACATAAGCAGAATCTTTACAGATGTCTTCTCTCTCAAACATGCACACACTACAAGGTGAGAAATAACCGTCAATTTTAATATTGTTGACAGTAGTAGCCTATGCTAGCTAACATTAGCCTCAAGAGCTCAAATGCTTACCATTGCTTGGCAACACTGTCAGCAGCTAGCAGCTTTCTACACTCACACGATACGTTCAAAACAGAGCTCTTCCCTTTGTCCGTATGGTTGTAGTACATTTTCGAAGACATATTATACAGGCAGTCGTGTTGTTGCCACACTTCCCCTAAGCCGTTCCTCTATCTCAGCTGTCCTACAGCAACTTGTTTCATGGTCATCATTTCAAAACTTCTCTCATTCACCTTTGTCTCCTTGTAAACTGGTTTCTCATTGGCTATTGTGAAAGTACTGACATTCTCAGAATCATCCCGATTTAAAATCCTAAACATGTTGGATATTATCGGGGTGGTCCTGATGTGTCTGCGAGCAGATAGGGACGTTTTTAAGATTTGTAAACGCCTCACATTATCTGATAATCTGGGCGGAACATAGAAACCAACCAAGTCCTGGACAAGATTATTTCTCAGATTGTCGGGAGGGGAAAATCAGCCTAAACCTCCAGTAGTCTGAGCCCGGCTAAATACTGCATAATAATTGATGACAAATTAAATAACCACCGTTATTTAATAACGAACAGTAGCTAATGCTTAAAAGTTTGGCAGATTCATGCTGGTTTAGAAATATCATCCATCCCTTTATTTTAAGAAAGTGGACTCATGTTATTGTTCTTTGAAGTCACAATAACATATTCTGCAAACAAACTACAATCAAGAACGCATTTATAATCTTACCCGGTTTCCTTTTAATCCCGGTGGTCCTACTAAACCCTGAATGAATGGGGGAGAGACATTAATGATGGTCTATTTTTCATTTGAATGCACTTGTACATGGTTTGGAAACGTTACAGTATTTGAAATGTTAAATTGTGCTCTGGTACAGCACTTACTGGGATGCCTTGAGGCCCAATTGGTCCTGCTACTCCCATATCGCCCTTTTCCCCCTGTACAGTAAAAAATACACAGATGTTATTTTTAACTGTAATACACTGGACTTTATACCTTACATCCAATCAGTGAATGTTTTTGATTGTTGACAAGTGGCTGTTGAATTTTTGACAACACTAGCAGAGCAAACTCTTGCATTACCATCTTGTGTGTGCATTAAAGGGATAGTTCACCCAAATATTAAAATTACCCCATGATTTTACCCTCAAGCCATCCTAGGTATATATGACATTCTTCTTCCAGGCAAAGCATTATAATGGCAACCCAAAATTTGAAGCCCAAAAAAGAGCATCCATCCATTATAAAAGTAATCTACACGGCTCTGGGGGGTTAATAAAGGCCTTCTGAAGCGAAGTGATGCGTTTTTATAAGAAAAATATTCATAATTAACTTTATAAAGTAAAATATCTAGCTGCCGCCAGACCGCCTTCCATATTCAACTTACGCACCAGACGCGACGCCATAAAAAACCACAGCCAATCGGAACAGCGTGTGGGCGGGCTCTCGCGGCAAGTGTACCGCACTAGAGATTAATCTTGACGGCACTCGCAAGGAAATGGATAAGTACATAATCAAATTCACAAATATCACACCATTTAATCATTACTAAAATACATACCGAGTTACTAAAACAATCTCTTTCATAGAATATACTTGTTTGTCCACAGTTCTTGTTTCCATTTGTTTAATTTCAAGATCTGAGGTGAATTATCCATTGTTGCTTTTAGTACGACCATGTAAAGCTGGGAGCACTAAATGATATTCAATGTCATATTAGACACTCTAAATACAATTAAATAAAGCACATTAACACTACCTGAGATCATGTTTTGTGTTGTTGTTCCAGGACAAAAACTCTAATTGACATGGAAAATATACCTTTTATCGCGTGTTGCCGCATCGCGTTGCGTGTAGTTAGGACACGGTGTAAGCGTTTGAACTGCGAGAGGCGTTACACTTTTTCCGTAGGTTGAATATGGAAGGCGGTCTGGCGGAAGCAAGATATTTTACCATCCATAATTTAATTATTAAAATTTCGGGCTGCCATTATAAAGCTTGGAAGAGCCAGATATTTTTTGATATAACTCCGATTGTATTTGCCTGAAAGAAGAATGTCATATACACCTAGGATGGCTTCAGGGTGTGTAAATCATGGGCTAATTTTGGGTGCACTATCCCTTTAAGAATTTTAAGAATTCAACAACTGATCATGAGTTATTTATCACCTAAGTAATAATTCAATTAATTGTGATGTACTTTCAAAAATATTTAGCTTGGTCAATTCATTGTCATGAGCTTTCACACCCATCACATCATCGCACGTTTTGTATAATTTTGCATAATATGAACTATTACTACACTGTACATTTTCTTTCATGATTTGAAAAACTTTTTTCTTTTGAGTTACTGTTGATTAACCCAATCTCCTTAATTGTATTAACAAAAAAATGATTTCAATGAACTCAAAATTTTAAGGCAACCATGTAACTTTTTTAAGTTAAATATTTTTTACAGTGTAGGAACATCCATTTCTGGAGCCTCACACATTTGATAAACAACCAAAAACAGCACTAACCATTTCTCCTTTTGGTCCTGCAGGCCCAGACACTCCTGCTGGTCCTATCAGACCCTTTGAACAAAGAAAGTGACATGCGTGAGCTTCAAAAGTGGAGGGACAGTGGGGGATGACGAGGTCAGAAAGGGAGAGAAACTAGTCAGTGTTGAGCACCAATAGATCAACAAACTTTTCAGAGTTGAATAAAAGTATGTATGTTTGAAAACAGCCATCTGAGGTACAATCTGTTTAGGAACTCGATAAAACTCCAAAGTTTGTTGATCTAAGGGGAAATAAACAGACACACATGTAAATATAACAGCGAATCCATCTTCCATTTTCCTCTCATGACTTGGAGAGGATTCAAGAGAAGGGCTGTTAGACATCTTGCTTTTTCGGGAGTCTTGCTTCTCAGCCATTTGTACAGTTGTATGCCATACTGTAATTATTGTTCATGCAGCCGCATCCCATCATGCGCTCTCCTGGTATGACATTACAAGGTCAAAGCTTGTCTTGGAATGAAATAAAGCTCTGAAGCTTGGAGGGAATTAAGCCTTTGAAAGGTCAACAGGGGTCAGCCACATTCAAATATATATATATATATATATAAAGATAAAGAGGGCTGCGACGGCATGAAATGCGAAGGGATTATTCACTGGTAGAGCGCTAAGTACGTACTTTTCAAAGAAAGAGAAAGTGCATTTCAGAGAGCGAGCGATGTTTACAAGTGTTTGGCCATGCTCCCCTTTCACTCACTCGCGTGTTGACAGGTTGAGAAATAAACCGAGCGCGGTACCTCTGGAAACAGCAAGAGGCAACAGCCAAACAGGCTTAGGGGCAAAGTCAAATCAAAGTCATACTCATGCCGAAGCAACATCAATAGAGATCTAAACAAGGCCTTGACCATTAAACAACACAGAAGACAGGCAAGCAACAGCGCAAGCAGAGGCAGACAGACAGACAGAGAGAGAAGCAGGCAGACTGCGGAGGGGGAAAAGAGAGAGAGGGATGGATGGAAATAGAGGGGTGGATGATGGGAACGGGTCTTGCGCCACTCACCACTGGACCAGGCCTGCCGTCTAAACCATGAGCCCCCTGGACAGTGTGTAAAGAGTTACAGAGCGAGAGGAGAGATGGAGGTGGTGGAGAGGGAGGGAGGGAGGGAGGTGGGGGGAGGAGAGGGTGGGTGAGTGAAGCAGTGACTTGTGTGCCACATAAAAACAACACTAGTTTTGATGGAGGGGTGACGTGTTGAAGATGACATGTGAGAGACGGGCAGTAACTCCTTTCAACTTTAGTTTCTTACAGTGTGACTGCTATTGAACATATATTACAGCATGCTGTTTTCAATTATTCATTTTAGCTCTATGGATGGTGATAAAATAACAACAGGTGGGTTTTAAATTCCAGAAGAGATGCAAAAACTAAAAATAACACTTGTAAATAGTTGTTCGATTCCAAAACCTAGTAAGCCGCACTGCCGTCTGCTGCCTTCTAAGGTGATATGCGAACTGAAACGCAACCTCACAAGTGACTGAATTGGAACATAGTCGGCACATTTACAAGCAACACAAAGAGCGTTCCACACGAGAAACGCATAGGAGAGTTGACTTGATGCTAAAGGCTTGTTCACACTAAGAACGAGAACTACAAAGATATCTATAACGATAGCGGACGATATCGTTCTGTTTATTCTAAGCGGAGAGCTGTAGTTTTGTCGTCTGCCGCTTTAAATACTTGAGCTCTTTAAAGCAGGGTGGATTCTGATTGGTTGTCAATGTTCGTCATTGTTCTGAAATAGATTTCAACAATATCTTTTCTCTGTACTGTTATAGTTAAAATGGTGGTACTCTGCTATTTAGAATGATTTTAGAACTATATCTTTATAAGTTAAGTTTGATGATAGCATGTTGCTAAGCTAACAAAACAATCGAATAAGATGATGTCTAGGTAGGCAGCTCACTAGGTTATGGAACAGAGGATCACACTGTTTTTTTATATATATATTCTTAAGCAGCATTTTACTTGAGCTATATGTTTTCAAGTCAAAATGTACTTGCTCTAATTTTAAATTTTCTTACCACATTGGTAAAAGGTTTTTATTTTTTCAGATTAAAACCAATTGCAGTGCATTTTGCAGTGCATTCTAAAGGATTTCTTGAATTTTTCTACACTTTGTCATATTTTTTCTTAAAAGGAGTTACTGTGCCATTGATGATGTGACTAGAACAAGTTTATCAATGACTTCGACACCATAGCTATACACCAGAAGTCAGGAAAAGACCCCTGAAATTCACAGTAACAAAACCTAAAGCATGCTATTTAACAGAACATAGAGGAAACATTTTATAAACAACCACATACAGTATTTTGAAATAATAGCATGGACGTCAGTCAGTTACAAGTAATATGAAACCATCAGGAACTTGTTGGTAATCTATCAAAATGGGTATAAAACAATGTGACACGATGATTACATGATGGCACTTGTATATATGATTGCTAAATGTGTACATCCACTGATTCATGCAATGTGACGTCTAGTTACAAAGACACATGAAATAGCAGCACAATGATATTTGCATTAAGGGGGCTAAAGCACAAACCTTACACAAAACATGCTTTTCCACTAACGCTGCAGTCAAGAAAGACAAAAATATCCTGGTTCAGCTGACAAGATTGTATGAATATTATCAAATTAATTACTCACTGGTATCACTGGTATGAAGTACACATCATTCATCATAAGGACTGATTTGATCAATTGGACAGATATTTTATCTTACATTGTTCTGACTGTAATTGCAATGCATGTTTATCAAGCATTGAACACTAGATTATAGTAATCAGAAAAGTACTTACAGGGAGTCCAAGATGGCCCCTGTCTCCTTTGTCTCCTTTCTGTCCAGGTGATCCCTTATCTCCTCTCAAACCTATTCCTGGCTCTCCCTGACCCAAAAAGAACATATGAGATTAAATGTCTTGTTTAGCATATGGCAGGGTACCATAACAGTTCGATTTAAGTTAAAGGGATAGTTCACCCAAAAATGTAAATTCTGTCATCATTTACTCGCCCTAAGTTGTCCCAAACCAGTATTTCTGTCAGGACCATTATCGTCAGAGATGATTGATTGACTATTAGCATACAGTTTGGATTAGCGGTATGGTTCTGTTTTGGGCGAGAACTCCCTGCGCATCCAAGCAACCTAGCAGAACAGAACCAACATAATGTATTTGCAGATATCATTAAATGTACAAAATAATTAGGGAATTTAGTCTGATACGAGGGGAATCAGAATACCAAATCCTGACTGGACAAGAGGAGGAGCTGGGGATGGAGGAGGGTAAATGAGCGCTGGAGAAATGTGATAGCTGCTAATAGTACTGAAGGAGCTTATATATGTACGCTGTGATAGACTTCGTATTCCTATAGGTAGACGTGATCAGCTGACAGTCAGCTGATGCGAGCTTGACTAACGTGATTTGCCAGAACTGACGCTATGCGCTTGATGACTTTCTTTCGTCTGCTGAACACAAAAGAAGATATTTTGAAGAAAGTTGGTAACCAAACAGTTTAAAGTCTCCACTGACTTTCATAGTATGGGGGAAAATGACTATGAAAGTCAAAGGGGCCCATCAACTGTTTGGGGCCCATCAATCTTCTTTTGAGTTTAACAGAAGAAAGTTTTTTGGGTGAACTATCCCTTTAAATGAGTTAAACTGGAATATATAAGGGACTTAGGCTGGGATACTTGCCTTTGGTCCTGATAAACCTGGAGATCCCTGATAAGCACAAAATGAGAAATCAGCATCAAAAAGCAAACAATTTAAGTTCTCTTTATAAATGCACCATCAAATGGAAAAAAATGCACTAATGCTTCTTAGGCCCACATATACGCCTGTAATATGCCTGCTGTTATCATACACTTTTATGGAGTAGACAATGCCCTCACCATTGGCCCAACAGGCCCTGCAGGTCCTGGAGGCCCGGCAGGCCCATAGACCTGAAAGAACACAGATAGGGGAGTCACCATTATAATATTTAATTCAAAATATTTCCCAACTTAGGAAACCCATAGGCTAATATCTATTGAAACCCAATTAAAACCTAAAAAAAAAACGTGGAACCTACCAACTCAGCTTTATCTCCTTTCTCTCCAAGTTCACCTTTCTGGCCCTGAAGACATTATGAAAAAGCAAAAGGAGAAGGAATACTCAACATTACCATTCACTCAACAGAATTACAACTGGCATGATGAAATACACTGCACCCCAAAGTCATGTGATGTCTTTTCAACAATGACGTTTGCTTGAGGGGCATCATTGCATACCATTGGGCCTGGCAATCCAATATGGCCAGGGGACCCTGAAACCCCTTTTTCTCCAGTAGGGCCATCTAAACCCTACAGAATGAGGAAAGAATGTGAAATAGTAATACATATTAGCAGAAAAGTCAATTTGGGGGGGGGGGGGGGGATATCACTAAAATCAAAGTCCACAACCAAGAGACCTGTGAACTCACAGCATCCAACATATAGGACAAATGATTAGTAAATTGTAGGCTTTTCAGAATGCAATGCTGCCCACTCACCACAAACTCTTTCAAAATTCGAAAGCACTCAGGATGATCCCATTGCTCAAATAACCAAATTTACATGCAAATAATTTTCTGATTAAGGTCTATATTCTTGTTAAGCCTTTAATTTGAAAAGGATGTTTACATGCTCTACAATTATTGGAATATTCAAATGTTCTTGTAATCAGAATATTCCAAACAAACAAATTCAAATACATTTTTAGGAAATACAGAAGATGCTAACTTTTTATTTAGTTACAGTGAATATTCTGAATACATGAATCCAAACCTGCTTACAGGCATATGCAATTTTTTTTATTAACATTTCTAGAAAAAAACTAATATTGGCTTAATTTGGTTATGACAATCTGGTTACTGAGTTTACATGAAGTTTACACCATTTGAATATTATGATATTTTGCTTAATATCAAAATATTCTTTCATGCAGGGGTTAAAGTACACAAGACCCTTGTGATTATTTATCAACTCAGGTGCAGTCAGACAGACTACTTGTGATGGAAAAGCTGGTGCAGTCACTCACAGGTGATCCCGAGGGGCCCATGTCTCCCTTGTCTCCTTTTGGGCCAGGGAAGCCCATGACTCCTCCTTCTCCCCGTGGTCCCTCTGGTCCAGGAGGGCCGATGGGTCCTTGTTCTCCTGGCTTTCCTCTTGGACCCTAAGAAGTAAACAGGTGCAATCACTCAGCATTAGAAAGGATCAAGAGTTGAAAGTAAATACATCCACCAATGGACTACTCACAGATTAGTGGCTAAAATAGGTTTCATTTATAGTAAATGTTAATTATTATTCACCTTTTCCCCATCAAGACCAGGGGGACCTGGAAGTCCAACATCACCCTGAGTGAAAACAATGTGATGTTTAATGCAAAAGAACAGGGTGGTTTACAGTGATATGTTGCTTCTTAAAATACTTCCTCAAATCTAACCAGAATTTAGTATGAATTTAGTATGAAATTCTCTCAATGTTAGACATCAAGGATAAAAGAGTTAAGAATGAGAGAAATGTCTCAGCTACCTTCAAACCGGGGGTCCCAGGAAGCCCTGGAGGTCCAGGTAGACCAGGAGCACCCTAAAAAGAAAAAAATAGAAGCTTAAATCAACACTGAAAGTTGTTCTCTGTTTATTTGTCACTGTCTGGCCACAAAAAAAATCGCTGTTTGAATTTAAATAGGCAAATGCTTAAGAGTCTTTGACTGGATCATTATTTCAGTGATTATTATGTTTCTGGCATGTTATATGTAGCTTTTAATTTCTTAAACAACCATGTAGGAAGATATATCATGGTCATATTCCAGGATGATAATGTCAAGATTCATCAGGCTCAAACTGTGAAAGAATGGTTGGGAGGGAGCATGAAGAATCATTTTCATACATGAATTGGCACCTCTGAGTCCAGACCTTAAATTCATAGGAAGTCTTTGGGATGTGCTGGAGGAGACTTTACAGAGTGCTTGACTCTTGCATTGGAAATACAAGATCTTGACCAGAAATGAATGCCCATTTTGATGGAAATAACATCACAACATTTATTTTCATCAAGAGGTGCATACATTTTTATAATGATTCAATCATATTATGGTACTTTCCCCCCTCATATCCCCCTGAGACGAGAGAATTATGCATTTTATTTCTGGAAAAAATCCTCAGATGACACAAATATCGTCATTTTGCGTCTTGGATTTGCATTTTGGATTTTTTGGCCAGAGGCTAAAGACTACAGCCACTAGACGGAGCTGTTCCGCATGTTATCAACCCGCCCACAGGGGAGAGATCTTGCGCACAGAATGTAGACACAGACGGCCGCACGGACATTCATAACGGGCGATGCAGAGCAAAGTGAGTGTTTCAACTTTTCAATGAATTCCTGTGATAGTTTAGCTTCCATATGCGATCTTAAAACATGCCAGACTGGTGCTTAATGTTACCTCAGCTCTGCTTAGCTCTTCGTGAGGAATGAAATCTGACTCCCGCTGCGTCTGTGCCGTGACTTTCATTCGGCTCACTCACACTTTATTGAAAAGACACGTTCAGTTTTTAATTGTAGTGTTTATTCTCTAACTGAACAAAATGATTGTATTACTATGAAGATCAAAACGACGGTGTACGGAGTGGCCTCGTAGGGCAGCGAAGCAAGTGCATTCTGGGAGTTGTTGTCTTTCATCCACATGAGACAAAAATACATTTTCTGTCTTTTCTCAGAAGGCACCAAATTCAAAAATAATTTCACATTTCTACTACATAAATGACCCAGTTTAAAATACAAAGCTTAATGCTAAATCACTGAAGTAACCCTTCAAGCATTTGCCTATTTAAATCAACTGCGATTTCTTTTGGCAGGGCAGTATGTATGTCCACATACTCAAAATGTTATCCAGTTTTCTAACCACACAACAAATACAGAAAAAGCATTTGGAGTGACGCTTACCACTGAATGCACATTGCGAATATCCTGAAAAACAAAATGGAATTAGTGCCTTCACACAATACAAATTAAGCTATTGAAACTTTTACAACAAGGCAGATAAGGGAATATGCAAAATAACCACATTATAAATAAAAGTAACATTTGTATACAAAAAAAATAAAGACATACATTTTCATTGTTGTTGGTTAAAGTTTTTCCTGGCTCCCCGGTCGGACCTGGTGGTCCCTGTTGAGTGATGGGAGAACAATCAATCAATATCTGATATCAACCATTCACATCACACATCATTTTCTCTGTAAGTGACCTTACACTGTACACATGGCCTCTACTCACCCTCGGTCCAGATGGACCTTCCTGGCCAGCTTCACCCTACAAGGCAAAAAAACATGAATTTGAGCTATTGTTCTACAAAGACGTATTCAAAATATGACATTCATACAAGGTCATCTCTTTTGCTCACCTTAATGCCTTGATCACCTTTATCACCCTATGAAAATACATGAAATTCACTTCTTACTAAACCGTAAGCAGATTTTGGTAGACTGTGCATGCCATGCCACATAAAGAAAGCAATTTAGCAGCAAATATAAGGCTACATAGGGCTAGTTGGTGGAGAATGCGGGCTATCTACCTTGGGTCCAGCTTGTCCTGGGGTACCTGGTTCTCCTTTAATGCCAGTTCCTGCAGCAGTAGAATCGCCCTTTTCTCCCTAGCAATAAATAAAAATGTAGGAGTTAACCATGACTTGACTGATTCAAAGATTCAAGATGCAGCTCTATTTAATGAAGGCACATAAAACATTCAAGTGTGAGCATCTTGTTCCCATTTCCTTTTGAAGCATTAGAGTGAGCGTCTTTAATTCATGACAGCTGTGGTACTTAAACACAGGGAGCGAGCATAAAGGTGTGGTCACATTAGATGAAATGATTTATTAAATATGGAGACCACAACAAATATGGGACACAGGATATGAGGCCAGCTTCTAGGGCTTCTGTTTTTCAGAAACCCTAATTTAATCATAACTTTTAAAAAATGTTAAAACATTCCATTTCCTGCAACACTGTAAACCATGCAGACATTATGTTTGTTTGTATTTGACAAAAATAAATGGAACACAAAGACTGTCATACTCGACCCGTGGGAAGTGGGCACGCTAACAAAGATGCTAAAGGCTGCAACTGGTTTAGACACACAGCTCTTACTGGCCTACGTCCATTACACTCACCCCCCTAAACCTCACTCTCATCCGGGTCAAGGCACCAAATGTTATCGTCCTATTTGATCCGCTTCGAGTGGGATTTGAACAGGGGTTGCTGCAGTGTGGGAGGTGGGCTCAAACAAGGACGTTAAAGACCACAGCCACTAGCATCAGTCAATAACGCGTCTCTTGAGACCAGGGGAGTAAGGTTAACATGCACACTCTTACTGGCCTATGTTCGTTGCACTCACCCCCCTAAACCTCACTCCCATCCGGGTCATGGGACCAAATGTAACCGCTCCTAATTGACCCGCTCCGAGCGGGATTTGAACAGGGTTATTGCGGCGAGGGAGGCGGGCACGCTAACATGGCCGCTAAAGACAGCAGCCGCTAGCATCAGTCATTAGTGCATTTCTCGAGGCCAGGGGAGTGAGGTTTACATGCACAGCTCTTACTGGCCTATGTTCGTTACACTCACCCCCCTAAACCTCACTCCCATCCGGGTCATGGGACCAAATGTAACCGATCCTATTTGACCCGCTCCAAGCTGGATTCGAACCGGGGTCTCCAGCGTGGAAAGTGCGCTTGCTAACATGGGTCAGTCGCCAGCACGCCTTGGGGCCAGGGGAGTGAGGTTTACATGCACATCTCTCACTGGCCTATGTCTATTATATAAGTATGAAATATTGTTAAGCTTCAGTAAAGACAATGTAATATCTACTATTAAGATGAAATGAAACACAAAATACATTATTAAATAAATAAATAAATCCAGGTCACCACTTCACAGATGTCTTTCAGACATGCATAATTGTATAATTGTACAGTATAATTGTATAAAAGTCAAATCAATGCAATTCACACCAACTGCTATTTTTATTCAGACTCTTTTCATTCCAAACTCACGTCTTTGTTTTTTCTGTGGAACAAGGTGATTTTTTAAGAAATATTGTTAAAGGCCTCAAGATTAAATTCGGTATTTGAAATAAAGCTGAGATAAAATAAAATATAATTATTAATGAGTTGAAGTTGAAGTAGTAAAATGACTAAACCTAAAAGGAACTTTTACAAAAACGTATAATTGTGTTCCATGGAAAAAACAAAGTCACTCAGGTTTGAAACTGCAAAAGGGTGAGTCACCCTCAATATTCATCATCATATCTAAAACACTGCTGAGCTTGAGGGTGTCAGAACAAGCACTTATGCAAGACAAAGCCACAGCGCACATTCAGGTGTACCTTGTAGCCCCGTTTTCCAGGGATACCAGAAACACCTGCCTGACCCTTCATAGTGACAAAAAAATGTCTTTAAGAATTTCACATGATCAGCAAATGTGTTACAGATACAACCACAACAAACCAGGCCTTTACCTTTCGTCCAGGGGCGCCTGGGAAACCAGGCTCTCCCTGAAGGGTGCAAGATGTCAACATTAGAAAAACAGAGAAAGGGAAAACAGTGAGAAAAGACCTAAACACATCCTCAAATGCTGACCTTTGAAAATCAACAAAGGAATCAACATCACATATTTTGCCTGAGAAAGTCATTCTCAGTTTCAACTTAAGATTATTTTATGTAATTATTTAGCCAAACACTGTTTACATCTATCGTAAACCCCCAAGGGTCTATTTCTATCAGATGTCATAATTTCTATTGAAGCAATTAGACAGCACGTGCTGGTATCAATATTTAGATTGGTATGTCGATGCTTGTGCTCTCCAGGCACGCAAATAGCTGATCACTAGCAGTGCCGCAATGAGCCACCCCCCCACAATTGGTTTGTTATTAATAGTAAAGAGCACATGACAGTTATTTAATTCATGTCTGTTATCTCAGACTAATGAGCAGACATGAAGGCAGTGATTTAGAGACACAGCTGTGGTTGCATGAGGACACTCAACCCATCGGCGTCGAGGGTGACTGGGGGGGGTCTGACTGCTTGTGGCACCATCCGTCTTTCTCATGCCATCTCATTCCTCAAGTCTCAGACACCACTTTAAAGAGTCAGAAGGTGAGACGCTTATATGTGACGTGCCTGTATAATGAGCTATTAATCGCCTTCTGGTGTGAAAGCAGTTCTACTTATGAAATCATAACAGATAAGATTGAGCTCTCAAAGGAGCATTTTAGCAATGGAATGCTTATGAGAGCATGCAGGGTTCTGGGAAAAAAGGATAGTTCTTAATAAAAGGCAGGGGGTCGTGGGTAAAAGGGGATGGGGATAGATATAGACTGCAGTAGAAGCAAACTACCTTCACTCCTTGTTTCCCAGGCATTCCAGGCATCCCTAGATCACCCTGCAAAATCATCATCAATTACTCATCATTTCAATACTTAAGCAGTCGCACATTCCCAAGCCAAAACCAGACTGCACTCATAACACACGCAAAACACCACTGACAGACTTTTGCTTCAGCAGATTGTTAGACATGATGACAAAGAGAATTGCCCAGCATATCTGCTCACAGCCGTGTTGTAAGTTGTGCTCTGTATGCTGGCAGTGTTGGGACTTGTAGCGTGTCACATTGACACATTAACTTAAGTAATGTTTTGGTCCATTGTCAACAGTGTAGCGAATCTAGCATTGCAGGAAGCACAGAAGTCACTTTCAAGCCAAGCAGCTTTCTGTTGGTCAACGCGGCAAATTCGTGTGACCAAATTGAACCTGATGCCAAATATTTAGCCCTCAAGAAAAATTCAGATTGTGCAGATTTCGATTGGAATGACTCTACAGTGAACGTGAGTAAATGTGAAAATGTGTAAATTGTTACATTTACACTAAAAACCTGAGAATTATGTTCTCGAAGTTTCAGTGGAATTCAGCTCCAATGTAAAATATACGTTTCCAATGTATTTCTAATTAAATCAATTACTGTAAGCCAATATTTTCCACTGGAGGAAAGATATTTTCAATCAACTGACAGTGAGAAAAAGTAAGGCAATATTAACACACCATTTTCCACCAAAAAGTAGCAAATTAACAACAATTACTTTCTATCATAAATAAAGGGATAGTTCACCCAAAAATGAAAATTAGCCCATGATTTACTCACCATCAAGCCATCCTAGGTGTATATGCCTTTCTTATATAAGCCCAAAACAGTGCCTCCATCCATCCATCCATCCATCATAAAAGATATCCACATGGGTTGATAACAGCTTTGTGAAGCAAAGTTTGTGTAAGAAAAATATCCATATTTAAAACTTTAAAAACTAAAACTAGCTTCTGGCAGATGGCCTGCACAAGTCGAGGCTTTGACGCCTCTTGCGGGTCAAACAAATAGGGCTGGGCAACAAACTCAACAAAATCCTCAGACATTTATCTTTAAAAATTCAAATTTTAGACTTCTTATCCATGACCGGTGTTTTGTTGTGCTCCATCCTCTGCGTTTCCGTGCTCGTCAATATGTCATGCTTCAGGTCAAGGGTTTACTCTTTCGCCGTAAACCGATGCGTACGGTCGTCTGTCGGAGGCTAGTTATTTTCGTTTATAAAGTTTTAAATATGGATATTTTCCTACACAAATGCATCACTTCACTTCAGCCTTTATTAACCCCTTGGAGCCGTATGGATTACTTTTATGATGGATGGATGCACTTTTTGGGGCTTCAAAATCAAATTCTGTATTCACTGCCAGGACATTATTTAATTTAACTCTGATTGTATTCGTCTGAAAGAAGAAAGTCATATGTACATCTAGTATGGCTTGAGGTAATCATGGGGTAATTTTTATTTTTGGGTGAACTAATCCTTTAAAGTAACAAGTGTTGTTGTTTTCCCAATTTGTTGTTTTGTTGCTGTGTTTCCCCAACACAGTTAACCAGCAATACTTCACTGGTCAACCAGTTTAACTAGAAGACCACACTGGTTGACTTTGCTGGTTCACCAGCTAGACAAAGCACATTTAAATCAGCATAAACCGGCTTTAACCAGTATGAAAACTGGATTCTTTAGTAGGTTTATCACACACAAACAAACAGGTAGATTAGTCAGTACTAAATCATTACATGGTAGTGCCACAAGAGAAGCATTTTACAACATGTCCAGAAAGCCTCTACAGAAAACAATGCATGACATTCGAAGACTGGCGGCCACAGACAACAGGCAGTCGAGGGCAGAGGTCAAAGATGGCATGAAGACTCCAGTGAGTCTGAGCAGAGGGCATGTGGCAGAGCCTAGCTTGGCATAGCTCGCTTTGACAGGTGCAGTGGTCAGACCTTGGAGAGGGTTGCAGGTTATCAAGAGAGACAGATGCCATATGTGTGCGGTTTGAGAGAGTATTAATGATCCAAGGCACTCTGGTGTGCTTTTGGGCCTGAGACAAGACTGCTTGTCATACTCAGCTGCTTTACAGAGTCCAATCAAGGACCAGAAAGGGCGCTTGGGTTTGGACAAGGCAGAGAGTCGTATGGGAGTTTAAGCGAGTTCCTAGTAGATGAAAGAGTCCGACTGAATGTACCCGTCCCGTTAAGGGAATGGAACGATGCGATGATGGTTGATCACTTTAATCATGAATGAGAAACTTCTTGGACCCATGCTGAAAACAGGAAGTCTCTTTGATCTTCTTCATTTCCAATTAACTCACACCATTCCATTAGGCCTTCTGCCCATCATCATGTCTCCTTTAACCCTGTCTGCTTCTATTTTAGAGCGAAGAGCACTTGGTGGGGCAGAGGCTAGTGTGTGGACTGACACAGGCTGCAAGTGATTTATGGGAGTGCTAATCTTCAGGCTAAAAATGATGAGGACGGAGCCTTTGGAGTTGAGGGGAACTCTGGGAAGGTGAAGAGAACAGTCATCAGCACTGAGAAGAAGTTGCTGCATTCTGTGCTGACAAACCTGATTCCTTCAGGACGATTCATAATAAGTAATGACTTACTTTGGCTCCTATGAAATACGAGAGCATGGTATACGTGCTTGGCCCGAGGTATAAAGGGAAAACGGGTGAAAGGAATTTCCAAAATCAACGTAATAAGTTCCATTTATATATCAACATGCATCATACTGCTCAAGTTCTTTGAGACACAAAGGATCCTTGTATGAATAGAAAAACAAACAAAAGTTCAGTTCTAATTCTTAAAGACACAGTGTGTCATTTTTGTGGCATTCACCAAGCGTAATTGCAGTCTGTTTGATTGAACATTCTGATTGGGTGTGGCCAGACTTACACGCTAGCCAATGGCTTGAGTTTGGGACAGGACTGAAATTATTTTTCAAATTATTTTGGGTGCTTACAATATTATTATTATTATTATTATTTAATGTTCTTGTTTTATGTTGGATTTATGCTTAAAGCAATAAAAACGTGCACAGTACATCAATTAATATATTTTTAGGATGTAAATAAAAAAAATGTTTATGTTGCTGCTGCTTCATGTAGTGCCTAAAAACCCAGTAAAATCACTGTAATGCATGGATTCTCCTGACTTATTGCTTTAATAGCCCTTGGGCTCTTTATTTTAACAATCCCGATCTGGAGGGGAGTGTGTAACTGAGAAGTTTTGAGAGCCAATGTCAAAGAGAAAGAAACAAAGCAGCTCTCATTTGATCTTGGAGGTGCACTTCACCGGTTCTTTGAATTCAAGTCACGCCATCATCTCTCATTCCTATACTTGACACAAGAGTCTAATGGCAGAGGGACAGCACGTGTTACAAGAGTCTTTTACTATGTGTGTGTGTGCACGTTTGATTGTTTCTGTAAATGTGTGTTATATATTTTTTCCAGTTGGAGAGAAATGCAGACAGTCTTTAGCAGCCTCACTTAATACAGATGAGGCTCACCCACTGTTGGCTGCAGGAGTAAAAAGAGTAAATTTAGCGTTTGCTTATCTCCTTTTTATCTCATAAATTTTCACTGGCTTTCACGACACAAAACCCAGTACTGACTATTCATGAGAAAGACAGATGTTTTTGATGGAAGACAGCAGTTTCCCCAACAAAAATGTGCTGTGGCGGTACCATAGTAAAGTGATGGTATACATTGTTTATACTGGGTATATAATACCAGTTAAAAGTTTGAACGACTGGACTCAATCTGTTTCTCATGATCTTAAAAACTTGTTATTAAATTATTAGGCTAAAATGCTTGAAATGAGTTCTCTAGACAAACATCAACTTTGCCAACATGAATTTCTTTATGAAACTAACTTTTTTATTTAAAAGACCCTTTTTAATGCATAAATTGGACCAAATGTGAACTACTTTGATACGGTTTGTAAAAAGTATCCCAGGATGCACCTCATGAAGTCAGCTGTGAGAATAAACTTAGTGAGCAAAAGCTGGAATCTAGACAATGAAGCTCAAATATGAAATGAAACAGTTTTCTTTAAACTTTTTGTTTACTATATACAGTATTTTCCACTATTTAATAGTTTTGATGACTTTATTTTATTCTAAAAAGAATAAAATAATACTAATAATAAGAGTGCATAGGGTTGTCCAAAACTTTGACTATTACCCTAGTACTATATTTATGTACACTAAATATAGTTTTATGTTTAAATGTAAAAAAAAAAAAAAAAAAAAAAACTTTTATTCAGCAAGGATGCATTAAATTGATCAAAAGTGACAGTAAAGACATTTATAAAGTAACAAAAGATTTCTTTTTCAAATAAATGCTGTTCTTTTGAACGTTTTATTCATTAAAGAATCTTGAAAAAAAGTCACAATTTCCAAAAAGATATGCTAATAAGAAGAAATGTTTCTTGAGCAACAAATCATCATATTAGAACGATTTCTGAAGGATCATGTGACACTGAAGACTGGAGTAATGATACTGAAATCATCACAACCATCACAGAATTAAATGTTATTTTAAAATGTTACCATTTTTTATTTATTTTAAATTGTAGTCATATTTCACAATCTTACTGTTTTTACTATTTGTGATCAAATAAATGCCTCTTTAAAAAACTTTTCAAGGTATTTCAAAGAATATCATGCAAATATTATAACTACTATGTCCAATAAAACATGGTATTTTCTGGTACGGTTTTGATTCTGCCTTAATTTGCAACACAGTGTTGTGTTAAAGAGCACAGTGTCAACGGATAGTCATAACAACTAAATGTAAATCCCTCAATGATAAACAAGCAATAGCCCGGTCCAAAACCTGAAACCCCAAACATACTGTCCTTCAACCCCAAACCCACGCAAAGAAGTCTTTCTGCATTCAATTAGAGGCGGTGTTCAAGTTGTATATATATAAATGTATAAAAAAATACTAAATATAGCACTGCGGCAGATGTGCTTATTCATCTGTCAGTTCCCCAGCTGGCACGTCTTTTGAGTCTGATGATGAAAACATTCATATACTTAAACAGGCCGCTCAAATACAGAAACACAAAGCACTGTCATGACAACAGACCTAACAATCGAAGAGTATGGCAGCATGTGTTTGGCAGGGACAAAGGCAGGTAGCAAAAATAAGTGTGCTAAGTCCATCAAGCTGTATGTAACAGGGGACTCTCCACAAACAGCAGGGTTAGAGGCCTGTAAATCAGATGCACAGGTGCTCAGATGAAGGAAGGAGGGAATGTCTTGTGCTAGCGGCCTGTTTTTCTCTTAGCGTGCAATCCCTCTGGTCTCCCAGCATGACTCCGGTACTGAGTCATATGTCTTTGTGCACATCCTGGTTTCAGTTGCAAAGCATATGTCCTGCCCTCAGTCCTCACTTTGGTAACATAAGATGGTGTCTACCAGTGGTGCACAAGTCAATGAAGGTGGATGAGTTATAAGAATGTACATTTAAGAGAGGCTCGAAAATGAATGAACGAACAGACCAGAATTTAAGACATTATTCACTTAAAACTTCCTGTCCACTTAAATGGATAGGGAAAGGGAAAATTAAAATTACCCCATGATTTACTCACCCTCAAGTTTGCTTCACATTTTGGGCTGTCATTCACTGCCATTATAAAGCTTGGAAGAGCAGGACATTTTTTTTATATAACTCCGATTGTATTCGTCTGAAAGAAGAATGTCATATACACCTAGGATGGCTTGAGGGTGAATAAATCATGGGCTCATTTTTCCTTTTTGTCTCATTCTCAAGTCTCTTAGTCTCTTATATCATGCTGTCGTCTATATCCAAGAAGTTTCAGAACATTGCTGATCATGCAATGTCATGCAAATATCACAATAGTTAAATTTTTGCTTCATACACACACACACATACAAACAAAACACCAAAGGTTAAATGCACTACAAACTACATTTCTCAGGATACCTTCTCCCCCTTCTCTCCTGTTTGCCCATCCATCCCTTGATTGCCCTACACAAATGCACAGATGGGAACATCTTCAGCAGATCAACACACCACAAATGCACACAAACTGCTGGAAGCCAACCCGGAGAACATATGGGATTGTGTAATCCCAAACAAAGTGATGAGAAAGTGTTTTCTTCTGGCACAATCCAAATAAAGAAGGATGATGATCTAAAGTAAGCCTCTGATCCTGTGAGCATCAGGACGTTTGAGTATGGGCTCTAGGGTGGTCCTGAGACAGAAGTCGAGGGGAGGCGAGGATGTGCAGAGGAAATGAAAATTCCATCAAACTCAGGACAGTAAAGGAGTTTGGTGGGACAGAGGATGTCTGGCCCATGGACTCAAGCCTCAGCTTGCTCTCTCATCTGAGCATAGGGTTTATTTAAACACCCCATGAAATTGTTTGACGAGCAGAGTTTTCTTTCCTTTATTGTACTTTCTAAAGGAAATCGTAAGTGTGGGCGGAACATATAGTATATTTAAAAAAAAAAATTGGTAGGCATTAGCTACATCACAGAAAGAAACCACAATCCGATCCATTTTTAACAGCATTTCTCAGAAATCGCTTACTGCACCTTTAAGAAGCTTAGCGTTGAATTTTTGAGTTCTGAAAGTTACAAGAAGTAGAGGATGTAATGGTTGATTCTACTTGTTGCAAAAACATATTAATTGCTGTCAAATATTATGTAATTTCCTTTAAAATATTTTCTAAGCGTTTGTAAAATGTTCTTTGCATTCAGAAAGGTCCAGATACATTAGAGCCACAATGGACAATTTTACATTTATTTTGTGTATTTTCAAATGACAAAACACTTTATTTTTATTGATACATTTTTTCACGCAGTATATTGTATTTTATTTTGATCCATTTAAATGGATTTTGTATTTAAATTTTAAATGCATTCTCATGTATTTGTGCTCAGTAAGGCTGTCTATCACTGCTGACTTTAGAGGACAACATTCAGCAGTAAGCAGTTAGACAGTCTGAATAGCTGTATCCTATAGGGACTATTTGTGCATCAGCAGGTGTAAACTTTACGTGCGCCCCACTCCTGTTTACAGGCCAAAGCTTCCCCAGTGAGAAACAGTGTAATCACTCCAGCAGATGCATGTCTTCAGTAGGAGCAATGCCTCAGACATGTGATACAGTCATACAAATATAAATCTTTAGATGTTTAGATTTACTCTCTATAGAATGCTGCTCCTTTAAGACGCTTAAGCCAGGGGCGTCAACCTGTTTCAGCTAATTAAAGGCCCGGGTATACTTCACTTACCGCGCCCGGACGCGTCACGCGCGCAGCCCTGTCCGCGCGTCTTTCAAAGTATACTACACAACGGATGCGCGCGGATGATCGCGTTCGACGCACGCGCAGTACATTTTTTCCCTATGCTCTACCAGACATTGGGGGGCAGCACTGAGTCCTGTTATCAACGGGACATTCGCTGGGCATGATCGGAGAAGAACTGTAGTGCATCCACCATTGCAAGAAGTTTGGAAGAAATACTGAAGAATCATAAACGATGGAGAAGGATATGCTTCTAAGTTTACTCGTTGAGTTCGCCGTCCATTGTCGTGTTTTTCTCTCTTTTTTAAAGCGTGTTGTTTTTAAACCGGTCTTTGCACACTCTTCTCCGACGGCTGAACAGTGCTTAATACTGTGCGTATTGCCACCTAGTGGACTCTTCTGTACTGCTGGCGCATGCGCTGTTGCACGCGGACCATCCGCGCGGTCTCGAAATTTGGGCTGCGCGCGGACGGGGTGTGCGGCCGGCCGCACGCCCTCCGAATGACGAAAATTACGTCATGCGGGCGGTGCACGAACGCGGACGGCCGAAGTATACCCGGGCCTTTAGTCCTTCAAGCTTTTTGGAAAAATACGTGGCTGTGTACGCCCCCTATTAAATAGGGCACTATTTGAGGGGACGGCCATTTGTAGTGGTGTATGAAACCATAGTGGATGTCGAGTGCACTCATTCAATTGCACAATGCACCTCAATAATGAGTGTACAACCGATGTATGCTCAATGGCTAGAGAACACCCATAATGCACTGTGAGGGTCGCGTCAAATGAATTCCCGCGTCTCGGCAGAAGATGGTGCCCGCAGCTGAATCCATCCATTCATTCTCTAAACCGCTGGTCCAAGGTATAAATGCCTTTTTAATTGATTGTAAAAAAATGTAATTAAAGCTTATACCTATTTTCCATGACAGAGTTCAAGATAAATATTTTCATCTTACTACTGAAGCTGCCAGTTTGCTAAGTTTCAAATAATTATTAAACAGAAAGCACAAAACTGAATGCAAATTAGGTGAAGTGTGCAAATTATGTGTCACCACACAATTGCAAGTTGGTCTCCCATTGGTTAAACAAACAGCCCCTCCCCCAAACCCATGCTATTGGTTGAGTCAATGTTGGGCTGTTTGAGATCAATGTTTTGATAGCGCCATAAAGACACAGTGTTTACACTTTATGGGGGTGATCAACCTACGAATAGGTTCCTTAGGCCGTGTGTCCACCAAAGTGTTTTTTCACGCGGCTAGCTGGTTTTTAGAACACCATGAGCGTAACGAGGCGCTGAGCGAGTATTTTACGCTCAAGCGCTGAGCGCTCAGGGTTTTTTACCGGTCGGCGAGAGTTGAAGAATGTTCAACTTTGAGTAAAACCCAGCCCTTCAATCACAGTGGTGGAGGGGTGGGACAAATACAACACCAACCAACCGCCACATTCTGCTTGTACAACGTCAATAGATGAAAACAACAAAAATAATAACAGAACAATGTAATTTAAAACAAGAGCCAGAGCAAATACTTTACATTGAATCTGCATTTTTTTATAGAATCAATACAGAAACAAACAATCTGTGAAATGAGATACTAGGAGGCTAACACTTCCACGGATATTTCGTATCACAACAAAGAGTCTCAACTGGAGAAAAAAAACCCTGCTGCACTGCCAAAACGCTCACAGCAAGGCGTTTTCAGCTGGATAAAAACGTTCAAGCATTATAAAAAATGGCCATTTTTAAAATAGCATGCAGACCCAAATGCATTCTTTACCTTCACTCCGTCGTCTCCTTTAATTCCCTAAAGAGAAACAAAGCAAATAAAATGATCAATATGCTATAAAATGCTAAATCCACTTCTAATAAGTCAAAATGTCAAATGTTGACCTGCTTCTCCTCAGTCCAAAACATACATTTGCAACTAATTTTCTATCACAGCAACAGGGCAACATTAAAGTCAGCAGATTTTCAGTCCATGATATCATTTATCTAAACAACCAGTTCAGTCTCCTGTTAGTGGAGGAATTATTTGAGCAAGCATTTCTTTTCTGTGCTATTCAATGCCGTATGGTTTGGCTGCGCTGAGTAAATAGCAAAACAAGCATGAAGGCGACAGACAGTCATTTTTCAGGAATAAAGTCTTGTGGTAGGAAGACAAAGTCAGCTGTTGATTAATTGCGTTGGTAATGTGCCGAATAACATGTGTCCTCTGATTTGAACCTTTTAATTGTAAAGCCATTGACTTGGCACTTTGCCTCTCTCACAGATGAATGCACGGTAAAGACGTCTCTTTTCTGAGTAGAAATGAGAGGCCAGACAACCTCAGCACACATGGGAGAATACATTTTATCCTGCCTTCATAAATCTTGCGAGTTTTTATGAGCGCAACACTTGCCCGTCTCCAGAAGGCGGTGCAGTTGTGCAAAATAACTGCTTCTCTACTGTAGCACGAAACATTTCACCTGAGCTAAGATGAAAGTGAACATAAAGCTAACAAACACAAAGCTACTTCAGTCTAGTATAGAAGAATTTTCCATAAGCTCACTGTGTGACATGCCTACTATAAATCTAGCTTTAGATATTGACTGGGTGCGTGTGTTGGACATGAACTACGTGGCTGATGGAAGAAAGCTCAAGTTCACTAAGGTAGATTGGATGGGAATCGATATGCAGGTTGTTCCAGAGTTCACACGAGTAAAAGCGTAACACAAATCCAAGATTGCGAACTATATAGGTTGTTTCAAAGCAAAGCAAATGTAATTTCACATGGAAAAAATTATATGGGGTTTTTGTGCCAACATGTATCCCTCACAAAGTGTCAATCAGTGCACTTGTAACTTCACATAGGCTAAGCTGTTTGACCCACTGTTCTGTGCTATTCTGAGGTTGAAAGATTGATTGTTTGCAGGAAAGTATTCAAGAAGAAAAAAAAAAAAAGATATTTTCTCTACAATATATTGTTACATACTCTTCCATTCAGTCCAAAAGTTTGGGATCAGTATTTTATTTTATTATAAAGAAATTAATGCTTTTATTCAGCAAGTGTGCACATTCAATTAATCAAAAATGACTGTAAGGTCATTTATAATGTTACAAAACACTTCTATTTCAAATAAATTCTAAGAATCCTGAAAAATCACGGTTTCATCTAAAATATTATGAAGCACTTAATAAAACTCTTTAATATTGCTGATAATAAGAAATGTCTCTGAAGGATCATGTGATACTGAAGACTGGAGTAATGATGCTGAAAATTCAACTTTGCATCACAGGAATAAATTACATTTTAAAATCGAAAACAGTTATTCTATTTCACACTATTACTCTTTTTACTATATTTTTGATCAAGTGAATGCAGCCTTGGTGCGCATAAGAGAGTGTAACATTTTGAGTGTAGTGTGTTTTGTGCTTTTCATGGCATTACACTAAGCCCCGTCTACTATCTTAATTCAATCTTTCATTACCTCAGGGATAATGCACTCAATGACTTTAGAGTTAAGCACATTGCTGAAGGGGAAGACAGTAAAACCCCAAACAGATGCTGTTATCAGCCCGATACTTTGTCTAAATCCTCTAGTGCTCCAGTGGCATTTAAACTGGTAACTCAAACAATAATAGTGCCGTCCCACTGGCTTAATCAAAACTGTAGGATTTGGGTATCTGATGTCAGACCTACAGACGGTTTTAGATGAAATCGCACTCTCTTCTGTTGGAGGCCTGATTAATGAAAGTATGTCATTTGAATATGCCTGTTTCTGCACCCAAACTTCAACATTGACTGACAAAATAACGGGAGAAAGCTAGAAAGCTTTGAATCAGACTCAAAGGGAGCTGTCAATCTGATGTATGGGATTATGTAATGGGTTGACCCAGAAGTGATGGGTGACCTGTGGAGCAGGTTAATTATTTAAGCTGCTTAGTCAGTCAAAGGTTACAAAGGATTCTTACCTTGGGGCCTTCAGGTCCACTTGGACCTGCTTCACCATGATCACCCTGAGAGATAAGGAAAAAATCAGTAAGAGAAAGAAGGCCATAGAGGAAGTAAATGGTAGAGTTTGACCAGATGAATTGTGTTCTTTCTAATCCACTAATATTTTATCTGTGGTCTAGTATGGCTTAAAAGTGACGTGCCAAGCTTCTTTCTCCAGTTTCAAACGTTTCATCTAGCATAGCGATTAATGAGCCTCACATTCAGGGCTCTGCCCTGTAGCTTAGAGGTTTTTCAGTCACTCTGCTGAATGATAAATTGATATATCATTCTGCTTAATTCCTGAAGGTTCCTCTGAGAAGGAGGATCCGTTTCTAATGGTTTTGTTTAAGCAATCAGCTGCATTGCCAAATTTCTAGTTCTAAAATGTGGAATTTAATAAATGACAAACAATAAATGTCTACTCATGAACTTTGATGGACACACTCACCTTTTGTCCAGGTACACCGGGTTCACCCTATTAAAAAAATAATTAAAATCAAATATCCATCCAAGAACGATTTGCTTTGTGGCTTTTATCGAGAAGCCTTTTTTATATGTTTAAAATGGGCAATACGCAGAGTGGTATTCGTTTATTGGGAACTTCATGTCCGAAGGAGTAAGCAGCTCTTATATAGACCGGCAATCAATCTTTATAGAGAGCTGAAGTGTGCTCCTATAAGGGACTAGTGCTTCTAAATGGAGTACAATTAAAATTCCCCAGTATAAACTCAATGGCAATTAACGCATCAGGGGAAATACATACTTATCCAACAGCAACACGGTTAATCAATTATGGCGTATCCACCCCTTCGGTACTGGCACAGACCAAGCAGACCCACCCTGTAGGCTGCTGAACTGTGTGTGAACTTCATGTGAGCCTGTTTATGACTCGCCTGTGGAAAATACTATCATTGCAGTGCAGCTGGACAGCTGTGTGGTTTTCAAGCTTACCTTCAGTCCCGGAAGCATCTAAAATGAAAGAAAAAAAAAATGCTTTCAGTTTGAAGCATTATGGATTTCCCCATTTTATTTCAAGTAATGTTGAGAATTTGTGTTAGCAAGGTAAGGATGAAATGTTTTCAAATACTCACCCTTGGGTCTTTTCCAGGTTTTCCAGGTTCTCCGGGTTTACCCTATGCCAAAAATGAATGGGTAGATAGTTAAAACACACACTCATGTCTGGTTTGCTACTTTGTGGGGATTTCTATACTGTACAAACTGCATATTCTATCCCCTCACACTAACCCTACCCCTAAACCTACCCATAACACAAAACTTTCTGCATTTTTACATTTATAATCATTTCCTCATGGGGACCTCAATTTAGGTCCCCACAGTGACACAAGGCCCCATGAGTCAGTGTGCATTCAGGTTCCCAAGGGACTATTACTAAGCTCTAGACAAACAGCCAGAGTTGAATTATCATAGCCAATAGTTTCATCGTCTTGATATGACATAGTCCATTTGAAATACGCTACTTTCCTAAAATAAACAAATTTATAGGCGTATAAAATCTACCCCTCAGCAAAAAGTCCCCACCGGGATAGAAAAACATGTACACACACACACGTTTTAATGGGGAATTTCCATAGACATAATGACTTTTTATACTGTACAAACTGTATATTCTGTCCCCTTACCCTAAATCTACCTATCACAGAAAACTTTCTGCATTTTTTAATTTTCAAATGTATAAGCTGGTTTCCTCATGAGGGCTAAAGAATTGTCCCCACAAGGCCAAAAATGACTGGTATTACTATATTCGGTCCCCACAATGTAAGGTTTACCAGAGGATACACACACACATACAAACAACAAAAGCAGTTACTAAAGTGCCTTAACTGCAAATGTACAACAGGAATAATATACAGCAATTATCGCACATGACACAAAAAATGCTGACTGTACATTATTCAACTTATAAATAAATAAATCAATCAATCAATAAAGTGAGACTTACCGGGGGCCCACTAGCACCAGTTAGACCAGCAGTCCCTGGAGGCCCTGGGGGGCCAGGAGGTCCCGGTGGTCCTTGTGCTCCAGGCTCGCCCTGCTGAGAGACAGGAAGTTAGCATCTGAGATAAAGAAACAATTGGATTTAAGGTACAATTCATAACATCAGTGGCAGGATCCACTCCGATTCAAATCCAGTAATTCACACTAATGAGATATGAAATTAAAGAATGAGCTAATTTGTTGATGGAATATCTACTCAAAATCCTTTATAAAATGAGATTTAGAGAAATATTTGAAATATTTATAATAATATTTATAATAATTCACTGAACAATCAATGGATTTGAAGCTGAGAGGAACCCACGTTTGAAGGTTGAGTTGAAAGTCAAGTGTCAGGATGAGATGATTGATGTTATTCTAGTTTATAGAGTACCATGTTTGGAAAACAGGGGTGGAAAAAATTTGGGGACAAAAGTTACAAATATTCACTTAATGCTTTTAAGAACCTCTTCAGTGGCCTACTAGCAATTAGCCAATACCTTCAACTTAACAAACCTTACAGTTTTGCTAGTGGTCTCCCAGAACTTCTTCAGTCAGGTCTACATCAGTGCTTCCCAACTGAGTTTGTTTCAAGACCCTAGAATCGGACATCAAGTGGCAACCCAAAATAGTTCCATTTAGTCCAGGTCATGTTTTTTTTTTTTTTTATGTTTTTGAGTTTGATTGAATGCACAGCCTTTGACATACACAACAAAATATATGAGAATATTTTTTGAAAGGTTGCTTTAGCATAGCTTTTCCCTGGTATCCACAATCCTACAGACTGACCAGTTGAAAACCACTGCTCTACACGATCCACTCATGGCTGTTTTAAAACTATCTTGGGTTCTTCTCAGTTATGAGCAAGAAGAGACCTTGAACACAGAAAGAGACTAAACAAAATCATCCACAGGAAAGTGTCCAGTATTTACACAGCGAGAGGGATGTGAAAATAGGAAATAAGACTCGACTAAACAATATCCTACTCTTCCTGAGAACAGACCATGAGGAAAACTGATTATTTAAGATTTCTGCTGTGTAATTAATTTTTAAACTGTCTGTTTTCAACATTAAAGAGGCTTAGCCTGCAAACGGAACATTTGGTGTTAGAAGTCAGAATAATTTTCCTTCCATTGACAGCATGTATTTCCAAGTCTGCTACTATAGACAGACAATTAAGACCTCCTACATGCTGGCAACCGTGTACAAGACTGATTAACCACAAATAGAGCAGATACCGTGACAAAGAAAACCCTTTCTTTAACAATGTCTCTGTTCAGTAGCAAAGTCTGAAGCTCAAAGAAATCCGGAACACATCCATCAGTTTCAGATCCATATTTTATCCATTTATTCCTTGACAGGACTTGTCAAGATTTGATTTATGAGGCCAGATGTAGATCCATTAAATGGAGACATTCCATGATCTCCATCCAATGCACAGACCCGACCCAACTTGGAGACCCAGCCAATCAGCAGCAAAGTTCTTTCCCTAACACTTTTTGTCTTCCACAGCCTGTACCATTGTCTCCAAACATGGTACTCGAAATTGGTGCGCACAGACTACACACCTGTAGAAGTAAGATGGAGGACGGGTGCCAACCGTGATCAACCTGTGCCAGGGGCACTTCCTGGAGTGGGCAGTAAAGGCAGGGAGCCTTTTAGACTCACTCTTTTGCTAAATAAGCGGTCTCATTTCTGTTTGCTTTGTTAATATGGCTAGAGTCATGTTTACAGATCCTAAAGGATCTGATGGGTCATTGTAGACTGATGAATTATAAAATATATACATTTTAAACTTTAAAACACTCCACGAAATGGCCTAACAATTGGTTTTGTTCAAATTTTTTGAGAGAATCTGATTGGACAAACAAATTGGACACGTCGATGAGTGCAAGATGATGTCATACGGTGTTTTGGTCTGTGTTCCTAAGGAAGACTGTTAATTTTAAATGCGTATGTGCTGAAAGTCAGTTGGTAACACTTTACGATAGCATGTCAACATTAGTTAATGAAATATCTAAAATTAAATAAAGAAAAATATTTACAGTATGTATTCAATCTTGGTTAATTCCTACTTATACAAATACATTTGTAACAATTTGTATAAACTAACATCAGTTAATATGGGAACAATTTATTTTAATGTGTCCTTGTTACAAGGTAAATGTGTTTACTATAGTCCTAACAGAAAATTATGCGTAATTACAAGAAACTAACACTAAACCAAGCCCTAAACCTGAACCTATAGTAAGTACGTGTCAATTAATATTACTCAGGAATCATTTGCGTGATTACACCATAACCAGGACACATTAAAATAAAATGTGGCCATTAATGCATTAAAAACAAATATGAATTAACAATGAAATACACTGTAAGTACACGTGAGTGCACGTACTGTAAAATATAGTGCAACCAAAAATTGTTTATTGTTCATGACACCTGATGCATTAACTAATGTTAACAAAGTGAACTGTATTGTAAATGTTACTGGTTAAATTTAGTTTATAGACCTGGACTAAAAAAAACTCCCATTTTGATTTCATAGGGTCTTTAAAATATCACATCCAAAATTCTCTACTAGTTGTATTATTCTTTTATTTCCAAAATAGCCAAAAATCTAAAAATGTATTTGAGACTTAAAATACCAGAACAATCTTTAAATTTGTCCATTATCATAGGACTAGACATATAAGGACAATCCATTATGTATTAGAGAATTTTATAGAGATAATGTCCAGTTAAAACAGATGGACAATGTCTGAAAAGATAGAGAGGGCCTGACAGAAGTTCTTGCTGAGGAGTTTATACGCCTATAAATTTAGTTTATTTTAGGAAAGTAGCGTATTTCAAACGGACTATGTCATATCAAGACAATGAAACTATTGGCTATGATAATTCAACTCTGGCTGTTTGTCTAGAGCTTAGTAATAGTTAATGAACTCAAATTTCCATCACAGAAGTGTCAAGTAGGGGCACTAAGAGACCTGGCTGGCAGTCGGTGGATGGAGGTTGGCATCCGTAAGGAAGGGGTGCGAGGGTGGCAGAGAGAGATGTACCTTGAGGCGCTTTAGGATTAGAGGGCTTATTGAGGGCATGTTGCGGACGGTGATGGGTAACATCTGCTGAGGTCACAAAGCACAGGTGGACCACGGTGCACAAAACCACCAGGACAACATGTTCACCAGGAGGCCAAAGGAAGGAAACAGGCCAGAGATAGAAGATGAGGGGAAGGAGAAAAAACAGAAAAACAAATGAAAGAGTGAACAGTAAGGAAAAAGCAAGGCAAGGGGATAGAGAGACGGAGCCGAAAGGATTCAGCATCACTGAACAGAGTCACGGGTCCATCAGAGTGGAGTTGCTGTTTGTTATTTATAAATGTAAAAATTCCCACAATTAGCACTATTATCAAACTAATAGATCAATAAAATATTTATGTTTATGTAGATAAAGGAATACAAACTATGCCTTTGATTCAATTTTGATCATTTGTAGTTGAATGACATCCCTTTTAATTCATATCAAACATTATCAATGATAATGTTTCCATGTCCACCTCCACTGTGACGGCAACTGTAACTCTGCAGCAATGCTGTGTAGATCAGGCTGGATTCAGTCTTGCCACAAAGAGAGTTTCGCAACAGACTTACTGTGGCCTGTCCTCCAGCACAGACGTTGACAATACGGCGTTTCTGTTGAGATCAGCATCATTGCAAAGCACAGATTGAAGAGTTATTGACCCATAGATATACCACTAAGAGTTGATATTACCCTAGATACAACTTGCCTTCGTGTGAGTTGCCTGTATTTCATTCCTTTGCAAAGTGAATTACACATAAAATTTTGCATCTATACTCTAAAAAATGCCGGGTTGGTTCAACCCACGTTTGGGTCAAATATGGACAAACCCACCATTTGGTTTCTTTTTGATAATTTTTTTTTTCTATATTTGATAATTTTTTTTTGTCTATATTTGACTCAAACATGGATTGAAACAACTGAGCATTTTTAGAGTGTACAATGATTCCAAAAGAACTGAAGACTACTGAACATGATTACATTTTGCATTCTAATTCTTATTATTTTTAAAAAAGGTCTCATACTTTTGGACCTTATTGTACATGGAATATACACTACTGTTCAATAGTTTTAGGTCTGTAAGATTTTTTTTTTTTAATTAAAAGAATTATGTGGAATTATGATTATATTTAAAAGAAGTCTCTTATGCTCACCAAGCATGTTTTTATTTGACCAACAATACAAAACCTGAAGAATGGAAATATTATCACAATTAAAAATAACTATTTTCTATTTTACTATATTTTGTAATTAGTAATAAATGTAATTTCTTCCTGTGATGGTAAAGCTGAATTTTCAGCATCATTACTCCAGTTTTCAGTGTCTAATATTCTGATTTTCTGCTCAATAAACATTTCTTATGTTATGTTGAAAATAGCTGCTTAAAAATTTGTGGAAACAGTGGTACATTTTTCAGGATTATTTGATGAATAGAAAATGGTGTCAATTTTGATTAATTTAATGCATCCATGTAAGAAAAAATCATATTGACCTCAAACTTCTGAATGTAGTGTACATATTCCAATATATAAATGTAGTATATTAATATAAATATATGTTTTTTATATATTTAAAAAGAAATATGCACAATCTATAATATCATATTTACAAAAATGCACGGATTGACTCACTGAATATCAGAGTAAGAGGAAAATACATACAAATAAGGAAGGCAAGTGTTTTCAAGTGTCCTTATCTCCCTGCAGAACATTTTTCACCAATTTAACCAGAATGTTACATTGTGTTAAGGTACTCCATGCATAAGGAGGCCAATACAAATATAAAAGAGACATGGTATTTATGCATTTAGCATATCCAAAAAACATTTGGATGCATTTTCTAAGTCATATAAAGTTACAGTTGCATAGTGTACCTTAAAATGATATACCGCAACCATAAAAGTTCCCTCAGAAGGCCAAAGAAAAAGCAGGAAAACAGCTGTGTGTTCAGATGTGTCATTATAAATTCCTATAGTGTTTTCAATCAGTTATAATAACAGGCACCTCTCTGCACCTCCAACAGTGCATGTGGATAAACTACAGCACAGTTTTCAGCTATGTCTCTCTTTGCAGCAGGACTGTAACACACATATCATGGTATTAGGGATGAGGGACAGCGAACAGCCCACAAACCTTCAACATCAGAGCCTGACTGGAGCGCAAAGCTGCCAGCGTTTTCATTGGGCGCCCCTGCTTAGAATGGCCCAACATACAAATACACGGACATGGATATGGATGCAGAAACACACACACATATTGTGATAATACCCATTTTTGTTCCATCACTGCAGGGTGTATCCGTTCAGTCTAGCGGAGTGACCTCTGGGTTTAACCCTAACTGCAAATAACCTACAGTACGACAACCACCCAATAAGACCACCCTTATGTACAGCTTTCTAAATAATCAACTGCCTCCCACGTGGCCTGGCTGACACGCATGAAGAACAAATCTGTTTTGATGTGATATAGCTGTTTGATATACTGACTACACTTACTTATAGTGTACACAATAAAAACAGAGATTAAATAAATAAAAACAAAGCTATCAACTGCATGTGTCCTGCTGCTGTTTCTGTTCTTTCTTTTTCCAGCAAAACACAGATTCAGTAGAAACATCTACTCTGCCAAGACTATTTTTCTGCTTTTATATCGCGTGTTGTTTTTGAGATTACATAATTGATCAAATAGCTTCAAAAGGCCAAAATTACTTTTAAATAGGCTAGGGCTGTTACCAAAACCCCTTTTAACAGAGAGTCCTATCAAATCCAATTCAGCAGGCTGTTGGTTAAATTGCCGTGTTTACATGAAACTGTGATTTTCCCGAGAGAGGGCTGATCAAATTCGAGGCCCTGCTTTGGCATGTGCTCATGTGCTACCTATCTGAGACTATCCAAGCTGCCAATCCATTATTCCTTCCTTTTTTTCCTCTGTTAATGTCTCTAAATTAACCGCAAAACATGTTGTACATGTCTTTTTAAGTGTAAACAAGACAATCACTTTGACAAATAGAAGAATATCACGTAAAACAGGAATGAAAACATATGCTTGGGATTTTTCAGCATTCAACACCAGACAACCTTTGAAGCATATAGCTTATTATAAACCATAAGTGAAACCATTCACTCACCCTGTGAGTGTAGTCACCACATACACCCTAGAATAAAAAGGAAAAAGAAAGAAAAAATATCAATCATGTGTTGTCCTCGAAGGCCATTTTAGAAATCATAAGAAAATTAGCTGCTATTTTAATGCGTTTCATGCATGATTCTACCTTCTCTCCTTTTGGACCAGGTTCCCCCTGAAAAATAAGATTTGAACAAAACACTTCAAATCCATCCAAAACATAATTCATGCATAACATTCCACTGCCACGTAAAAAAACTCCTGTGGAATTATGATGATATATTAATATATATTTTAGCAAATACTTACTGGTACTCCTTTAGGACCACGAGGACCCTGGGAAAATAATCACAATTGTCCATGATTATCTTTTCCTGTTTACAACCAACAATGCCAAACCTCTCAGTCATAACAAGCACAAACGCACAAAACAGTTCCTTATAAATTAATGTATTATGTTGAAAAAGGAAATACAAAAAAAGGCTAATTGCTAAAAACAAAACTCTTTATTTTTTAAGTGTTTTACTAGGGTAAAGTATCATTGTGTGCTTGTATAAAGAGAAAAAATCACTTTTATTTGGTGTTTGCATATACATCTGTCTTTGCAGTGTGTGGACACAACCACCCTACAATGATAAAAACTCATTCACTGCTTTTTTTTAATCCTCAAAAAGCCTAAACTCTCATATTGCTCATGCTCCGCCTACGACCACTGAGGGACTGTCCCATATTAGCATATTTGACCCCTTTAACTTTTGACCCCTTTAACCCGCCATTGAAGGAAATTTCCGGCATTCCGTGTTTTCAGCTATACGCTAGGGGGCGCTATTACGCATATTCTGAAAGAATACAGAATCTCCTGATCAAAATACAGGCGAAAAAGATGCAGAAACAAGTGATATCATATGTAATCATATGCATATGCGATCACCAACATTAAACAGCATATAAATCAAAACGGCCTAATGTTACTGAATAAACCGTTGACCCAGGACGAGCTATAGGACTGTGAAGCTTTGGGGGAGTTGATAGACTCGATCTACTCCACCTGTGTTTTAATCATCATTCTGAATTCGATCTGGATGAAGTCTTTGATAAAAACATGATTTTTTTCAGCTTTTTGCTAAAATTTTTGCTTTTTTATTAAACTTACCCACATTCAAGTGTTGAATAAAAAAATACATGAAGCTAGAATAAAACGGGATGTTTTGTTTAAAAGCAGAGGGTCTGTTCTTTCTTTTTATATATTACATGTTCAGATATTTTCTGGGAGCCATGACATTTTTGTGAAAATTATTTTTAAAAAATGCTGGCGGTGGATGGCAACTTAAAAAAAAAACACCAGCAGGGAAAAACATAACAAATCAATGCCCCACAATGCATCATGCCCTCTGAAAAACATGTAACCCAGAGCCTCAGAAATGACAGTTAGATTGATTCCATGTCATAATATTCATTCAGAAATAGCAACAAATCAATTTCTGTAATGCTCAATATAAGCCTAAAAGCAAATGTGGAGCATGAATAATCTGAGAAGAAACTTATCAATAAAATGTTTTTAGGGTATATTTGTGTAAGCTATACTTTAAAAGCTCAGTAAGGCATGTTCAAATGCTCAGCAGGGGCCGTTCAGCTCTGATTCGGTCTTATAAAGGTGTCATTTCAGAAAAGTGCTTCTCTTTTATAGTTTCTAAGCTTGCCGTTTCTCACGATGCTATAAAAGAAAGAACATGGAGGTTGTACTCTATTTCACAAGGAATGGTTTAAAGCGCACAGCCTGTGAGCCAAATCTATCTGCCCATTGTCTTTCATCACGTAAAAATGTAGTCAAGAAAATTCTTGACTACATTTTTAAATCACAGTTTAAGAGGACAGAGCCAACCCAATGTCCTTGTTTTAATAACACAGGCGGCTAAAGTCATACAGATATTCACTTAAAGTTACTTTTGACAAACCCCATTGAATGAAACACAGTCTCTCATCTCTCTCACACACACACACACACACACACAGTGTCCAGCGCACACACGCACACACACACACACACACACACACACACACACACACACACACACACACACACACACACACACACACACACACACACACACACACACACACACACACACACACACACACACACACACACACACACACACACACACACACACACAATGCCATTCAGTCACTCTACCCATAAATCAAACTACAAGAGTGTTGTTCTTGTGAATTTATATGGCCAAGCTTACAGCCTAGATAAACATCACTGTAACAAGCCATCTTGAAAACAAATGGCTCTACCGGTGAGTTTTATGGACACTGACAAATTTTACTTTTACATATTTCTCTTTATGATGAATGGTTTCATTCCAACGGCATTTCATTAGTAAAAGTGAACATGACAGACCTCCTTATGTGTGTCCTTTTAAACTAAAAGTATTTAGATTTGTATTTTAACACTTCAATTAATTCCAGCCAAGGTGTGTTTTCTTAGGATCACATTTATAGGAAATTGTTTTTGCACTGCATTTCTCAAGCCAGTTAACAATGGTAAGTTAAAATGGTTACAAAAAATACTTACCAAATCACCTTTTGGACCATTCTGTCCCTGTAAGGTTGGAGAAAAAACAGGCAAAAGAAAAACATCCATTCTCTTTAGTCTTTTTAGGAGGCACAAATTACTTCAGTCTTTGTACGCATATCGTAATTGATTCAATGTTCTGTCATGATGGCGACAATAGTGAATTTATTATTATAATTGGCATAATTATTATTACCATAATTATCCTCTTCATTGGCAAAATGACCATCAATTATCAATTACTGCCAAATCATTTGGTACAAGGGTTCGGAGGTTCCAAACCTGCACAAGTTTCAATTACTCAAACATTTGTAAGGAATGAAGCGAAAACTCACGGGTTTCCCGTCTAAGCCGATGGGGCCCTGGAAAAAAGTGGGAGAACAGCAGATTGGCGATATTGTGAAGGCACAAAAAAGCTCCAATTCTCCATTCTAGACAAGCTAATATGACAATGTTTATGAAAAAAAGGTATTTCCTTGAGAGTCAGGCTAAGTTAAACACTCACTAGACACACTGAGGGTAATGTATTTTAACCCAGTGTTTTCAATGTGTCCTGCTGAACAGTGAACATGCAGGGCAATAAACACCTGAAAAGGGCCTTTAATATCCAGAGGAGCCTATAGAAAGGGTTCTAGGACATTTATATACCTTGCAATGCTTATATGACAGCTGCACAAGTCTACTGTACATTTAGTCTCACTTCCTTGAGTCATTTCCAAGTGCATCAATTAAAGAAGGGCCCAGGAAACCGGTAGCTAATTGTTGGCTTTTATAAACTCACAAATAAACTGTAAGTTTGTCCAATTGGCTTCAGACAAAAGTCACTTACCGGAAAGCCTGGAAATCCTCTAGTACCGGGCTGTCCCTGCGGGGAGACAGAAAGAAAAAAGATAAGCAGTTATTTTCTATACGAAAAACATGAGGATTATGTGAACTCGATGAAAGGAGGTCTGTGTTGAAAGACGGAGTATTGTTCCTCCAAACTTGTGTCGTAATTGAGTTTGAAGGACAGGAGCCTTCCTGCTCTGTAGGAAGCACTTTGTGTGGGATGAGGAGACAAAGACAAATAAAGCTCTAAAAACTGTGGGACACTGACTGAAATTCAACACTGGAAAGAACTAACCGAAAGACATTAGAGTTGTCCTTATTTAATTTGTTAGCCTTGTCTCATTGGGTCTTACATATTGAATAAGTAAATGTCAGTAATCATTAGTGCTACATTCTCCTGTGAACAATACTAAGTTTGCTTTCCTGAATAAACTTTTGCAGCCCTTGGGAAAAGAGGAAGTCATTCAATATGCCTGGCAAAAAAAAGACTGCGTTGGAGCAACCTGAGAGAAAATTACAAGGAAGAGGTGAACGGAGCTAATGAAGGGGATTGTGTGTCTGGGTCTCAGGTAGTTATTGGAACATGGCTTATTTTCTCAGCCTTGGGAACCTAAAGGTCTGGAATAATGGATGTAGCAGCATGTGCCCCCTCAGAATCACTCAAAACAGGACTGACAACATTCATTTTGCTGGCACAAAAGTGTAACAAAAAGTAACAGAAAACAATTGAATACAACGTCCAAGTCCAGTGCAAAAAATTCCTCTAAACCAAAAATCCACTATGGACGCGATCCATAACATTCTTCAGGAGTGATCCAACATCAATTTTCTGACTGCAATCTGATCTCGGAATTAAACCCAGATTAAATGCCGTTTTTCAGTCGTTTTCAGGACAGAGATCATTTTTCAAAGTGTACCTTGAACAAAACGTGACAAAAACAAAAAACATACCCAAGACAAAGTGGTACTAAGAAATCTACAAAGGGGATTTTGCACAGTTACCTTTGCAGTTACATTGCCTTTATATATAATTCATTAAATGAATTGATCTTCTAAAGACAGATATCACGAAATCAGTGTGTAGTTGTGTGTTTGTGTGTTGGGGGGAGAAAAAATCAATTTCTTCTTTTCGTTTGCATATTCCAGAATAGCTTGGTTTGCATCTTTATAACTTTCAAAAACCTTGGCCATGACCTGATCAGCTAGGACAATAACTGTAACGACAACTCAACACATTATCTACCGATCCCAAACTGCCTTACTTGCGTGAGAAAGAAACTGTTACCGACCTATCAGGTCTACCTGCCTGGCTAAAGCAGTCATTTCCGCTGGCCTCTCCACACTTCTGCCTCAAATCAACCTCTGTGACCCTTTTGGAGGTGAGGACAAAGCCTATGCTTTCAGCTCAACTGCTGAAGACATTCCCTTTGAGGCAGCCCTGCAATGAAACTTCACCTGTCACCAGTTCTCTATGCCTGATGTCCACTCCTGACGCCTTATTACAGGTGATGGGTCAGAGGTATAGAGAAGTGTATAATCAGCAAGCAGAAAAACAGATGTCTGAACAGTCTGACGGCCCTGCCATAAGAGTGTGTTGGGATGAATGGGGAAACCACAGCACAGGACAAAGTTTTGCACGGCATAATCAACAAGGAAATTGCGCTCCTGCCGGCGTAACATTACGAGTTTGTCTTACTGAGTGGAATGCAAAGAAAGGAAAAGAGTGCCCAGTTTGGGGACAAGCCCCATTTCGCCTGATGACTGACCACTCATTAACAGATACAGCACAATCTGCACGTCTAATGCCTGGATTATAATGGCAAGGGCTGGGATGTTTTCATTCCTTCTTGCTAATGAAGATGAGATTTCAAATGGGCGTCATTATCTGGGAGTCACAGCCCCGAAATACACTGATGAAGTGTAAGTGCTTCCATACAAGCTGCTATGGGATTCCTGTCCTGTTCGTGCACATTAGAGATCAGGTCTTGATTAGACGAGATTCATTGGATTTGCTCCACATACAGTAGTGTGCTGGATGACGCTGACCCTGCTTATCTACCCTACACCATATATTTTTCGAGCTCACTTTGGGGTGGTCTGTAAGTTAAGCACGGGAAGAAAAACAATAGAACAACCCCTTGCCAAGAACTCTTGGAATCATAGGATTGAGGCCAAAAGCTGCTAAAATCTGCACCTCTAACCTGTATCTACTCTGGAGATCTGACATTAGAGGAAGATGATGAAGAGTTTAGGCAGTGACAGAGCATACACTTACAGGAGGTCCTCGTGGGCCAATGATAGACAGACCTGGCTCTCCTGGTGCTCCCTACGGACAGATAAGAGAGGTAGAAAGAAAGTGAGGAGAGGAAGTGACAGAAAAGAGAAAGAATGATATCCACTAAACTACACCTAGTACACACAGCCAAATGTATCAGTGAACATATTGTATCTGCAGAATAGAACAACTCTTTCTGAAACACCCTATAACATCTGTTTAACATAACTCTTTCGCTAAGCCGCCTCACGGAGAGCGCTTGCATGTGGCTCAGAGGTGAACATTGTATTTTGGTCTATAAGTAAAATGTCAGCAGACCCTGGTTCTCATTTCAGAGTCGTAGTTTACATCTTGACAGCGAATTGAGAGGGTCAGGGAGCACTGCTGAGTAAACAGCAAATGGCCCGGCGGGCTGGTTATCTGGCGTAAACTAGGTGATTTGCACTGTGTCGGCCTGTCCGCAGCACTGCACCAAACATCCAAGTGCAATCCCGCAACGCTCTGTGGTCAGACAGGAAAGCTCTCGGGTTTCCAGCACTTTCCCTAATTAGCTCTCTCATGTGAAACTCTATCAGGAAGACACCTTTGATGACTCAGCCATCCATCAAATTGTGGGCAATTTTTAATGTTTCTGGTTCAATGCCCACTTTATCAGGGGATGAAGGAGTATTTGTTTTAGCACTTTTTTGAGTCATCTACAATGGTTACTAGAGAGTGAAAGGGGTGATGTACAAGACTGATTTTCAGGTTCTGGAAAAGGAAAATACTCCTAAGCTTTGCCCCCAAGGTTTATGGTTACCCACAGAATCCTGCGGAGATCTGTGCAAAAGGACAACTGAAGATCTAGAGATATCCATTTGAACAGGCTTACATTACAAGGATTTGGCAGCTAGGAATGGGTACCGGACAAAGAGTCCAAATATAATCAGCCAAAGCAGGAGCAAATTCTGCTGATATTTAAGAATTGGTCTTACTAATGAATGATACAATCTTCACAGATTTCATTTCGTTCAACAAGTAATCCTTTCTGTCTAAAGAATACATTGTCTGCAGTTCTTGCAAAGTTCAACCAATCAATCACCGATTCGCCTGATTTTCGTTCCGGCTTGAGCTTTCCAACACAACTACTTATGATTCAACTGAATTTATTTGCTTGAGGACTGAAGCGCTAAGGCTGCCAGCTTCAGGTCTGGCATGCCCATTTATCTTGAGGGGGTTTGTTTTGATATCTAATGAAGTGAAGTTCTTCACCCAAAATTTGTTGGGTCAAGACTTACCCTTGCTAGAAAGTAAAACATGACCACATTTAAAAAGTGAGGATAAAAAGCAAACCCCTGAAACAACAAGGGAAGCCCACTGATTATTCTGGACGAGAATCTGGTGGGTCTTTCCAAGGTCGTATATTGTCTGCTTCTCTACTTGTCGGCCTGGTGGTCACATCACTATTTATTTCCCTTCCAAGTTCTGTAGAACCACAGTGTTTTGCTGGCAAGTAAGGGTAACCATCCAGAAGTTTCACTACTTTTCTGTGATGGTGAAGGATGAAGAATATGTTTCTCCTCACATTGCTTGTTCGGCCTCAGACATTACATATCACTCCGGCTTGATGAAGGGAGGCCGCAGAACTGCTGGCTTGTAAAAACACTGAGCGAAGCTGCCAAATGGGACTGGTTTAAGAACGGTTCAAACCACATTCGCCACAACAGGAACTGAAGCTCAATGTACTAAATTCAGTTTAGAGTACTCAGTCATACCAAATACAGACTCAAAGAGACTTCTAGTGACTACACAACATTTGGATAGCTTTGGACGTGTCCCGAAGTGGTAGGATTTCGTAAGCTGCTCCATTCCAAACATCTCTTTGTCTAGAGTGGGGAGTCTTAAAACTTCAGAGTGCTCCAAGAATAAACACAGGTAATCCAAGCATTGTGGGAAACGTCTTCCGAATGTGACCCCCAAGGCCCTTCAAAATAAAGCCTGAAGCCTTCCTGATATAAATCACGATACCTGTGCACTTTGTGCAATGGATTCAGGTCGCACCCCCCCCCAACACCCCACACCCCCCCCCCCCCCCCCCACCCCCCACACCCCACACCCGCATCAACACAGCCACCCACAGTGCGAGAGTCTCAATTTTGCACATGCAGGCCGATGTCCTGCACTTACCTTCTCCCCCAGGTTTCCCTTTAAGCCCTGGTCAGTCACAGCAGACACAGTCACATGCACAGTGAGAAGGAGAGAGACAGAGAGAGGAACCAGGGTTAGCGAGGTTCTGAGAGGACACAGGCATGCAAGCAGCCTGAGACGGAGCGTTTGGAGGTTGGGGAATGGGACACACTGATGTACTGGAGCATTTTTGGTTGTTGAGGGGTGGAGGCTACAGGGGAACGGAAGCACTGGAGTGTTACACTGCTGGCCTGTGGGGAGTAATGGATAGTAGATGAGGGGGCAGCTAACTTTTCTCACAGACAGACTGGTCAGTGGAGGAGGTTGGAGGGGGGAAGGATAAGCCACGAAGAGTGAAAAAACGCTTCCTGTGAGAATCTAAAGGAGCACAATGTAGCTTTACACTGGGTGAAATATGGAAAACTCGGCTTGGGGCTCACAGTTTGAGCTGAACGCTGCTGACTGCTTTTAGGTAGGGATTGTTTTTCAAGAGAAAGCATTAGGGTGAGCTTAGAGTATGCAACCATACAAGGGTCAAGATTCTGGAATGTCTCCTTTGAGGACAATGCCGTTTTATCGGTTTCTTAGTGAAAATGTTTAAGGAAGAGTAGCTGCTATGCTCTAGGGGACATATGACTATATGTGGATTTTGGATGACCTTGATTTCTGTTGCGACACATCATGCATTGCGCTAATCTGAAAAATGTCCAATTCCAAATGCACAAATCTGTTGAATGAGGAGGTAATATAGAGCTCACAACTGTCTGTGGTTTTCAGATCTGTTTCTCTCGTCTTGAATATATACATATTGTCTCTCTGTGGATATATATCCGAAACTTTTCTTCCAAGATCTCCGCTAGTTTTGGCTGCAAATTTGACCTTCTCAGCATGTAGTGTGTAACTGATAAGAAAAAGAGCTTTTTTGAGGTCTATTTTCTATTTAAAGTTCAACAAGTAAATCATTTTTACATGACTGAGCAGCCAAGACAAACTGAGTAATAAAGAGAGAGAGAATTTCTCATCAAAAGCAGCCAGAAAGAACTCTGTTCTTCAGCCCTTGTTCAAATGTGACAGGGAAATATTTCACTTCACAGTCAGACATTTCCTTAACCATCAATGGTGGCGATGAAGTGGAAACCATTTTCTGGCTGAATAAATAAGATATAGTTCTTGGTTTATATCATATAGTTGCGCTGAAAAGCTGAAATGCTACATTAAACATTTGGAAGAAATTAATGTGAAAGCTTGTGAATGCTTACATTCACAGTGCAAGCTAAAACAGGTGATAACCAAATGATACTGGATATTGTATATGACATATTTAGCAATTAAAGCAAACATTAATCTTGTCCAATCTGACCTGGTTCAGTATGGCCTTTGGCAAAGGTGTTGTACAGTTAACTACAAATGTTTAGCTTTAAATGATGGCATACCACTGAGCATTGATGACCAATTATTCAAGACTACAGTGATATACTACAGACTATCGTGTTGGGCTATGTGCATATCATCAAATCACTCACCATTCTTCCAGGAATGCCCATTGATCCTTTGTCTCCCTAGTGGTTAATGCAAAGGAAAATCAGGAACAACAAATCTGACAGTCTGAATCACTACAATCTGCAGTTACTTCACTACCGCTAGTGACTAAATGACATTCAGCCACAAGCAGACCAATGTGATGCCAACTAAATGGGAAATTGAAAGCTGATGATGCAGGCATGCCAAAGACTGTCTTCGAAAGCGAAAAGTTAACTACTTAAGAATTTGAAATGAAAGTGTAGCAGTCAGGCAAGCGTCATCAGTGATTACATGATCCCAATGAAAGCATGGGGTTAATGCAGCAAATATTTGTATTAGGGCCATTTCACAGTGCTTGCATTAGACAATGTTTGCAAGCTGACCATATCACAGATGATGAAGTGACTGAAAAAGTGTGGGAGCATGACAGTTTGTTTCCTGTTGGAAGGGTTTAAAGGAAAAGTTCACCTAAAAATGAACATCCTGTCATCATTTATTCACCGGTATGTCAATTTAAACCTGCATGACTTCCTTTTTTCCACTGAAAAACTTGGATTCAGTCAATGCAATAACAATGCACAGAACCTGAAGCCTTCAAGCTTTAAAAACGTATGCAAAAGCACCATAAAGGTATCATGATTAATGGAATCAACAATAGAATCTTCTCCATGGAAAGCCATACGGGTTTCGAACATAAATCCTCAATGATGACAGAATTTTCATTTTTGGGTGAAATATCCATTTAACAACTATGAGCTATGAAAACAACCCATCCTATGATAATTAGCTATTCACACTTAAACATCACACCACTTCCTGGCTTTAACTATGGAGAAAATGCCCAGAACATATGGAAAATGTGTGAATAGTAACCTGAGATCATGATATAATAAACGGTCATAGGGATTCACCATTTGTAGTCCTGGACTAATGCTTTTCCAAACATTTTACACTATGACCATAAACTCCTGCGATGTTGAAGTGACTTATTATGCAAGGCTATGGCTGTCTATTCCTACAGCTGTTTTTATTTGCATTCCTAACGTTGCAGGTCAGTGTATTAGACGGGCTGGGAGCGCTGACAGCTTGCTGACGACTCACTCGAGTAACACGTAATGGAAAAGGGGGGTGGGGGGGTGGCGGGTTAGCCAAGACCCCATAACTAATGAGAAGTCAACAAAACATTTGCTAATACAATGACTGAGCTCATGGACTGTAGCTTTGCGGGTACCTAGTTGTTTTAAAGCTGTTAAGATAAAGATTCTAACATCACAAGTGTCCATTTAGTTTGACCTTCAGAGTTAATTTGCTGTCCCAAGAGTAAAGTCGCTTGACTGAATTCTCTTGGCTCTGTCCAAGGTGCTGATTTGAGATCAACTTAATACTGCTTTGTGGCATTTATTAATAATACTGTGAACTGTTAGTATTTAAGTATATTTAAGTATAACTTATTTTATAACTGTAGATAGATAGATCTACAGCAATAAATTAGAAGTAGCTTAAAGTACAATACAAAGTCCAGACTGATCCAAATGAGCCCCAAAGTACTTAACTACAAATCAGAAGTGTTAAATAGCCAAATATACAGTACACGCGAATGTGCAGCAAAGCTTAAATATACAAACCACAAGTATCCCTTAATAGTTCAACAGAGCATGAATGCCAATATCAATATTTTTTGAAGAACTAATCTAATGGACACATTTTGTGTAAAATACTCGCACCCCTTCCCTTCCTACCCCTACCTTCCATCCTACAAAAATACAAAATTTCATCTCATTTCCTGAAGATGCAATCAATCAAAAGCTTTGGCAAGGGATCACATTCACACTTTGACCAGACCTGTCAACAATTTAAACAAAATGTACACAAAAAAAGATTTTATGGCAAAGTTTCACAAGAAGAACGGTCATGAGTGATAGGGGTTTATAGGTTATAATTGGCAGGTAGGACTAGAGTTCACATACTGTATAAGATGGACTTCTAACATGCCACAATGAAAGACAGATGTTTGAGGTTTGGTTAGTAATATTAGAATTACATTCAGAAGATTGGATCCAAACAGACAAAGGGCCAGAGAGAATACAATCATGTATAAAACACAATGTGCTATCTTGAAGGAAATAGAGACTCTAAGACTCGTTACATTAAGTCTAGCTTAGCTTATCTGGTTTAGGACAATGTTCAGTGGGGTCCAAAAGTCTGAGACCACTTTTGCACTACTAGCCATTCCTAACTTGAAGCTTTTTCTACATTACAAATTATTTTACAAGTAAAACAATGGAGGGCACACGTTTGTGTAAAACCTGATGATCTTGTTTCCAGGCATGATATGAGAATGATCTAAAGAACATCTCAAGCTTCAGTGGAAGCAAGATGAAACCATGGAAGCATGTTTCCACCAAAGAATAAAAAATAAAAAAGGTAATTGGGACTTTTTATCTCACAATTCTGAATTTATTCTCAGAATTGCGTGATATAAAGTCACAATTGCGAGTTATAAAGTCAAATTGTGTTATAAAGTCAGAAATGTGATATTTAAACTCCAATTCAACTCAGCAATTCTGAGTCTTTTTTCCCCTCAAAATTGGACTTTATAACTCACATTGCGAGCTTATATCTCACAATTCTGAGAAAGTTCACAATTCTTATATCTTAGTTGAGAAAACAACTAAGAATTGCTAGTTATAAAGTCCAATAAAGAATTGTGTGATATAAACTCGCAATTGTGATTGAAAAAAGTCAGAATTGCGAGTTTGACTTTATAACTTGCAATTGCGACTATATATCACGCAATTCGGAGAAAAAAGTCAGAATTGTGCGATGTAAACTCACAATTGTGAGATAAAAAGTCGCAATTATCTTTTAAAATGTTTTATTCTGTGACGGAAACAAGCTTCCACATGAAACAATTTATGAATTTAGTCATATTAAAAAAATCCTAAATTATATAAATAAATGATATAAATTCCCAAAGTTAGACATATACTGTAGGCTATTTTACTCCACTGTATATTAAGAATTTAGGAAAATAAGCTAAATATACTCTCATTGGTTGTATATTCTCAGTCCCTTGGTTAAAAGGTGGTCTCAGTGTGTCCTAATAAAGAAGCTGCAGACATAAAACAAATAGCATTTTTCGTTTTCTGGTTCAATTGTTTCGATACAGCTTCTTAAGAATAAGACACTACTAGAGAAAGGTAAAGTGCAAGAAAACCAAACAAGATGGACAGACAATATAGGACACGTTATGAGACAGTTACCGGAAAGCCTGCTCGTCCAGGTGGACCCTGAAAAGGGGTGAGAGAAATAAAATATAGAAATAAAGAAAGAAAGAACCAGTCAACATTACTAATTAAGAAGAACACAACACCCTGCCAAGCCATAATAAAATTCCGTATGCTTTTACAATGATGTTGATTTCAAAATCGAATAATGAAAACTATTTTATTGAGCAACATTACATTTCATTGTGGCATGGCTCAAAACAGCAGGAAAACACTCCAAAGAAGCATTCCACAAATGCAAACACCATCAAATGCTTTTACAACAGAATTTTCTTTGGGCCTCAAAAAAATCCTTTTTAATATAATGACATGTTTCTTGTTATTTAATGGCTTTCAACTTTAAAAAAAGAAATAAAAACCTTTTAATTTTGCACAAAAAATGATTTTGATCTATATTTTTTTCCCAGTAAATATACAATTTACACATTCTTAAAACAAGAATTTACGCCAGAGGAAACAAACATTATATTATGTATTAAAATATGTATTATGAATACATATATTAATTAGGTTAATTTTATAACTCCAATGGCATTAACTAAACATCAATAATTATAAATTTAGTGATATTTATGCTCAAAAGAATAATTAAAAATATGCCGGTGAGTTAAAAAAAATAATAATATTGTGGGTATAATAATAAAGGAATTCAATAATATTTCTTGAAAACAAGTCTAATTATCTTAAACAATTTTCCCCATAAAATATCTTCATTAAGGGTGTTTATATAAGTAAAGGAAAAATGGATTTTTTTTCATTGTGAAAGTCAATTCAGTTAATCGCTAATCATGATTGATATTTGAGTAAGATCATTTCAGTGTATTTAATAAGCTTTTAGTGCTAGCGTGAACAATGAATAGTACCACATGTCGGATTAAAAAAGATGTTCATTAAGAGGCCCAAGCATGCATGAAACAGTTATACAGATGAAGGCACTGGCTGAGAAACCTTTATATCACGCTTGACTTCAGAGTCGATTGAGGCGATCGCTCTGGTTTAAATCAAATCAAATACGCTTACTTCCTTCACTGTGCGCAGTGCGCTATTCCACTGTGAAAAAACGGTGTATTTTTTTCATTGCAGAGGTTTATTGGTAAAAACCTGAAACCTGTTTGATCATTCAAAGAAAGATCCTTTCTGCTAAGTCCACCATGACACTCTTCATTATCTGATGATGCATTTATAGTTCATTTCATGAGTCTGTGGAACTGTATACTAGTGTGTGTGTGTGTGTGTGTGTTGACTTTGCTCTTGGACTACAGTGTGGAGAGGGAAGCAATCTATCAAGCCTCAGCCCAGGGGAGGAAACTATTGCAGACGGACAAAAACATCCGTGGCACTATCTTCTGTCTGTACGCTTTGATATGACCATACATTGTTAAAATTTATGGAGGAAACTAAATCTAACTCCATGAAACAATTTAACCAAATGTATTTTTATGCATGAAGAAAAAAAAGTGTAAAACAAAAACTATTTTTGTTATAAAAACTACACACACACACACACACACACACACACACACACACACACACACACACACACACACACACACACACACACACACACACACACACACACACACACACACACACACACACACACACACACACACACACACACACACACACACACACAAATTGCAATATCCAAAATCGTTGTCCTTGTGGGGACATTTACCAGCTTATAAATAATAACGAAAAATGTATTATTTATGTAAAAATGCAGAAAGTTTTCTGTGATGGGTAGGTTTAGGTTAGGGGACAGAATATACAGTTTGTACAGTATCAGTATGTCTATGGAAAGTCCCCATAACACATGGAAACCAGTGTGTGAGTGTGTATACCATTCAAATTAAGATTTTTTTTTAATATTTATGATTTTTAAAGAAAATAATACTTTTATTCAGCAAAGATGAACGAAATTGATCCAAGGTGACAAAAACATTTAAAATAAATTCAGTTTTTTATATTAAGCAGCTCAACTGTTTTCTACGTTGACAAGAATACATTTTCTATAGGGTCAAATCACAAATTAGAATGATTTCTGAAGGATCATGTGACACTGAAGACTGGAGTAATGATGCTGAAAATTCAGCAATGTATCTCAGGAATATATTACATTTTAAAATATATTAAAAAAGAAAACAGTTATTCTAAATTGTAATAATATTTTACAATATTTCTGTTTTTACTGTATTTTTTTATCAAATAAATGCAGTCTTGGTGAGCATAAGAAATGTATCTCAAAAACAACTTTTTGAAAGGTAGTGTATATACTGTATAAAACGGCATTATATACTTCCATAATGTATTTCAATACTCCATTAAAATGTAACTTCACTGGTTTTCAACATGCTTTGTGTTACAATGTCGGTAGTGTATGTAAATGATTAATGTTTACTCTTTGTTTTACCAAGAAACCAAGAAATTCATGTTTATTTGTCAGCTAAAGTTGACATGGTCAACCAGTCTAAAATGTTGACTATAACGTTGCTTTTTCAGATTTTCCGTCAAGGCGTTTTCACCAAATTACGTTTCTTTGTAGTCTTTATCTGCTGCCTACAACGTTCTAGCCTGGTCTTACCAGACTCTCGTACATTTCATTTGTACAGAGAGTCTGGCCACTCTCCATTGACAAGCGTTTACTTTAGTTTAAAACGATTGGATCTGCCAAAAGCCACTCTGGATCTGCCATAACCAATCGCTAACGTTTGGTCGTGATGTATGTCATGCGCCGTTCGCCTCTGTTTCTCACATGGAAGTCCATAAAAATAACCACCTCATTGATAAAACCTAAAATTGTGCATTCGGATTGTGATTTATTCATGGTGGAGGGGAGAGTTTTGTGATCGGGAACGCGCTGCTCACGAGGTCCGTACCATGATTGTATACTGTAAATAAAATTTCATATGCTTGGTATGATAAGAATAAATGATGCCGTAAATAACGGCCCAATTCAAATGGTTACGTGCTTTTCTATTTTTTGAGCGGTGATGAAATATATTGCTCTTTTATATACTTGCCAGTCTGGAAATACATCCAAATTACAGCGAAGCGCAACCGCACGGTGCTCTGCAGTGGTCAAAAAGGATATAAACAGTGAATTTTTAAATGATATATTCTTGAAAACTCAGAGATGTGGATTCGAACAGCAATTAAATTACCACACAACCTTGGTAAAGCAGTAGGTAATTCGGCCGGGGATTGTTACGCGGGTGGTGGGAGACGGACGGCAATAAAATCACTGACTAGTGATTTAAATGAATGATGACAGGTAATGATGAAGGTAAATGATGACAATACCTTCCGACCGCACGAGAAACAATTACCGTCCGAATAGGGCTTCAGCCAACTCCTTCACCACTAACGGAGCGAGCTGGAAAATCGAACTTTTCCCGGACCCTGTGGGGAGGAGGGCCACAACATCATGGCCACCAGCAAAACTCAGCAAAGTTTGTTCTTGCTCCGGCTTTAACTTCTGGATATTCGGCAGCGGTGCCACAACGGAATGAAGGGCTTCGCTCGCATCTTTCTCCGCCGCCATTACTGAATTACAACTTAAACTAGCGCACGACATCAACATCATTGTTCTCAGCCACTCCCTCTGTTCGCTGATTGGACCGGTAAAAATTGGTTCGGAGAAAACCTAAGAATATACCGCAGTCCCAGACGGAGTATTTTAAAAGGTTGATTGTAGACAGTATGTACGGGGTTAGCTTAGGCCGAAGTGTAAATGTAAATGAGGTTGTAAATAGATAGTGAGTTATATATATTGATGTTTAGATGTATATATTTGACTTTTTTTATTGTTTTATCTGCCCAGGGACTGCGGATGGAAATTAGCTGTAGCTAAATCTGGTGTAAAGCATCTTTTCTTTTGTAAGATAAATGTACTTGCACATGGTCCCTGTCAAATAAATAATAAACTTAAACTTAAACTTACTGAAGGAAAATTAAAATTGAGCAGAAGTACGTAGGAGGGCGGAGCCAGGCTAACAACGTTCAGGATGCTTCGCTGGAAACCGAAAGTAATTCACCCCAACTAAACGTTTACTTTTTGAATTCTTGCACCCGAGAACCAAACAAGTCGATACCATTATGACTAAAAGTTTGCTAAGAGCATTTCCTACTTAAAGGTCCCGTTCTTCGTGATCCCATTGTTCAAACTTTTGTTAGTGTGTAATGTTGCTGTTAGAGCATAAATAATACCTGTAAAATTATAAAGCTCAAAGTTCAATGCCAAGCGAGATATTTTATTTAACAGAAGTTCCCTTTCAAAGCCTACAGCGACCGGCTGGCTTGGACTACATCCTGGTACTTCCTTCATAAATGACGTCGATAGAACAGTAGAACAGACTAACCTCCGCCCACAAGAATACGCGCAAAAAGGGGGCGTGGTCTTGTTGCTGTCCCACGTGGAGAAGAGGACGTGTCGCGTGGAGAAAAGGAATTGTTGCGTTTGAGTGTGTTTGTCGCCATGTCGTCGAGACGCTGTTATTTTCATCCCGGAGTCAAATCACCTTTGTTTGGCTTTCCCAGGGACGCTGTACAGATCATTAAGCGCATACATCTCCCGTTAAGAGGCGTGACCTTTCCACGTGCGCTAAGCTGCTGTCGAATCACAACACAGGAACCGTGACACGTTCGCTAAGGTGCGGTCAAATCCCAACACGGGAACCGCTGGCACAATCAGAACTCGTTACGTATTTCTGAAGGAGGGACTTCATAGAATAAAGGAAGTCTTCAGCCGTTTTTAGGACAGTGAAAACAGCGGTATACAGATAAGTAAATTGTGTTAAAAATACTGTGTTTTTTTACACGCGAAACATGAACACATGTTATATTGCACACTGTAAACACAATCAAAGCTTCAAAAAACACGAAGAACGGGACCTTTAAGCAAGGCGGTATTTGACTCTGGTAAGTGTGTCCATAGCAGACTGGTGGGAGTGGCTTTGGACGTCAACGTGCCTAGTGCATTATGGGTGTTGAAGATTTCCTAACATCTGGCAAAAAGGGAAGTCAACAGCACCTTTTATTTGTTTTCTGTAGTCAGTAGCTCCGATTCCAAAAAACATATTTTTGCCTTTCTACTGCAAAAAAACAGACTTTTTTTTTCAAGTTTGTTGAAAGTCCATTTTGCCAGCAGTGAAGCAAAACGTTTACTATTTTGTATTTATGTAACTGGGCAATCACAAAATTCCTGCTCTCTTTAAATCTAATGTGTATTACTGCTGAAGTGTATGGGAAACAATGAAAGACCACTAATAGGATCTATAGGTTCAAAGGTCGTAGGCACACATGTAAGGTATATGGGACCTGGACGCAGCTGGAAGGTGTTTATATGCGGCGGTGTTTAGAGAAAGGAACAGATCTCCACTGGATGTAGCCGCCATTAGGAGTGTGTATAGTGGTCTATGGTGCGTATGAGTGAGCTGGCTTACATGTGCCGTGTGTACGTATGAACGTGTTGAAGTACGCATAGCAGGTCTAAGGTGCAGACCCAGGTGGTGAGTGGGAGCAGGCAACTGTGGCCTGCTGGGTGCTTCTCAGGCCGGCCCAGAGGAGTGTCTGGCGAGGTCAGAGATCACCCACCGGAAGAACACTTCATTTGAGATCCACGGTAGCACGGTACATGTGGCTCTCATTTAGTCCACCGCTGCTGGGTAAATGAAGGGGCACCCCAGAGGAAAACGGGGGCGACCGCTTCCCTAGAGCCCAACTTGGATAAGAGATATTCAGCGGACAAAGTCCCTGCCGAGAATGGAGAAATACTGAGTTCATCAAGTACATCACCAGGGAAAACTCATTTAATTAAGCTGTTCTTTTAAAACAAAACAGCATAAAGTATTGTGATATTTTACATCACAATACTGTTTTGATATCATCATGCCAAGAATTAATCAATTTAGTTTTGATATTATTTTTGAAGACTTAATAACCCAGCTCAGAATGCATACTTCCCTACTATATAGTAGGCAAAAAACAGTATGAGAAAAGAGTAGTAATATTTCCAAATTGATAGTATTCATAAAACAGTGGGCAAAAAGTACACAGATGACCTACTTCTGCTGAGATTATAAAGAGCACATCTGATGGACACATAACTATTCTGTGAGGTCACTGGAGAGGATTTGTGAATGGCAGTAAAGCGACACATTGACACCATAAGTCACATGATAATGTCAACATGGTGAAAGTAGTATGTATGAATTACATTCATACTACAATATTATATAACATACTTTTTTAACGGACGCAAGGTAATTACTTATAAAAAAGCAGTACCTACTCAGAGATTATGTGATTTTGGACGCATTATTGTGGAGGTCAGTGCATACTTGATTCTTTTAACCAAACACAAACAGACTCACCTAAGAATATAAATCGCACAAAATGCTGAAGTCTAATGCAGGTGAATGAGCAACAAATGTGTTAAAGGGATAGTTCACCCAAAAATGAAAATTCTGTCATTACTCACCTTCATGTCGTTCCAAACCTGTAAGACTTTCGTTCATCTTCAACACAAATGAAGATCTTTTTAATGAAATCTAAGAGCTTTCTGTCCCTCCATTGACAGCTACGCAACTGCCACAATGAAATCATTGAAATACCATGAAATCTCTCAGATTAAATCAAAAAGATTTGTGTTCCGAAGACGAATGAAAGTCTTACTGCTTTGGAACGACAAGAGGGTGAGTAATTAATGACAGAATTTTCATTTTTGGGTGAACTATCCCTTTAAGGATTGCACAATCACAATTTTAAAATCACATTAAACATAAATGATAAAATACTGTATCACCAGGTCCCTGCTGATTCCCACCCCTATTTTCAAGTATTTCACCCCTAATGTTTAGCATGTGCTTGACATGACCATTTCAGAATTGCACAATAGTTTTTAACACACTAACGAAGGTGCTTTCTGTCAATGTCAAATGTTTCGTGTCACTACTAATTGTTTAAGGCTGGGTTGGGCCAGCCGTGCCTCTAAAAGCAGGCAAAGGGCTATGCTCCTGTGAGGTGACCTGTGAAGAACCCCAGACTATTATGCATTTAAACTTTTAGTATTCACTTTCAGCGCACAGGAAAAGGCCAATTTGGTGAAGTTTACAGTTGCCATCACATCAGTGAGAGTGTTGTCTTAGTGTACTTGTTGGATAATCTACAGTATACACTCTTCTAAGAATTTCCATAGGTCAGTGTAACAGGACGGCCCTCAAGGGTCATTGATCAGGGACCAGGCTTGCCAAACTCCCTTTACTGAAAACAAACACTGTAGTTAAAGACATACTGACACTGATTGCCAATAGATCACCAAACTTGTTTAAAGAAGACTGACTTGATTAAAAGAATTCACTAACTATCTCTAAACATTCTTACTTCACAACAGTAGAAATATCAACTTCATGTTTAAGTCTGCTAACATACTGTGCGCATTGTTTGACAGTACTTTCACCTGCCTTTCAGTTCTTCTCAATTTGCCTTCAATTTATGGGTTATACGAGCAGGTGTTGGAATGTTTGTATGCTAAAGTGTATTTTTTGGGTCCTGGAACCTGCTCACCCAGACGGATATTTTATTGCTAACAAGTTTCACTTTTTATAACTCGTAAAAGAACAGTTCACCACAAAAACTAAAAATCACATAAAAATACCATAAAAGGGGTATTTTCGTGAAGACACGGATTTGAGGTTCAATGATAATGAACATTGATTATTGAATATGTTACAACAGAGAGTAAATGATGACAGAGTTTCTGGTCACACTTTATATTAGGTGTCTTTAACTACTATGTTACATAAAATATGGTTAGGTATTTACTTATTGTGTTCATATTGTATTTCAAAACACTTTTGCCTCTATTGAGGTGAAATGTTGACTGGGTAAACCCAGGCTGATCTGCTGGTGATTTGATTTCGGCCTGCAGCTCAGGCTGGAAACCTGTACATTAATTTATCCTGTGTCTGTTACACATTTGCAGGAACCAATCACAGACTGGCTTATCCACCTGGCGGGTTTAACACAATGACGATGACGCGATGGATCGATGCCAGTTGATCACGCCTCTTGTGGTCTGATTGGTTGAAGGACTATCCAATTGCGTACAGAATCATTTGAACTATGCTCGTTGATCATGCCTCTTGTGCAGTAGAAAATACAGAGCAGACTTCCCAGACCAATGTTCAATCTTAAAAGATTGAGCTTGGTCTGGTGTTAGCCACACAAGGTGGAATGCAGGTAAGGTTAGGGACAGGTGTGGTGGTATGGGTAGGTTTAAGGGTGAGGTAAAGTGTAAGGGAAGGGTCAACAGTGTAATTATAGATGTAAATACAGAAATTAATTACAGCTGTAAATACACGCAGTTTAAAAAAAAAAAATATATGTACAATATAAACATGTATGTACACTATGGGCCCTATGTTAACGATCTAAGCGCATGGTGCAAGGGCACGAATTCACTTTTGCTAGTTTAACAACGGATAAAAATGGTCGACGCGTCAAGTGGTCCAAAAGGGTTGTACCTACTCTCTTAATGAGTCATGGGGGTCCTCTGGGCGTAACGTGCAATAAACCAATCAGAGTGTCATCTCCCATTCAACTGCGCTTGCACCATGGCGGATTCGCTATATGATGTTTTATAAACAAAGTTCGGGAGGAGCACGTTCAGATAATTGACACAGGTGGAGAGCAATCAGCTAATCATCAATAAGAGGTATATATACACGCAGCAGTCTTGCCTCTGTTCATTGACAGTTTTCCAGCAACCCTCCACCACCCCTTTTTCACCACTTTTATTCATCAACCACTTACATACACGGGGGGTACTTTGGGTTCGGGCCATATTCCGAGCTCGAAGCCCTCCCCCCGGACAGCACGCCAAATACGCATTTAAATTACTCTCCATAAATTATATGTAAGTGTGAACTCGTGAATTACATGGCGGAATATAGACACCCTCAACCTGACAAGTCAGTTTAAATACATGTGTGTATTGCCACGATCAGTCAAATAATTAGCCATGAATTTCATTCATCATTACTGCAAATAGTGAATTAATGATCATTACATCATTAATTCTGATACAAGCAATGACTATCCATTATGTATCTTTATATACACAATAATAATCTTTTACATTGTAATCCTCTTATTTTTAATATTTGGCATGTTTGTGTGCTGCTGACACCCTGTGTGTATAACAAGCAGAGTGTACGCACCTTGTGCACCCGCCTATAGGCACATATTACTAACGCGCCCTTAAAATAACACAAAAAATACTGCATCATTGACTTTTGACCAGGTTTTTGTTGGTCAATGGGGCAGTCGTTTTCAGTTGCCTCAACATAGCAACGCACCAACAATGCGAACACGCCTCGTTTTCAGACCAGCACGCCCATGGGCGAACACGAACAGATGGGCGCGAGTGCATTTGCTATTTAAAAAACGTGGGCTCTGGACGTGAAAATGATAACTGTGTCATGCCTGGCGGTGCATTGCGCCGGGTGTATGATAAGGCCCAATAAGGGCAATGTATAAAATGATTCATGTAAATGTTGTAATGTAAAAGTAGTTCAAAACACTTAATATAAAGCGGGACAGAGTTTCTTATTTGGGTGAACTATCAGATAATTAATGTAGAATCTAATCTAATGATTGCAGACTTCCTCATCTTGGCATATCTGAGAGCAGTTTTAGACAGTTATGTCTTCTAAAACTTTAAAGGATAAATGTGAGATTACTGGAGTGTTTTTCACAGTATAGGTTTTAGCAGAAGTCTCGTTTTATCTTCATTTACTCTCCTTGCTTTCTAGTAGAAACATTTAAAGAGACCTTATTTGTAATTTGTCTTTCCTGTGAGGAGTGTTTGCCTGTGGCTGCTGTTATTTCATTAATCACTCAAGCTCGACCTTCTCCCTTTAACTGCAGCTGTCCAACCGCACCTAATTTTACACGGCCCAACTCTCTTTTCTCCTCTACTATATATATTTCTCTTGACCTTCTTTCTCACTATAACCTCATTCAGCAACATTAGCCCTCAAAAGATATATAAAGACTGTGTCTACCAATGCTGTCACCTTCTATAGTGTTTGGCCAAATCAAATCCAAGAGGCAGAAGAAAACGTAGATATGTTCATGACAATGCCATGCGATTTAAAGGTGAAGTGTGTAATTTCTGTGGCACTAGCGTCTCCAAACAAAATAGAAAAAATGAAGATTGCTTTCACACAAGTCTCCTGGACACTCCCCCTCTATGTCATTGGTTGCCCAAGCAGATAACCCCGCCCCAAATTCAAATTATTGGTTGAATTAATGTTGTCATGTTGGGCTGCTCAGAATGCCTAAAACAATCAGAGCAATGATAGAAGCACAAAATCTCTGCAAAAGAAATATCAAAAACTTGCGCACTTCACCTTTAACACAAAACACAATCTTCTGACAGATGAAAGTGTGGGTGTTTTTATTTGTGGCGGAAGGAAACGTAACTAACAGTTTCCATTATGTGAATGAAGTTGTGTAATCAGCACTCCATCAGCAGTGACAATAAGGAAACACATGAAAGATAAATTCACTCTCAAAACACACACACAAATACACAGAAAGCCACAGAGTTTGGGTCACATTACCACAATCCAGTCAACAAAGGGACAGCGTCTACTTACAGGAGGACCTGCAATGAAAACAGAGAGAAAGAGAGATTAGTCATTCTGAAAAAAAAAGAAAAAAGAAAATCATCTTGTGCTCATTACATCAAACATTTGACACTGACTGATTTTATTTCCCAACGTCACGCAAGTCTGAATGTCCAACCAAAATCCGAAGTGGGTGTTCTGGCTTTTCAGCCCAGTCTGAACTGATGAACACCGCCTCTGATTTCTCTTACAGTAAGACAATCTCTGAGGAAGATTACAGCTCACACGCAGGTAGTTTTAACGAAGTGCGTCACAGCACTTAAATAAAGCGTTAAAAAATATGTTTATAATTTAGTAGATGACAGGATTGAAAAGCTCTCTGTGGGAAAGTGTTCCTTGTCTCTGGAACAGGGATGAGCAGTCAGTCCACCAAGCAACAGACCACTGAGAACTGAGTGGGAGAATAAGCCACATCACTGGAAGACTGCCGGCACAGATAAATCACACCCCTGTTCTGTGCATGCGAACCCCACCCAGACATCACAAACTGTCCATCTCCTTCATAACCAATGCTAAATCATACACTAGCAGCATAATAAACAGTGGAAACCGATTTCGTTAACATCGTTAGTCAAAAAAAGGTTAAAAACGTTTTCCACAGTGGTTCTGCTGAAAAATGCGCGATAGATTAAAACCTTGGGGAAATTTTGTGTTAAATGCTGAAAGAATAATGAAAATATGCTTTAATATTTAATAAACAAACAGGCAAGGGTGACGGATGTGTAGAACTTAGCAAATAAAGTAATTCCGATGTTGTAGAAATCTACGGAATTCTGAAGGTGCAGATTTCGTGTGCACCTGATCATGAGGTTAGTTGCATTCAAGGCTTTGGTTCTTTATTGTTATCATGTGGGCTTAGGAGGCTATCTTGGCTTTGAACAAACAATGATGCAGCTTGATCAAAATGAGTTAGACAGCCATATGTCAAGTATTATAAAAGCAAATTGTAAAAGGTCACATATGAGCACATGCATTAGTAGGATTTACAGCCTCTTTTCCATCCTTTAACCAAGGCACTTCAATCAAAGCAGAACTAGATCATAGCTTCAAGCACTCAATCTTTATCAAGGAAGAGCCAATTCAAAACTGCTATTGACAAATCTTTTCCGCTTATGTAACTTAATATCTCCCAGAACTTCTCTTCTATAACTTATGTCAGGACAACTGCAAGAATGAAATCAGTCCGTTGAAGCAATTTGTTACAGAACCACTGAACTATTTGACCAGAATCATAAGGGTTCTTTCCAGGACTTTCATCCAGGAAAATTTTTGTTCCTCTAATGAGTTTGAAAAGGTAACATTAGGGGTGAATTCAGGGTGATTGGGACACTTTTTCCAAGTCATTTCAATGGCAAAAAGTGTCCCAACCACCCTGAATTCACCCTATGTTTCATGGCCAGAACCTTGACTTGGAAAATAACAATTTTATAATGGATGCAAGAGAGAACAATAAGTCCCTTTAAAACAGCCATTTACTGTATTCCTCAACAAGAAGAAGATCTACATTTGGACTGAGCTCTGTGGATCACCGTGAGTCCGAATGGGGCATTAAATATGGCAGCCTTAACTAATGGTGCAGTCACACCGGTGACGAAGCTTTCCTATGGGTCCATCATTATTCTTTCCTTTCCTGTTTTGAGAAGTCTGTATTTTCTTAGAAATCAGAACCTGCATTTATCAAAGCTACTGCTGAGACAGAAAGCCCAATTTTAGGCCTAAATGCAAGAATAATGTCAAAGAACAAGTGAACAACACACACAATATATGTGTGGTCACGCAAGAATAGCTCTCTGAACATTCCAGATCAATCTTTGTCGTCATAAACACTCTCATTTTACCCATATGATCCCATGACTCTTTACATGAAACCACTTCATAAGCCAAAAAAATATAGAGGAATCTATAGGTCGTATAGTAGCAGACTCATATAGAGCACCAACAGATTGCTGACAGTCCATTTACGGACCATCTGATACATATTGCACACAAAAAATGGCTGAAATCACCAGCTTACATCATTGGCAGGCTTCATGCAACTTGCGGGACTAAAATGAAAATTTGTGTGTGAATATGAATTTTATTCTGCTATTTTTACAGTATTTTCAGTACTCTTTCAGAAAAAAAGTTAGGGGTACAACAGTTTGTCACTGAGGCAGTAACCTCAAAAATGCATCTTTGTACCTTATAACATGTTCATTGTAGTACATATTACTACTCTAAGGTACCAATATGTACATTTGAGATATAAAGTTAACCCTTTAAGTAATAAAATAACAATAAATGTACTTTTTGCATAGTAATCTATTTCAGATAAACCCCCCCTAAATTACATAAATTGAATAAAAGCTAAATAAACTGTGATTGATCGCTTTACATGTCAGTCAGGCAGTCTCTCAGGTAGTTCTTTGCTAGCATTAGCGGCAAAAAGTAACATTCTTCATGTTTAAAGTCAAAAGTCTATCAACTGTGAAATAAAAAATACCATACTGATTGATGTGACCCCAAACAGCGTTCAATGTTGCGTCCAAAGATTTGTTGTATTTAAACTATAATTTTGCACTAGGACTCAATTCATCTCTAAATATATATTGTAAAGTGCTAGCATCTCTGAATGCTATAAGACAAATTCTTTGTTTTCATGCTTGTCTTGCTATTAAAAGCACATTCGTAGCAGCTTATACACAACAGCAATCCATGGGGTTGCAGGCACAGGCATATGCGTACTGAAGACCTACCTGGAGCCCCATCACGACCTTTCTTTCCCCTCAAACCAGGAAGTCCTGATTGAAAAACAACCTACAATTAGTCCCACAGTTATGCATAGAATCTCGGAAGCAATAGTGCCGCACCACAGTAAAGCCTAATCCTGCTACAGTCTCCGAAAAATGTTTTACCTTTAGGGGTACAACAGCTTTTCACTGGGGCAGCACCCTTAGAGGAACAACTTTTTACCTTATCAACCTGTAAAAGATTCATAGTACTACTTTAAGGACAGGATATACTAAGAGCTTGCACTAGCGTAAACCCTCTTTTGGTGTTAAAAAAAACTACTGTCAGGCTTTTCTAAAGACCTGCAGTGATAAATTAGCGCTGAAAAGGTGTGGATAAGGTTATTTTTGCAGCTGACCTTATTGAATATGCATTTGTAGGAGTTTCCCTTTCAGACGCAACATTTATGGGAGGAGAATATTTAAATGAATCATGCACGGTAATTTACTATGGTTTGCGGTTGTCAATTTTCTGGTATTTGCGCCATTATTTACTGGCCAAAAAAAGCATGTCTTAAACCAGACGCTAATTTGCGCTGCTCTTGATAGATTCCCTTGGTCATTATGGAAATGACCCAACTGCGCCTGTGTACTTTAATTTGCGCGCATTCAGTAGATCACAAGCAGAACTTTCCACTACCATTGCCGCTTTTTTGGAATTGAGCTCTCATGCTAATTTGCCCTGTTTAGTAAATCTGGCCCTAAGTGTATATATTAGTAGACCAAGGTAATAAATTCACTTTTAGTGGTCGATAATGTACACACTTGTCCTTTTAAGGGTACTACCTAAGCGACAAACTGTTGCACCTTTAAAATGTAAGATTTTTGTATTAAAAAAAAAAAAAAAATTTTTATAGCAGAGCTATTTAAGAATTGTATTCCAATACTTTATTATATAACATTTTAAACCAACATTATATAATTTTGGCTAGCAATAATCTCATCACAGTTCTTTGGACCATGCTCCCCTTGGCTGCAATAATTAAAGGCAAAAACGGGGCTAAAAATACATCACCACAGAGTCATGGCAAGCGCAGTAGCAAGAAGCAGATAACGTGTCAAAAACTGTGCCTGTGCAGCCAGCAGTAGGATGAGTGGACACTTTGGTAGACTGTATACTGGGTGTGGAGATCCTTAAAGCCCCAAAGTGAAAGCCGAAACCCAGCACACAGACACGTGGAAGCATGTGTTCTGATTCCTAACGCATTCTGGACTTGAGTTCACTTCCTGCTCTACAGAGACAACCTTCATCCAAAGGCCAACTGAGCCAGGGTGTCAAAAATACCCTATGTGATGATGCCTAGAGGACTCTAGGTGTAAAACTATGCGTGTCTAGGGGAGTATGTTTGTGTGAGAGAGTACGAGTGGTGGTACACACAACAAACAACACTGAACTATAAACACAAGGAACATTTAATGCTTTCATTAAATGTTTAGGCAGTGCTATGCCAGTTAAAGTATTAATATCAAGCCGCATATCACAACCACCTGTTACCGTCCTTATGCAACAGGACTGGAAAGTGATAGGAAATAGAGATCTTAATGCTGACACGCAGGCACCCGAGTCACCCGCCCCACCTCTTTTCATAGTACTGAACCCTGAATATCAAACTATGAGGACCCAAATAGATTGGTATCATTTCCCCCAAAAAACTTCTATGGTGCTGGATAGACCTTTGGAAACTCTTTCAAAAGAGTTCCGTGCCAGCAAAATGGTGCATCAATAGTAAGGCTGTGTGATATGGACAATATTTCCTTACACACATAGTTTTTTTTTTGGAAGCCAGCTTTATTGAAGATACTTGCGGACACCATATCTTTGAATAAATAATACGTGATGTGTCGGTTATTTCTTTATGCCTTTCTGAACTCTTTTCGAATGTTGTGAATACGAAATGTTGTACTAGTTCAGAATGTTTCATTGTTTTTCTGTGTAAACACACGCTAAACTGATGTCTTTAACCATTGTGCTCGCATCTTTTGCAGCATCTGCATTGACAGCGTTCTACACGGCGTTCAAGGTAAAACCTTTAAACCGTCTCTAGACCTGCGCATCGTGTTTTTAACGTTCTGTGTCAATTTGTCCCTACTATGGTTTTGCTGCGACGATAGTTTGACCGGTCATGCAAATTATCTGGCTCTATGATATATACATCATCTCTTCTGTATCCAAAATATTCCCAAACCACAGATTTTTTTTTTTTGGCCAAGTCCTTATCCTGCCCTGAAATCACCTTCCCTGTTTCTGTGCTTTCTTCCATGTCGTACCGGTAAACCCACTCTGTTCTGTTCTTGCTCCACATTTAGGCAAGCTGCATTCCGAATGCACACTGAGAGGGCTGGCGGAAAAATCTTACTTTCTGCGGTTTAAAAGTCACGCATGCACACATCACAATTTTATTATGATTTTGATTAATTGCACAGCCCTAATTGATACCATCAGTAATATTATGGTATTTTTCTATAGAGTATGGAACTGGAAGATAATCACTGTGGTACAATAAATGTATTGTGAATCTCAAAAATCTCCGGAGTACATTCAACCCCAAAATTAAAACGGGGGAAAAATTGCATTTAGAAAACTAGGCCTAGTTATATTTTCCAAGTGGGGACTAAGTGATCATTAAAAATCATTTTAACAATTTTAGGCACAATTACGTTGAAAACGCTGTCTTAAGATGATCTGACTACTGTTATTGACCCAGGAATAACATCGAGAATACCATACAACCCAAAATCCACTGTCAGCTCCACTCCCCGTATCATCTGCCAATTTCTCCAAATGCTCTGTCCTCTGGTTGCCCCTGTACACATGCCATAGTGCCCAAGAATGAATGCTTCAGCTTCCAGACCTCTAAACTGCAAGCGCAGCACAGCTAAGTCCAAGCAGAGGGATATGAACAGGGATATGAACAAAATAGCAAATGTTGTGCTGACAAAGAATGTATTGCTTTTCGGACAAATTCAGTGCAAGAACATGGCAATGCTTCTGTGATGCGATATGGTGTCCTTAGAGGGATACAGTAGTTCACCCAAAAATTAAAAGTAGTTCCACACATGTAGTACACACGCATTTTAAGAATTATTTTATTAGGTTTATGCACCTTGACATGTACAATGCCAGATTAACCACCATTAAACACTTTAAAATGCACTGTAAAATGTTTTTTTTTTTTTTTAAGAAATCTTAAATCTTATTGATCATGGAAGCAGTGATTCAACAACGATAAATCTACAAAAAGTAAAGTAGTTCTGCTTTGGTTGCGTGACGGTCAGAGGAAAAGAAATGAACTTTTGCACTTTTGTTCTGCTGAGATGACCTAAGCCTTCCCCACACCTTTTGAAATCTGGAAAAATCGCTGCACGCATTTCATGACTTTTCACAACTGTTTTATATAACCTTGTCAAATGTAAGTTCTCTTGGTCTCCAAATAAAAATACGGTTATGTGGCAATTCCAGAAGGCCGAGAAGATTAGTTGACTTCTTTGAAAAAGCGACGTGGTGCTCTATGCACCCGCAGTATCCTAAGGGAACCAATAAACCTTAAACAAAGGCCCTATCAAGTTCCAATAGGTCCACAAAAGTTTCAAGCCTAGAGAAGCATACAGTCCATCACACACTCCAACCCATGCTGAACCTGGTGCAATCCAGATGACTGACGTCTCGTCGAACAGCTCCCACTCCAAAGAGAGCGCAGGCCTGGTTACAGGAGCCGAACGGCTGTGTGTCTGCTCCCGTCTGCCCACTGATGACAGTTGGCCCATTCACGACGATCCCTCGCCGCTTTGTTGCCTCGTTAAACTGCAGTCACAGTTTGAAAAAGGATCACAGCACAAGTCGTTTTTCATTCTCGCTCTTGGCCCCTGCTGTATTAACCTCATACCACGATTCAGAAGCACACCAGCCAGTTCTCTGCTGAAAGAGTTTGGCAAACACTTGACTACACTTGCACCTACCGGTCAATAAAAAACATCTGACATGCATACAATAGGCTCAAAAGCAACATAGTATTTTTGCTTATAAAAATGAGAAAGGAGACATACACCATTAGAAGGCTGGGAAAATAACCTTGCAAGCTTTCTTAAGGGCACACAGTTCTAAGCCAAGTCAATGTGCACCTCACCCTCTCTATCGTACTTCTCGCCAATTGTAGCATTCCCAGAAAGTCTGAATTGGTGCAGAGTTCATGTTCATTCTCATGCCAAGATGCGGCTAGGTGGAGAAATATTTTCCCCAACAATTCCCCAGAAAAAGTGCGCCATTACGGCCGGGATTAAATAATTACGGGGAGCCACTTACAGGAGATCACTACAAAGACTCTTTTGTGATGATGCCAGAAAAACCACTATTACCCTGACTTTACCATTATTCTCCAAAAATTGCTCCCAGGAGGAAAAAATATACATCAATATACATCGTCTCCTTCGTTCTGGGTAGAAGAAAGGTTTCCTACTCCAATTGTACCGGGTGGTGAAGTGGAGAATTGGAGTGCACCACATAAATCTTTCAGTGAATTTTCTTTGGCTGTTTTTCCATCTAAATAGGTGATTTAGATAGTCATCGACTGAAATTTGGCCCCAAAGAAATTCATTCATGATTAGAAATCTGAGAAACACCCAACGGAGGCATTACCATCGACTAGTCTGCGGAAAAGACCAGTGTAGATCAGCATGAATTTCCAGGCTGGTTTGAGCTGGTCAGCATTGAAATGCTGGCAATAACCAAGGAAGTCTTGGGCTGCGAATGAAAGCGTAGGCAAGTGACTTGTTGCCTCGCTGCCTTATCAGGCAATGACTTTGCAGGCAGGGTTTGCACACAAAGATACCTCACTAAACCAAAGAGTCCGTCAGCTCCAGTCTGGATCCAGCTTCTCGTAAAGACTTCTGATGACCGACACCTGTGAAGAGACGACTCAACTCCTGCGAGGACACGAGATGACGCAGCTCTGCATCAACACGCACTCATGCTCATCTCTATATACCCTATTCATTAACAACATGTATTCTTATTTCTGTGCCATAGTTATTATATTGATTAATAATAGATAGTTAGCTAATCTGTGTGCTTTGTATATGTGCATTTCTGAAATGCATAACATGTACAAATCAATTTGAATTGAATTGAATTAAACTGATTTCAGGCAGACTTCTGAGGAAGCATAGCGGTTTATTGATCAACAACAAAACAGAGAGAGCTTTGGTGATAACGCGAATGTCTGCGAATGTTTAATTATTACAATACTAATTTCTCGCTAGAAATTACATCAAAAGTTAAAAACATTGGTCAAGAATGTACATTTATGCTGCGTTTACACTGCACAGATCCAATCTTTTGACCATATCTGATTTTTTGGCCCGTCTGTTTACATTCACTTTAGACAAGACTGGTATCCGATATCCATGAACACATTATTTCCTGCCCAAAATTATTGACAGTGATCACTTTACCATGCACATGGTAGACCCTCTGGTTTTGAATAGCCTAGTAGAAATAGAAAGTGCTATTAAAATTATTGGTTACACTTTATTTCGATAGTCCACTTTAAACATTCTACTAACTATAAGTAACTTTGCAACTACATGTCAACTAACATGTAGAGTATTAGTTGACTGGTAGGTTATGGTTAGGTGTTAGGGTTCGGGTTAGTAGAATAAGTTGAATTGTAGTTGCCAAGTTACTTATAGTCAGTACTAGTAGTATGTCTTTTGGGGGACTAACAAAATAAAGTTTTAGTAAATATTAAGCAGACAGTCTACAAATACTCTAATGACAGTTAGTTGACATGTAGTTGCAAAGTTACTTATAGTTAGTAGAATGTCTAAAGTGGACTATCAAAATAAAGTGTTACCAAATTATTTATATAATTCTTGTCGGGTGGCCATGGCTATTTGCCAGCATGGACAAGCCATCATGGATGTTTTGCAGTGCAAAATCAGGCCGAATGGACAGGAAAATAATGGTTATTTTCGTAGGTTTCCACCTCAATACAAAAGCTGCAAGCAAGCACATCTACTTCAGAAATTAAAATACAACATTAAACCACTATCTTTGTGGGCAAACGTGTCGCCCTCGCCTTATGGTGGCTCACAATTCACAGGGGAATCGGATATTCGTGTTTAGACGTAGGTCGGACATCCAGATATTGCATATATATCTGATTTAAAACCCGATTTGGAAGTTGCTCAGATCGGATGCGGAAGAAAATAAAAATCAGATCTCACAATCTCAAGCAGTGCGGTGTCACCGCAGAAGCTATCCATATGGCCCGTTGTGCTTTCACACTGCCAGTGTTTGTCGCGTACAGCTGAACCGTGGCGTGTGTATTGCAAATACAGGCAAATATCGTCCATTCTGTCAACTTTTCCGGTGTTCTCCTCCGACCCCTGTCCGTCTCATGCTTTGATTTATGATGGGCAGCATATATCTGCTGAAAATGCGACCGTGTTCTTCTCTGTCCCAAACACATATGCATATAACATGCTGTACATAGGTAGTTTACATGATAATAGTAACCTTGAAGTTAAGATATGCTTCTAGTTTTAATCATTTAAAACTAATTAATAATTTAAAACTTTTGTGTTTTCATGTATTTTATTAATTATTTTCACAGCGCTGGATGTCATATGGTGCTTGTGAAACACACGGAACACTTCACTAGGCAAGGCAAGGCAAGTTTATTTGTATAGCACATTTCATACACAGTGGCAATTCAAAGTGCTTAACACAGAAATGAAGTTAAAATATTTATAAGTGAATAGAATAAAATAAAAATAAAAATATATATAGTATAACAGTTATAATAGGAATTAAAAGAAAAGAAAAAATAAAGAAAAAATATATAAATAAAAAGTATAATTAACACTAAAAACACAGTGGCGCAGAGCTCATTCAGTAACTGCACAGCTAAACAGATGTGTTTTGAGTCTGGATTTGAAAGTGGCTACTGTTGGGGCACATCTGATCTGTTCAGGAAGCTGGTTCCAGCTACGACTGGCATAATAGCTAAAAGCAGACTTTCCTTGCTTTGAGTGAACCCTTGGTATTTCTAATTGACTTGATCCTGATGATCTGAGTGATCTGTTGGGTTTGTATTTAATCAGCATATCTGCGATGTATTGAGGTCCTAGGTCATTGAGTGACTTATATACAAGTAATAGTACTTTAAAATCTATCCTAAATGTAACTGGAAGCCAGTGTAAAGACCTGAGGACTGGTGTGATATGGTCATATTTTCTGGTTCTGCTTAGAATCCTGGCAACAGTGTTCTGTATGAGCTGCAGCAGTCTAATGGTCTTTTTGGGAAGGCTGATGAGAAGACCATTACAATAGTCCACCCTGCTGGTGATAAAAGCATGAACGAGTTTCTCTAGGTCTTGCCTGGAAACAAAGCATCTAATTCTTGCAATATTTTTGAGATGATAGTATTGCTTTAACATGACTACTGAAACTCAGGTCTGACTCCAAAATCACACCAAGATTCCTGACTTGATTTTTAGATTTTAGACCTTTAGCCTCAAGATATGCGTTCACCTTGAGAATTTCATCTTTGTTTCCAAATGTAGTGATTTCAGTTTTGTCTTTGTTTAACTGAAGAAAGTTTTGGCACATCCAACTGTTAACTTCTTCAATGCATTTGCACAGACAGTCAATGGGGCTGTAGTCATTAGGTGATAGTAGATCTGGGTGTCGTCAGCATAGCTGTGGTAAGCCATTTTGTTATTTTTCATTATTTGGCTCAGTGGGAGCATGTACAGGTTGAATAGGAGTGGTGCAAGAATGGACCCTTGTGGGACTCCGCATGTCATGGGTGTCCACTCAGACTTATGGTCACCTATACTCACATAATAACCTCTCCCTTCTAAGTATGACCTGAACCACTACATGATTTCATGGTGAAATTTGCTATTTTTCCATGTTAATCAGGTCAATTTTGATCAAGAACAATGCACTGTGGCTTTAATTCAGCATGAGCAGCGCAGCAAAAATAGACTCTGCGCCGAAACGATCACAGCACTGCCGCTTCTGCTCTGCTCCCACGACGCGCTGCCTACATCTGTGTCAGATGTGAGAAAATTTTTTTTTTTTTGTGCCAGTGTAAATGCAGCCTTAGACCAGGGGTGCCAACCTGCAGACTTCAGGTCCAACACACCTGTCTGTAATTATCAAGTGCTCCTGAAGATCTTAATTAGCTGGTTCAGTTGTGTTTGATCAGGGTTGCAGGAAGGTAAATCTCCAGGAACAGGATTGTGCACCCTTGGAGACAGGAAATGAAGCTAACATTGGATTTGGACATTCCTTGATGCCTTCCTACCTTGTAATGCATCCTCCAAAGGCAGCATTTTTAAGCTTTCGAACACAGCCTTTTTTTGTCCATTTTAAACGTACATATTTACAGTTTTATTTTCAAATGAATACACTCTTAGTCCTCCGTTTTGGTTAAGCTGTAAATGTATATAAATGACACTACAACTCCACACTCGTTAGTTTAATTACCAGATTAAAAGAAACAAAGCAGCAGTGTAGGATGATTCATCAAGGGCGGATGTTCTTTGAGCTATGATGTACAGTAAAAGTGTGGTCAGGAAGTGCAAGGGGCATTTGCTTAAATAGAGTTTGCCTTATTTCCTCTTTAATTGGCCAATTTGCTGCTCTGAATTGAGATCCACTGACATTTCACTTAAGCAGATATGGTTGGCTTTTATTTTCTCTGAACCTTTGTTGGGCCCTGTTCAATGAATCACCGAGGCTAAGCCAGGAGGACAAGCATTTGACTTCATTAGCAGAAACAGGACGGATTTGAAGCGTCAGGAATCTCAATAGGGCCATTGAGAGCGACTGAATTCCACTTTTTTATCCCCACCCATTGGAAAAATCCTCTGTTACTGGCCCTGAGGTCATCTTATCTACGACAAATAAAATGCAGATTATAAAGAGAGAATTGCATTAACACCTGCCAGCCTTCGCAGATGCTAAAGTCATTATGCTTCAGTAGCAAAAGTGCTATGAAATGAAAAGAATGTGTGTGCGGGTGTGTGGACGTGTGTGTTACAGTCAGTCTGGAAGAATATGTGAATAAATGTGTCTAAAGAAAAAAGGTGTTCACCCTTTAAACTTTCACATATGCAACTTTACAAAGCAATTCTTTGAAATTATGCTCAATCTTGACCCACAGTGAACTAACCAAGAGAACGCTGAATGTACCCAGTAACCTCAGAGCTGTTTGCAGAGAGTCAGATGCTCACTGTAACTGTGAGAAAGCATCAAACAGCTTTTATGGTGTGAAAATATCCAGTGTGAATTTGGATCTCTGCCCAATAAGCAGGAAGAGTATCGGAAGACAGGCTGTGTGGGTAGTAACAGTGGAGGAAGACTCGTCTGGGCTTATTCAGCACAACTAAAAATAACTCAAAATGCGAAATGACCGACAACAAAACAAGAGCTCAAAAATATTGCAAAAACAACACTGGCACAGAATGTTGTGACTTTAAGAATCAAAATCAAGATCATTCAAACAAAGATTTAATCAATATAAAGTCTGAAATCGGTATCGCTACCAACTTAGATCATGAATTTTAATTAGGCATGGACATGATATCGACCCAAAAGTTATGATTTTCTGTAAGACAGATAAATGAGTGCTAGCCATATTTGGATAACTGTCTGTTGTTTTTGTGTCCCCTGCTGATGCAAAAGGTAGGTGTAGGATTTGACTGGTCTTAAAGGAACACGCCACTATTTTTTTAAAATAGGCTCATTTTCCAACTCCCCTTGAGTTAAACACTTGAGTTTTACCATTTTTGAACCCATTCTCTGGGTCTGGTGGTAGCACTTTTAGCATAGCTTAGCATGACGTACCATGGGTGCAGCAGGCAAAATTATATTAACCAGTGCCTGAAAATAGTCCCCAGAATGCTCCCTGTGCAAGCAGGTTGTCACGTTGGTTATGTTGACGGAAGTTAACCTTTTTTCAGGTGCTGCGTAATATAATTGTGTCTGCTGCACCCATTGCAACTCGCAACTTTTCATTTTCAGTCGGTCTTGATCAGGGGCGTAAATCGCGGGGGGGACAGGACCCCCCCAATCTGAGGGCTGTCCCCCCCTAAAAACCATGCTGAGTATTGTAAATAATATAACAATATATACTTAAAATAAATGTGTAAGTAGTGAAACAATACAAACGCAAACAGGGGAAAAAAATGCGTTTTAAGTTTAGAAACATTTTGAGTCCCCCCCTCCCCCCTTGCCTCACAGTGGTTTGATCCACCGCGCACCTCACGTTACATAGAACGTAGAAAAACCACCACACAAGTTTGGGGAGAGAACAAGGCTCTTCAGACAGCAGTTGTGAAACACCAGTAAGTAGCTGTCAAGGCTATTATATTCACTTTAAACGTCAGATGAAATTATTCTTTTCTCTTTAATACAGATTAGACAAAACACTGTTAACATCACTTGCCCACCGCCGCACCGCCCCGCTGTACAGTAATAAAATCATTGAGTTCAGTTAGAGAACTGACAAAACAATTAAAAACTGAACGTGTCTGCTCAATACAGCACGAGCCGAACGAGCAAACCGCTGACAGACATTATCGAAGATTTGGTTTCAAAGCGTAAAAGCGCCTATTTAAGGGAGTGTGTCATTGGACTGTTTTGTTGTTGTGTTTTTCATTACGAATAATAGGCTAATGAACCCAAAATTAAAGCAACCCGCCCCCAAATTCTAAAAATTGGCTAATTCTAAACCGAAAGTTCAGTCAGATCTGTGTTGGGTTTTGCTCAATATGATAATAAGTGGCAGATCAGAGGGCTTGCTGCAGTTGAATATCTAAATATCTGAATATCATAGTATAAAATACTATGTGGAGGACGCAAGATAATTTAATAATTATAATATGACCGCTTTGTGTTGTTGGTCAGATAAAATGACAGAGAAAAGAAAAACGGACATTAATAATTTTTCAGTGCACCAAAACACCCCCCAATTTTTTTTTTTTGAGGTACACATATCCTTACAAGTACGATTTTGGCTGCATTATTTGTGTCCCCTTCAAAAATTGCTCTTGAGAAATTTCATGTTTATTGTCCCCCCCAACTTTTAGATGAAATTTACGCCCCTGGTCTTGATACATAATGTAACTACAGAAGAGTCAAGTTTTAAATAGGAAAAATATTGAAACTCTTTGGTCATTTTTTTGAGCAAGATGCTAACGGTCTAATCAGATTCAATGATCTATGCTAAGCTATGATAAAAGTGCTACTGCCAGACCCGGAGATCGGCTGAATGGATTTGAAAATGGTAAAACTCAACTGTTTAACTCAAGGGGAGTTGGAAAATGAGCCGATTTTCAAAAATAGTGGAGTGTTCCTTTAAAATTGGCAGTTTTAGGCAGTTTTATGTCAGTAGTTGCAAATACAAAAGCAAAAGAGAACTACAGACCATATATGGCTCTCATTGATTGCAGGTGTATAGATTAAATTAAAAATCCACATATTACATATTTAAAATATTACATAATTCACTGATGCCTGTATAATAAATACACCAACCAATTGTGAAGTGACACAACATGCTCCAATTTCACTGGACAAAGTGGTAAATTCCTGGTCTCATTCATAAATCGGATAAAAACTACTATGTCTGTTTTCAGTTTTTTAACAAAAATTAAATAGCTAAAAAGACTTACAGTCCGAAATGACATAAATTTGCGTTTGTGGAGCTTGCGTTTGCGTTTGTGGAGCTTTAAAATCAAATGTGAATTGACTACAAAGCAGTCCGCAAAACCATGCAGTAAAAGAAGTCACGATAATGGTAAGGAGTGTTCAATTTACTCTTATTTATGTACTGCATATGATTTACCATTTGAGGAAACTATCAGAGTTGGCTACATTAAGTTATCCATCTATAGACCCATTACGTGAAATGTAGGCCGGTCAAAAACACGCAAAATGGAATTATAGTGATAGATGACTATTTTTACATTTGAGCCCCTGCCTCTGAGGAACTCTCTGCACAACCCTGCCCATATCCTCCAACGCAACAAACACGTTACTTGTGCAAGACAAATGGCCATCAGGGTAGGGTTAAACCAACACCTTTACTACTGGTGAACAGAAAATCTGACACTTTAGAGGAAGCTTAAGGGATGTTTTATGCTTTTGCCTTGACAATTGTAATTGCGATGCATACGCTTGCGAGCCCACCTTTGACCTTTGGGAGCTTTGAATGCAACAACTATATGAAAACGGTGTTAAAAGGGCAAGATTGGTGTGTCTGTTTTGAAAAAAGATCTGACCTTGCAGTAAAGTACATTCGCTTTAAAGGGAAAAAACACTATTCATCAAAATGAAGAAACAACACATTTATTAATGTCGACATCATGATTGCAAAAGGACAGCACAATTTCCTTTCATAAATACCAATCAATCAGTATAGCTTTGCTACTTACCACATATTCTTAAAAAGAAATTTAAAGACAGACTTAAAAGGGGGAGGTTTCCCCCAACATGGAGTCAGTTTCCTCACGAGACTCGAGGCAGACAAATTCGTTATTGAGCTTTGTCACATCGGTTAAGCGAAAAACTGCAGACTGCTGAAGTCCCATAGGACCTCCTCGCTGAGGGTTTTACCGCTCCCATTCACGCTGTGGCCAAGAGCGAAAAAATGAAGTGCGATGAGAGCTCAGAGAGCCGGCGTCCGCCGATATTGGGTTACTGAGGGTAAAAAGGCATGCCATGCCAAGAGTTATTAAAACAGAAGCCTGACAAGGAGATTTCAGTGGCATTGCTGAAATAAACAGGGAGCAGCTCAATGTCTTTACCATATGTGTTACAGGACTGGCGTTTGGCCAGCGGCTCTCAACACACACCGTGGCTTGTGTGTCAAAAGTGGCCATCAAATAAATGCAGCCTGTCGGCTGATTACAAAAGCAGAACTGTTGAAATAAACATTACACAGCTAAAAACATGTTAAAATACCCATGCACTGGCTTTGCTAACGGGGCTAATGTCGAGTAGAGACCTGTATATTTCTACCATGCCTGAAATAAGGCTACAATCAGGGAAATATTGTGCATAGCATTATAAAAACAAATAATTATATATTTATGCGTGTGTGTGTGTGTTTATATATACACACACGTATATGTTTATATATATATATATATATATATATATATATATATATATATATATATATATATATATATATATATATATATATATTTACACATACAGTGAGTAAAATAAGTATTTGAACACCCTGCTATTTTGCAAGTTCTCCCACTTGGAAATCATGGAGGGGTCTGAAATTGTCATCGTAGGTGCATGTCCACTGTGAGAGACATAATCAAAAAAAAAAATCCAGAAAACACAATATATGATTTTTTAACTATTTATTTGTATGATACAGCTGCAAATAAGTATTTGAACACCTGTCTATCAGCTAGAATTCTGCCCCTCAAAGACCTGTTAGTCTGCCTTTAAAATGTCCACCTCCACTCCATTTATTATCCTAAATTAGATGCACCTGTTTGAGGTCGTTAGCTGCATAAAGACACCTGTCCACCCCATACAATCAGTAAGAATCCAACTACTAACATGGCCAAGACCGACACTAGAGACAAAATTGTACACCTCCACAAGGCTGGAAAGGGCTACGGGGAAATTGCCAAGCAGCTTGGTGAAAAAAGGTCCACTGTTGGAGCAATCATTAGAAAATGGAAGAAGCTAAACATGACTGTCAATCTCCCTCGGACTGGGGCTCCATGCAAGATCTCACCTCGTGGGGTCTCAATGATCCTAAGAAAGGTGAGAAATCAGCCCAGAACTACACGGGAGGAGCTGGTCAATGACCTGAACAGAGCTGGGACCACCATTTCCAAGGTTACTGTTGGTAATACACTAAGACGTCATGGTTTGAAATCATGCATGGCACGGAAGGTTCCCCTGCTTAAACCAGCACATGTCAAGGCCCATCTTAAGTTTGCCAATGACCATTTGGATGATTCAGAGGAGTCATGGGAGAAAGTCACGTGGTCAGATGAGACCAAAATATAACTTTTTGGTCATAATTCCACTAAACGTGTTTGGAGGAAGAAGAATGATGAGTACCATCCCAAGAACACCATCCCTACTGTGAAGCATGGGGGTGGTAGCATCATGCTTTGGGGGTGTTTTTCTGCACATGGAACAGGGCGACTGCACTGTATTAAGGAGAGGATGACCGGGGCCATGTATTGCGAGATTTTGGGGAACAACCTCCTTCCCTCAGTTTCAGCATTGAAGATGGGTCGAGGCTGGGTCTTCCAACATGACAATGACCCAAAGCACACAGCCAGGATAACCAAGGAGTGGCTCTGTAAGAAGCATATCAAGGTTCTGGCGTGGCCTAGCCAGTCTCCAGACCTAAACCCAATAGAGAGGGAGCTCAAACTCCGTTTTTCTCAGCGACAGGCCAGAAACCTGACTGATCTAGAGAAGATCTGTGTGGAGGAGTGGGCCAAAATCCCTCCTGCAGTGTGTGCAAACCTGGTTAAAAACTACAGGAAACGTTTGACCTCTGTAATTGCAAACAAAGGCTACTGTACCAAATATTAACATTGATTTTCTCAGGTGTTCAAATACGTATTTGCAGCTGTATCATACAAACAAAAGAAGGTTTTCACAGTGAACCAATATGGGTTTGACAAAGAACCTTTTAGTTCTTAACAGTTCTTAAAATAACATTCTTAGTGTGAGGAACATTTGAATTATCTAATGAACTTTTTTCTATTATAAATAACCTTTTGTGCAATTAGATTAAAGATTCTTCATGGAACCATATATGCCAATAATAATAATAATAAAAAAAAATAACATTTAAGGTATACAGTATGTATATTGAAAGTGTAGCTAAACCATATAAACAATAAAAAATGAATTCATATTCATGATATCAAACAAATAATTAGGTAGTTAACACAACATGCAATGGGTTACTTAAGAACTATAAGCTTGTCCTTTTTATTTTTGAAATAAAGCCCTGAATTGAAATAACTAACCATACACTGAGGTTTTCTGGTAACTTCTGTCAGCCAATTTGGCAACTCAAGATATATCTAGAAGTCCCAGTTTCCCACTGGTAAAAACAATTACTGGAAAATTAAAATACCTAGTTACATTTCCAAGTCCTCTTCATTATTCTATAGGCATGCAGTTAAAGAAAATATTTTAAAACCATTGGAACATGTGTGTTTTACAAGATAAGTTATGAGAGACAAGTGAATGCTACATTTTAGAAATTTTTGATAGTTCAACAAAAAGTCAGTAACTTAATTCTTATCTAATGGGAAGAGTAATTATACCTGCAAAACTAATAAAATAATGCTTTCCGGTCCTGAACTGGGGGGTAAACCCCCCCCCCCCCCCCCCCCCCCCCCCCAAAAAAAAAACGTAATGTATCTTTCCATGGTACAATGCATTTTTGTGATAAGCTTAGTTCCCCCGATTTACGTTTTTTTCCCCTGATCTGAATTCCATGTGTGCCACAAAGGAAGTGGAGCACTTTCCAAATTGGGAATGTATGTGTACTTTAAAGTGATGCAAAAAATAAAACATTAAGCAGATGTAAAAAAATCTAAAAAGGTTTGGGGCAACTGTACACCACTTCGCCTATTATAGCAACCTCAAGTTTGCTCCCCAATCAGCAATATGCATAAATCTATAAACCAAACAGGATATCAAAATAAACCTAGCCTTGGTGAAGGATGACATGCTTGAACAAAGAATAAACCGGAATAAAAGGGAGAAATCACAAAGGATTGTGTTTCCGTTATATGTTTCTAACTCAAATGAGAGAAACAGGCACCGCCACAAACACGGAGCAGCATCCAATGAGTCAGGAGTGACTGTAATACCGACATTCCTCTATTCCCCAAACCCAAAACTGGTAAGTGTGGTGTTGTAACTCTCATTTATCTAGGATTTACATTTGGGAACCGAACTGAAGTGAGACTAAACTGAGTCAAAAACCCAAATAATCAAACTTGAGGCATGTGTAGTGTGCTTGTAAATTGTTGCTGTGGTGTGCTCAGGTTTTTACGGCAAAGTTATGGCCCGTTGACGAGGACACAGAGAACTTTTCAACACCCTTCTCTATTACTGTACGCCTCAAAATAATATTCAGTGGCACAAAACCAGCATCTTTGGCTGCACTGTCACAATCTGTTTGGGTCACAAACATCACAAACTTTCATCCAGACTGAAGAATATGTGAGGAAACAGGGCTGATTACTCACTGCTTCGGGCAGTTTCAGGGCAGACTGCAAGAATTGCATACAACATTTTGTATGTGAACTCAGACCATATCTGCAATGGAATTAATGTGTTAATGGAAGATTAATGCTGCCATCATATGCTATCAGAAATGTTGGTAACACTTTAGTTTAGGGTCCAATTCTCATTTTTATTAGCTTATTAGCATACATATTACTAGGATATTGGCTGTTTATTAGTGTGTATAATGCACATATTAACGCCTTATTCTGCATGATTCGACATCCTTAATCATACTCAATACCTAAACTTAAACTACTAACTATTAATGAGCAGTAATTCGGAGTTTAATAGTGAGAATTGGACTCAAATCTAAAGTGTGTCGCTAATAGTTCTTGAATTGGGTGAATTGTCTTGTTCAAGTGCTTTGTTGTTGGAAAGAATAGGAATCATGGAGGACACCAGGATTTATTCTTGTCTATTTCTTGGGGAAATCTTTTTAAATCCAAAATGTATTAAAGACTAGGAAACTCTGGAAACTTGTGCGTATGATAATTCCCATTGCATGTGAAGGCAGCATTAGCTATGCTGATTATACCATGGTAGATATATTTGCATGGAAAACAGTTTGAAAAGGCTGCTCTGCATTACTTATATTTGAGTTTCAGAGCACTGACATACTAAAGAAAGCTGTTACAGAGCATGCGATGGATGCTGGAAATTAATTTTGAGTATATGAAAAGAAAAGTCATTTCGTCAGTCAAGTGGGAACGCAGTAACTTGGATTTTCCAAAAGCACACCTCTCTTAAAATCCTTCTTGGTTATTGAAAAAGTCATAATTTACCCACTCTAATGTTGTGACTTTTTTCCTTCATGGAAAAAGTGAATATACTCTTGAATATATGATACTATTTTTATATAATGAAAGATTTTCAGTTAATTTCAGTCTTTTTCTCAAACAAAGCTATTAAAACTATAGGGCATGAGTCTTTAGGCCCGTTCACCCCAAGAATAAAAACTATAAAGATAACTATAACAGTAACTAGTGTACACACCAAGGATGATAATGTTCTGTTAATTACTGTCACTTAAAATGTTGCACTCTTTAAAGTGGGTGGGATTCTGATTATATGTCCATGTTATCATGGTTCATCAACTGTAAAAACTTGTTCTGAAAGTTATTCAATTGATATCGTTCCTCTGTGTCGTTATGGCATTTTGGTGTGGATTTCCTAACAGAAACAGAACGATTATTAAAACTTTATAGTTATCGCTATAGACCATTTACCACATTTACTGTTTGTAAACACACAGGATGCGCGCGCAGATAGGTTGCAGAAAACCAGGGGGAGATAGCGTTTACGTATAGAAAATGACATGGATACAGTACAAAATCGTTTGATTTAAAAAGATTATAGATTATTTATAGATACGTAGGTAAAGCTTCAATTTTGGCTCAGTTCACAAAGCCTACCTCTCTCGTTTGGCATAAATATAATATTTATTTTGTAAATAAATGTTTGTGCTTCACTCGTGTCATAATATTCACGTAAAACAGCTGCACATACAAAAAAAAGTTTTTGTCCGCCCAGCACCAGTGATATTCAGCCACTGCGGTGGTGCGGTTGTCACGCACAGCCCTATCACTGGGTGACAAACTATTGTAATATGCGGACAACATTTTGAAAATAACATCTAATAATCTATAATTAGTCATCTATAAATATATATTCTATAAATAATCTATAATCTTTTTAAATAGAATGATTTTGTACCGTATCCATGTCATTTTCTATACGTAAACTCTATCTCCCCCTGGTTTTCTGCAACCTATCTGCGCGCACATCCTGCGTGTTTACAAACAGTAAATTGGTCTATAGTTACCCTAATTGGTGTGAACTGTGTTTTCAGACTACTTTTAATGATAATTTTACAGTGCTTTAATGTCCTTTGTGAAGCCCAAAAGTTCCAGACCCATTTGTTGTTATTGCATGCAATTAAAACAAATTGGGTGAATATACTGACGAAAGAAAGTAATACAGGTTTGGAACAACACAAGGCGAGGAAAAGATGACAGAACCTTTTTTGCTTGAACTGTTCCTAAGATTTTATGCACAAAAAAACCCATCAAATCCAATTAAAATTATGAATGTAGAATTTTATTCAAGCGTGATATAAGAACTTGTGTGTGTGTGTGTGTGTATATATGCGTGTGTGTGTTTATTTGATTTACATATGTTACATTGCCATGGAGATCTCAAGCAGGGGAAGTACTTAGTCTGAGATGTACTGTGCTTTGGAGAGGCTTGATTCAGCTCAGTTCCTGTCACATGCTGCAAGAACACACACACTGCAATTTCCCAGAACGTGTTCCAACAACACACACAAACACACCTCAACCCTATGAACCCCATCTTTTTCTCCCCCCCACCCCCCTCCACTAGTTTAGCTTCCTCTCTTTGCCTGGCTAGGATCAGTGGTGATCTTTCTAGACTGCCTTCTGTCCATCTGCTCATCAGACCCACTGGAAGCTCCGGCAATGTCCAGACGCTACTCACTGCTCAGTTGGCCGAGCAGTCACCCTACACCACTGCGTGCCACCCTGACCCTGAAATCCAAACACGCTGTCTCACCGAAGGCATAAACCATCCCTGCCTGCACAACTGGCCAGGACGTCCTCTCTCCACCAGACCTGGAGCGGGTGCCAGTGCCAACCGCTAATGCAGACACAGGCGTCAGTGTGTAGTGGGTGTAAAGATGATGGAATGAAATTCAACATTCCAAAAGAGCCAATCAAGTTCATCGAGTTACAGATCACGCTCTCGGTAAATCATTCTTTTTCAAGCAGTTTTTTCATTGTTCTCAAAGTATAGCATATAAAAATCCCAAGTTTTGGGGAAAAATTGCATCACATTACAACCTAAACTAACCAAAAAAGATTCAATTGCCTGATGTTTTAAGAGACTTTCTGAATTTGGTTACAGGGGTCTTTTTAATCTTGTATCACCCTGATATTTGTTTTACTTTATGTTAATTCAGGAACATGCTAATCAGAGAAGAGGCATATTAAATTGTGTAACACTGTACAATAAAGTTCCATTTGTTAACATTACTAGCAGTGTTGAAATCCTTTGGTGTTCCGGGTCAAAAATGACCGACCTTTTAAATTGCTTTTAATCTCCCATTATGCTATATTGTCACCAAACATTGGATTAAATCTTTTTGCCAGCTTGTTTTCTTTCAATCAGCACAGGTTTTGTATTCCTCTTCAGAACTGATTGATCGCAGGCCTCATTGATTCTGAGCTCATCAGCAGCAGTTTATGAGTGAAAAAACTTCACTCAAGCTTATTCACCTGAAAAAATGTAGATGCATGAGTTCAGATCAATGAGGACTGATAAATCAGCTCCAAAGAGAAATAAAAAAACAGTGCTAATTGAAAGAAATCAAGTTGACAAAAAGATTTAATCCAATGTTTGATGATGACATAGCATAACGGGAGATTTATAAGCAGTTTTTTGTAGGCCGGTCATTTTTGACCCGGAAATTCACAAAACAAATATTCACCGAATTTGGCAGGGGGGAATTGTTATACCCTGTGTGAGAAAAACAGTCTTTTTTTAGACTTTATTGTAAAATCTTAGCTTAATTTGTTAGAATAAATAAATAGATCCCGACAAAAAGCTAAATTGTTAAATGAAAATTGTTAAAAGAATCCAAATTCTCTCATCCAACTTTCAAGTCCTCCAATTCCAAAAATCTGCTTCACACAACATTACGTTTTTATCAGCATGCAGGCATTTTAGACTCGACTAATCTATCCTTATAACACAAAGTTTATCGTTTAAGAGGCTTTAGGTGTCTCGATCATAGAGAGAAAAACACTGCGACCCCAGCGCTGTGAACTCTTCTACATACACATACATGTATGCACACACTCAAAAAACCATTACACAGCATAAATAAACAGGGAACAGGCCTTGTTTGGCTAGAGCCTCTCAGAGTTAAGCATATGGAGGCTCTCATATTTGGTGGAGAGGAATAGGCCAGCATGCGATGGGGCCCACTTTATGTTTGCCCTCCAGGCATTTCACCAGCAGAGGAAGTCAGAAAGCTCTTCACAGAAAACAAGTAACCTGCCGCCTCGCCACCATCCTAATGGCTAAATTGCCCCTGACTTCTTGGCCATGAGATGTGTAATATATGCACTGGCTGCATCCAGTGACAGATGTTGTCCTGCAGAGTTTGTAACTGAAAGAACGTAACATATATTTGGGAATATTTGTTCACATATTATATTAAATGCTACTGAAGGAGATCTGTGTTGGCGTTAAATTGAAGGAATATTTCATCCAAAAATTAAAATTCGGTCATTATAACCATGTTTTTTATTTTGCTTCAGTGGAACACAAACGTAGAGCTTCAGAACTTAGGGATGCACCGATTTTTATGTTAAGAATGAGAAATAAGAAATGTACATTCATTATGATACTGTAATACATTTCTATTATAAATAATTTGTTCATTACATTTAAAATACAGAAAAATTAGAATGCACAATTACATATCTAATGTCAAACAATACCAATACATTTTAAAATATCAGCCAATATCTAATATAGATAATGTGCATACTTCATTGTTTGCATTCATTCAAATATGACATTTATGTCACATGTCGCACCAGGCTAGACATCAGAGACTCAAATCTCCTTTCTAAATTCTAAGTTAAATCAACACACAAAAGCTATCATATGTCTGAAAGATTTCTAACACTGCACAAAAGTAATATGGACTACTTTCATGGTGCTTTTCTGGAGCTTAAAGGCCACAATTACTTTCATTTTTTTGGAATAGAGTGGTGTGAACATTCTTTCTGTGCTTCACAGAAGGAAGTCTTAGAGGTTTGGAAGGACATGAGTGTGAATAAATAATGACAGAATTTAAAATTTTTTTGTGAACTATCCCTTTAAATCCATCACTAAGGAACATATGGGAATTGACATTTTATTCAAATACAACATCCTGAGTATGAATGGCTCTATTTTAAGCCCTAGTAAATGAAGTCCAGGAAAAAAAATCTAACTTCAAAGCACTGAAAGTGCGTAGTGTGAAACTCGTAATCCAATAAAAACATCTAACTGCGAAAGGCTCCCGGCAAGTCTTGCTCAGTTCTGGATTCCTGCAGGCAGCATGACAATATATTCGATATATGTGACGTCCAGCATACTCATGTCAACATGTGGGTGTATGTAAGCCATATTGGCTCATCCACCATCTGCTGTTGGCCTGTTATGCACAGAACAATGTGGGCCCCTGTTCACATCGTGGCCTATTCTTTTTCTCAGTCCCTCTGATCAGCCATGCAGAACTCTGAACCAAATACCACCACTGCTGACCGGCTGCTCTGCACTCTCTACCTACAGCACCTCACAATGCAGGTTAGATGGGACGCCAATATATTCTGCTCAAGCGCACGGGCCCACCGCTGGCTCTCAGCGGAGTCCTCCCCAATCCATCGTCTGGGCCTCACACGTGGGGAAATCCTTCTTAACACACACCACTAATCACACAGAGACAGCGAGAGGTGGAGGTGTCAGCCATGACTGCAAATTCACCAACTTCTAACAAAGACTGCAATGTTTAGTCTTCAGGAATAAGAGTTCATGTGAGCAGGCAGACTCTCGGAAGTCACTTGATTATAAACACAGCAGACTGGCGGAGAATGTAAATGTGTGTTGACGCCATCATTTTAGCAGAACGTGTAAATGCGAGTGGTTTGAATTTGAACTCTATAAAGCCTACCGTATACATTTTGATACACAATTTCTAAGACCTCTAAATTATCCACATGATCAAAACTGTTGAAAAACTTGTACTACATGCTTTTTGTCATCAGATTGATAGTGTATCTGTCTACCTTCAAGTTGTGGTACAATATTTTTGTTGTTGTTTAGTTTTTTTTGCTGTGAAAGCTGTATTGATTTTTAGAATGTAAACATAAGAAAAACTTTTATATATTTGTATTTGAAGATGAATACTTACTGGACTTTTTTTTTTTTATGTGAGTAACAACAAATATGATCAGAATTTGATTTTACTTTTTTTCATAAAATACCAGCAACTGCACCAAATTGCATATTTTTGCTCAGTTTGGGCTTCTGGATAGATCTGAAGTTCACTCACTCCACTTTGTTTGAAAATCGGCTCATTTTCCAACTCCCCTAGAGTTAAACAGTTGAGTTTTACCATTTTCGAATCCATTAAGCCGATCTCCGGGTCTGGCGGTAGCACTTTTAGCATAGCTTAGCATAGATCATTGAATCTGATTAGACCGTTAGCATCTCGCTCAAAAATGACCAAAGACTTTAAATATTTTTCCTATTTGAACCTTGACTCTTCTGTAGTTACATTGTGTACTAAGATGATTGCGATTTTCTAGGCCGATATGGATAGGAACTATACTCTCATTCCTGCATAATAATCAAGGAACTTTGCTGCCGTACCATGGGTTCAGCGGCGCAATGGTATTACGCAGAGCCTGAAAATATTCCCCAGCACGCTCCTTGTGCAAGTAGATTGTCATGTTGGTTATGTTGACTGAAGTTAGCCTATTTTCAGGCGCTGCGTAATATCATTGCGCCGCTGCACCCATGGTACGGCAGCAAAGTTGCTTGATAGGAATAGGAAAAATATCAAAAGTCTCTGGTCATTTTTGAGCAAGATGCTAACGGTCTAATCAGACTCAATGATCTTTGCTAAGCTATGCTAAAAGTGCTACCGCCAGATCCGGAGATCGGCTGAATGGATTCAAAAGCGGTTAAATTCAACTGTTGGAAAATGAGCCGATTTTCAAAAAAAGTAGTGTTCCTTTAAAAAATTATTTTTTTGGACTATTATTTCATATGTCAGGCTTTACAAAGTTAAAGAAAATGAAAATTCCAAACAGCTGTTGTTCCAAAACCATAATGCCTGTCTTTCTTCTGTGGAACACAAAAGTAGATTTTTTTGGTAGAATATTTTCAAAAAGGACAAAACAATTTTTAAAAGGCCCCAAAGGTACATACATTTATTATTGACTCAATCGCCCATCAATGTCATTTACAGCAAATAATCAACACAACAAATGCTTATATTTTTGTGATTCTTTTATGGTGTGTTTTTTGTATTTCTGAAGCTTGACGGCAAAAGCATAATGATTCTTTCATACAATTCTATTTGTGCTCCAAGAAAATAACAGTAGAGCAGTTTGGAAAATTAATAAACACTGAATTTTGGGGGAGCTATTCATACGTCCATGAAAATCACTTCGTCCGTCAGAAAAGAAAAACACATGGTCATTAGCAACTGTTGACATTGACATTAGAAACTGGCAAGTGTATGAGTGTTTATTCACGCGTGCGTGTGTGTGTGTGTGTGTGTGAGTGTGTGTGTGTGTGTGTGTGTGTGTGTGTGTGTAGGATGGCTGGAAATAAAACTGCAGGTGTTTGTGTATCTCTCATGTCTCTTGTGTCCATTCCATTCCCATGCCACGTACACTCATGAACCCTAGCCAAACATTTTCAACAGTCTGTCAAAATTATGGCATCAGATGCTAAAAGACAAAGGTGCTGAGTTGCTTCTCTGCCTTCCAAGAAAGGAGCATTAAAACATTGCAATGAGACACTGCTATAAATTATTTGTCATGTTTAATATGGCAAGTGACAAAAAAAATCAACTCATCCTGTACCAGGGGTATAAGATTAATGAGCAAAGAATTGCCATCCACCATTTCCACTTGATGCCACTAGTGCAGAAATCACACGTGGCACCTTTAATGTTACCATAGTAAAAACCATGCTACTAAAAAAAATCATCTGTGTTCAAAGCAGAGTATGTGAGCGGGAGAGGAGTGGTAATATTTCCTCCAGAGTTTTTTTTTTCATTCTTTGCTTAGGAGGTAAAAATACGTTTGAAATACCTTTGCAGCATTAAACTGTTAGTGAACATCCAGGCGCCTTTCACGCCGCTGAGATCGACATTTCAATGAATATGTAAATATGTGCTGCATGCTTTTCTCTCAATGACAAAACAAACACATTACAGAAATGACAGCGGTGAGAAAACAGCAGTTAAAAAAGCATTTGATCATAGCGATGTGGATATATTTGCACGAGCTCAGCAATTCAGCACTCCAGTCAAGCGACAACATGTTTATTTATATAGCAATTTATACAATATGTTGCTTTAAAGCCACAAATATCATAACTGTTATCCGTAGGAATATCACAATCACATGCTCTGGACCACAGTGTAGCAAACTCTGAGTCTGATTTTCCATCTTTACCTTGAGTTCTGGATTAAGATCAATTACCAGGTTCCTGCCACAGTGCGAGCTGTAACCGATAGAAGGCAAACATGGGGATCTAGCAGGCTGGCACATAAAAAGAAAGCCGCAACACACATGCACACAGTCACTTTGTGCTCTAATCCTGGATTACTATAGTGCACTTTGGTTAGTTGATAACACAATCCCCACGCTAGCTCATCTGTGACTGTGAAAGACCCAGATTAAATCCCCTTCTCTTCCCCTGAGACATTTGTTGGGCTGGGGTACAGTAAATATAGGTTTGGAGCCTGTAAACATGCTTGATTTTATCTGCAAGGATTCACAGTTTCAGCCGGCAGGCCCCTGACTTAGTCTAGGGAGCCGAATGATGACATAATGTTTGACCTAACTTCTTGGTTTTATTCACAGGTTTAAGTACATATTTTAAAATACAGAGTAATTTATTTCAGCAAAAATGATAGGCTGACTCTCATGTAATGGTGAAAATTAACTATAAAACAAATAAAATTCATTGATTTTAATAAATCATATGAATTTTATATTAAACAAAGGGGCAAAATAAAGTAATGGTGTTTGTCTAGTATCACTTTGTTGATTTGTTGTTTATATAGATTTAGTGTTGTTAACACAGATTTAGCTCGACATTAAGCCTGTTCATGTGCTTGTCCTTTACCGTCATTCACTTGTCCGTGTAAAAAATGTGCTTGGGATTTTTTTTATAACTTATTCTGAAGCAATATTCTCATAATTGTTCAACCAGCTTTGACATATTTAATTTGTGATATTTTTACCTTTATAAAGAACATTTTCCCCCCTTATCTTATTAAATATAGGATATGCTTCAGCTTTCATTTTATATACTTGATTTGATCAATACATTCAATTAGAATAAGACACTATGGGGCTGTAATCAAACAAATTAAATAATTTACACTGAAAAATTACAACTACATTAAATAATGTTATGAGATTGTTTTAAATATTTTTTGAATATACAAATAAGAAATGTTGGAAAGAATGTTTATACATGAAACTAAACTGCCAGTAGGTAGCGTCAGGTGACAACAAAGCAGAGAGCGCAACCATTGACTACCATAGTATTTTTTCCCTACTATGGTAGTCGATGGTTGCAACAACAAAGAAACTCAAACAGGTTTGGAACAACTTGAGGGTGAGTAAATGAAGACAGAATGTTCATTTTTGGGTGAACTATCCCTTTAATGAGTGAATCATTGAGTCGATTTGTTGAAATGGCTGATTCATTCAAGAATGAGCCAGCCATTTATGAACAGGTCATTGAATCTTTGACTAAACCGATTTATTCAAAATGCTGAATCATTCAGCAACACACTGTTGCTGTGAGATGCGTTATAGTTCTGCTGTGATCTTTGTTTGGAAATATTTTTCGCTGCTGAAATAGAACAAAAACAGTCAATATTGCGTCTAAGTGGCTTAATGTTAATGAATTGTTTATGGAACCGTCATATGAAATCAGTGTCACATTTTCAATCGTGATGGTATTCATTACTCTTGGTCGAGCAATGTTGCTTAACTGTATCATATTCTGACGCTGCGCGAGCGTCAACAGCGCAACCTTGTTACCGTCAGTTCATTATATATTATTTTCCACTATCGACCGCCACTTACACTAAATGAATGCAGAATTATTCTTGCATTTTGAGATTCCCTAGTTTTTTTAGTTTTTTTATTGATGTTTTAATAAGGCTACTTGTCCGGTCTTGCAAGTAAAATTATCTTTCACTTGCCCCTTCAAAAAATCCACTTGTTGCGTCATTGCGATATTATGGTAGTAAAATTATATATATATATATATATATATATATATATATATATATATATATATATATATATATATATATATATATATATATATATATATATATATATATACACACACACACACACACACACACAGATTATTAATATAAGATTATTCTCAAAACGTTACAACTTCATTCTCATAATGTTACAACTTCTCCCAAAATCAAGATTTTGGACCCTAAATGCACTGTACATTTTGTACTATTTAGTTTTGGTATTTCTTTTTGAATTACAGTAAGGCTAAGTTGTGCAACTGCACTGTACTTGGTCAGGACATTATCCGCCATTATCCGCCCCCTATTCATTACTTTCAATACCTGCCAGTTTAAAAAGTGCAGATGGCAGAACCCATCTTCCCCAAACAGGACCACCTTTTGGTGGAAACTAGCATCCTGTTGGAGAAAAAAGGCTGTCAAAGACCAGGCAAAAAGCTAAAAAATCTTAAACTACTAAGTTAACAACAGTGTCTATAATTTATATTTGTATACTCTCTGAAAACCGTGACTGTCTTTGTAGTCGGACTACACTTTACTGTCATAGGGGTTGCTCATAGTGTGTGGTTGTATTACGGTGCTTATTTGAGGTTTGTTCTAATTTGCTGAGCATCCTGATTAAAGGGGAGATCATACTAAATACTATCCAGTCATTACACCGCCCTTTCATTATTCTATAAATGAAAAGAAAATGTAGTCTACAAAGTGTCTTGTGGTCAACAGGGCAAGTTGAGGTCAGCGTTGATGGATCACGTGTATGTAACTAGTCTACCCTGACCATGCCAATTGAGAACAAGGTTCTGACACTGTCCCACGTTTACACACACACACACACACACACACACACACACACACACACACACACACACACACACACACACACACACACACACACACACCTCTGCTTGACAACCCAGAAAGGGCCCCTCAGTAAAAGCCTTCGACACTGTAAATAACCCTGTTTATCTTGAGGACATCAAACGGATGCTTCACAGCAAGATGAGCAAACCAACTGGGGCTCTGCATGGGGGAAGGTAGGATGGCTAAGGAGTTGTAGATGATTACACCCTCCCCGTTTCTCTGGCCTCTACATGTTTGATTGCTCCTATCGGTTCCCCCAACACACAAACAAAGTGGGCACTCGCACTCCTGTTTCACAGCTGGGAAAATCATTCCCTAGGGCCCGTAGAGCATCATCAGATATGCCTTAACGACAGCGGCTTGATGAAGAGCTACAGCTGAACTTTAACCTCAGGTACAGTATGCAATCATCCTGGAGATAAATCTGCAGTAAACACAACCAGAGTCTTTTCAGTCTAAACGGCCCTTATCATAACCACAAAATCAGTAGGATACCAAAGCCACCAAATTAACTGCCCAGAAGAAAAACCAGAGGTCAATTATAAACTGTTTTTGACAAACCCCAGGGTTGTATCACCTGGAGAAGGTTATATATTGTAATAAAAATACGGTAAACCTTTAGTTTAGGGTCTCACTATTAACTAGTTGCTTATTAGCATGCATATTACTAAGATATTGGCTGTTTATTAGTGCATATAAAGCACATATTAATGCCTTATTCTGCATGACCATATTCTACACCCTTAATCCTACCCAATACCTAAACTTAACCTTATTAACTATTAATAAGCAGTAACTAGGAGTTTATTGAGGCGAAATGTAATAGTTAATAGTGAGAAATGGACCCTAATCTAAAGTGTGGTCGAAAATACTTACATGTTTAAACTAATTTACGGCTCAGTCATATTAGGCATATAAAAACTACATACATGAACAAACAAATTTCTAGCAGTGTCAGCTCAATTTCACACATTGTAGCCTTCTGAAATGGGTCAAAGCAATTTATTTGTCAAGCGTGAGTTGTATTCTCAGTGTTGCCACAAGGGGCACTAAAACTACTTAAGTTTTTTCTTCCACCTAAAGGCCAATTTATACTTCTGCGTCGAGTGTACGCCGTAGTGTACGCCGTAGGCTACGCGCGTAGCCGACGCCGTCGTGAGCATTTATACTTCTGCGCTGTTGTCTGCGTCAATGTGCAGTTACACATGCAGACGCTAGTAGGCGCTGTCCTCGGGCATGTTGGTGTAATCAAGACAACAGCCGAAGAAGAAGCAGCTTCGTGTGGAGAATCTGTACATTCATGTCGGAGTATCAGCAGCAGTGAGAGAGCGGCTTTTCTTGCAGCTTGAGTTGTTGTATCTAAAGCAAATTAAGCATCTCTAGTTGATTAGTAAAGTTAAATAAGGCGATCTGGCGCTGGAAGGTGTTTGTGAAATCATGCGGAGCTCGTGGCTGCTGTTTTCAGCAGCGGTGGCTCGAGCAATCGATTGCTGTTGCGGAGACTTCATTCACGAAATATACCCTAATGTGTCCCTGTTCTTGATATACAATTACTGATTAACATCTTTGGTTTTAATGAGAAAATAAATAAACTATACTCAGCGGATCTATGTATTTATTTACTACCATAAAGAATCGCTGGACTGCAAAATATTGTGTTATAGCAGACGTAAGGAACTATCATCCAATTTCTGGACACACACACACACACTCCTATCACAGATTTTTTATTTATTTATTGACCTGAGGGAAGGGTTCTGGCAGACCAATCACAGCGCTTGCGGTCCGCGTAGAATTGACGCGTTGTTACATTTTTGGAGAGGTGCGCGTCAGGGTACGGCGTAGGGTACGGCGTATCCAACGCGTCTATGCGTAGGGTACGCCGTACCCTCTGCGTGCACTCGACGCAGAAGTATAAATTGGCCTTAACGGTGGTCTGACCGCCATGTTGAGATCAGATAACATTTGAAGGTGTAGAATAAATGAATAATGGGTAAAAAATAGGCCTTTGAATTATTCAATAATAATAGCTGTATCTGAAAATCTTTTATTTTGTGCACTGCTGCCTCCCTGCCAATAGGTGGCAGTATAAACACCACTATCATACTAGTTGTTTAGGAAAAGAGCCTGTGAAACATAAACAACATAAATGTAGATTACCTTCAAGGTCCTCAGTTCCAGTGCAACTGATAAACCATCTGTTGGCTGTGTAAGAAGTTGAAAAGCTCATTTGTCTAAAGTAAATATTTCGTAAACGGGGCCCTTTGACAAATTACATACCTAAATGTTTAGCATTAACAAATAGATTTTCCCTTATTTCAGCAAAGCAAACTTCTGTACAATTTGGCCACGGTCTTATTTTCCTTCTTGAGTATTTTACGTAATTTCCCACAGAGTCTCTTAAAATTCATGCCGGTTGGCAAGATCCAAGGGTCTTATAAAATGAGTAAACGGGCAGATTTCTGGGAAGCCTGAAGCGTGTTGACAGCGCAGGAGGCTCGTCTGATTCAACAGCTTTGTGAACTCAGTCCCTGTCTGGGCTATTGGAATTGATAAGTGTCAGTCATTTGCACAGTTAGATGGAGAAACAACAGGGGTGTGTGAAATGATCGCACTCTGGCCGCATTTCGACCCTCCGCTGAGCTTGCATCTGTTTTGCTTCACTGGCAGTTTAACTGTTAATTGAGCTCTGGTGTGTTGATTCTCAAACAGACACATTCACAAGCATCCATGTTGGATGGTCTTGGGTCTTCTCAATGCTTTGATTGAAGGTAATTGTATCCCAAAATATCTGAAAAACTTTTTCCCCTCACTCTCTCCCACTTTCTTTCCCTCATGCTTTCTTCGCCCTTTTCCCCATCTCCCTGACCAGGAAGTCAACCAGAGGTCTTGAGCTTTTGGACGTTAGAGTGGAAGTTAAGTCAGTGTCCAGTCTCCCTGTTAAACACATACCTAAAACACATACCAAATTTTTGTGTCCTTCATACTCATCTGTGGAATGTTCTAAATCTTTCCAAGACAAAAAACTCTTTGTGGGAGTATTTGAATTCATACTTGAATAAAAACTCACATACCTTTGTCCCAGCCAGCATTTTTTTAAATAGTTGCCAGCCACCGCCAGCATTTTTGTTCATTTTCACAAAATGTACATGGCCACCAGAATATATTGTTGTATGAATATCTCAACATGCAATATGTCAGAAGAAAGAACAGACAATCTGCTTTTAAACAAAACAAAATATTATTCTAACTTAATGCATTATTTTTTTTATCAACACTTGAATGTGGGTAAGTTTCATAAAAAAAAAAGCAATGTTTTGACCAAAAAGCTGAGAAAATTTTGACTGGCTATCACCAGACCAAGCTAAATTTAAGATTGAACATTGGTCTGGGGAGTCTGCTATGTATTTTCTACTGCACAAGAGGCGTGATAAACAAGCATAAATTAAATGACTCTGTACGCAATTGGATAGTCCTTTAACCAATCAGACCACAAGAGGCGTGATCAACGGGCAGCGACCCCTCTCTTCTCTATACGTCATCATGTAAAACCCGCCAATAGCCCGCCAGGTGGATAAGCCAGTCTGTGATTGGTTCCCGTAAAAGTGCAACAGAAGCAGTAGAAATGAATGTACAGGTTTCCAGACTGAGTTGCAGGGTACGTCCAGATCTGATTCAGAACGATGATCAAAACAGAGATGGAGTAGATCGTGTCCATCAACACCCCCAAAGCTTGCACAGTCCTATAGCTCTTCCTGGGTCGACAAATCATTCAGTAACATTAGGCAGTTTTGATTTATATGCCGTTTAATTTTGATGATCAGGCTATTTTTCATATGCATCTGCTTACATATGCTATCGCTTGTTTCTGCTTCTTCTTCACCTGTGTTTTTATCTACCATTTCATTAGATGTGTAATAGCGCCCCCTACCATATAACAGTGAAAACACGGAAAGCTGGAAAATTCTGTCAATGGTGGTGAAGCGTTGTCTCACAAATGACAGACATTTCCGACAATGGTGGGGAAAGAGTTAAAATAATAAGCTTGCAGATCCATAAAACCGATGAACCTCCACCGAGGCTAAATTAGACTTGCTACACAAAATTAGACTTGCTAAATTAGACTTGCTTCATTGCTTTACAATTCAATGAATTTGGTAATCCAAGAAACCTAGACCTCAGGAAACCCACAGCTCTTCTTCCAAGAAGAAAATTGACTCTGAGAATGTTTTTTGCTTGTTTGGAGCCAGGAGCCAATACATTCAGGAAAACAGAGATAAACGTACATGCACACACACACATTTCTAGCAGTGGCAGCTCGATTTCACACATTTTAGCCTTCTGAAATGGGTCAGAGCAATTTATATGTCAAGCGTGAGTTGCATTCCCAGTGTTGCCACAAGGGTACAAGGTCAATAACTGTCATTGGGAAGCAACGAGAGAACATTGCATAAACATGTTTATAGTTAGCAACCCGAATAATGACACATCCGGTTTAATGGCACAGACATGTGAAAGTAACTCTATCACACCATTGAGTGCTGAGGTTTGGTACGGAATTCAAGAATGTGTTGGCCAAGCAAGCACGTCTGCGTACTAGCTTAGAATATCTAGCCTAAAGGTTTAAAATTGATGTCTTCTTTACATAATGATTTAAATGAGCAAAGTGAAATTATGACCTCAGTGCCTGATATACCAAATAAAGATATTTATTCATAATTTAACATGCAATTTCACAAATATAAATATAAAGTTAATTATAGTGAATGAATAATGAGTAAGTACTGTATATACCTTATAGAAAAATGTATTTACCTTATAAGAAAAAAGCATTTACCAACTTCTGAAAAATAATATTGATCTGAATAGATTTAAATGGGCTAAGTCACCCAACATTGGCACCATATAGTCAAAAACAGTCAGATAAAAAAAACATTTAAAAGCCAAAAATGCGAATTATATTTTAAAATAAGACAATATAGAAAATAAAATCATTTAAAGCTTTTTTTTTTGTTTCAGAGTCTATAAATGTGTTTGAACTTCATTAAAAAAAATGTCTGAAATGTCATGACTAATTGGTTGTGTTACACATAAAAAATATGCAGGTCGTTTTATTGCTACCTATAAAATGGCAATGTCCTGAGGGTATGCTAATTAAAACATCAAAGACCTTCAGGAAAACCGTAGCTTTGTAGCAAATCATATGAATTGAACCCAAACATTTTTCTTTTATGATTCTGTCCTCATTTTGACTTAAAAATATTCTTTAATATGTGCTTGCAAAAGATGGAGAGAAAAAAAGCTGGTGAGGGGAGATGAAAGCAAAGCATAGACGAGGAGAGGGATTGAGAAAATGGCTGCTCTAGGTAAACAAAGTAAAAGGCAATAGAAAGAAAGAAGGTGACAAAGCTCTCCCACTTCACTTGACAGGACAAACAAAGGAAAGGAAATGCTGCCTATCTGTTTAATGGGCCTGATTAGTTCCTAAGTGCCTTATTTGGATTGAGGAGGGGGGTTGGATGGGGGCTGGACACGGTAAACACAGAAACAGAGGCGACTGTCCAGAAACACAACACAGTAGGGCAAATAAAGTTCATCAAAAGAAGTACAAAAACAGGCCTTTAAAAAAAAACTGTTGGATTTGTGTCTTGTGACAATCAAAAGGCTCCAATGTTCATGCCAATAAACATTTCACAGGGATTATAAGTAATCAGCACTGACTGAGGGGGATGAGAGGTCAGAGGTCAGTGTGAGCCTCCAGGAGTTCCTATAGCCTGAAACAGATATTGTTTTACTAAATTAGCAGCCGTCGTTTGTGGTTATCTCCAGCCTTAATCCAGTGCAACATTAAACCTGTCACTTCGCTGTAATTTCATCAATAGGATTCTGGAATGGAAATCTCAGCAGGGGAAAAAAACTTGTTGAGGGACAAAGGAAAATATTTTATTGAATAATTAATTGAAAAATGTTGAAAAAGAGTTGGTTAATCATATCCTTGGTATTCAGTGTTTTACAGCAAAACTAATTGGTAACACTTTATTTTAGGGTTCAATTCTCGCTGAACTAATTGAATTAGTTGCTAATTAGCATGCATATTACAAGGATATTGGCTGTTTATTATTACTTATAAAGCACATATTAATGCCTTATTCTGCATGACCATATTCTACATCCCTTAATCCTACCCAATACCTAAACAAAAACTACCTTACTATTAATAAGCAGTAAATTAGAAGTTTATTGAGGCAAAAGTCGCGGTTAATAGTGAATATGTGTTCCCCGTAGGGTGTTACCGTAAATAATATTCTGTGGTACCTTTGTGGTAACTCCTCATTTAGTTTTATTCTGGTCAGAAATTGTGTCCTTTTAACAAAAAAAACTGCACATAGTTGAAATAAAATGTAAGAATAATGTGAAATGCATTTGCTAGTAGTAAAAGTCAAATTAACCTCATATTAAGCTGACATGCCCTTAAATTAATAACTAAAAATTGCTACCTTCATCTGACCTAATCCTTTTTTAGTGCCTCTTAATAATAACGCAGATATGCACGTCACTGATCTAATGAGTTCTGGATTCATATGAAAAGGCGATTCAGAACTTCAGAGGAAATGACATAAGCATGACTCCAAGGACGATTTACCAAATAAGTGCCTGATGTGGACATAAAAGAGAGAGGTAAGTCATCTACGTGCGTCTTTTCATACTGAGCCATCTGTTTTAGTCCTTATTAGCTTAAAAGCAGCACTGATGCCAAGGAGAGAAGAGGGCTGATTTCTTCATTATTTTGGAGCATGGATGCTTGAATAACTGGAGGATTAAGCATGAAGATTGTTCTTTCATATGACAACAAATTACCTTTTCTTGTACGCTTTCCACATAGGGCATGTTTAAAATCCAGAGACCAGATCACAGAGATTAACATCTACTAACAACAATCTTTAAATTAGAAGGTGCACAGATTCTAACTTGCTCCGTCCCTGAAGATCAAATTCTGTTAGCGAGAAGCTTGATGATATCAGATTTGGATCTGACTTGTTCTAGCCGAACACTTGCCTGATTCTCTCCATAGAGCAGGAGAAAACAAATCTGTACTTTGCATGTTATGCACTCTGGATGATTCATACCTGTAATTCAGTTCGTTTGGTTTGTTTGGACTGGACCAAAAAACAACATCATTTATTTATTCCAGGTCCGCTTAGCGTTCACAGTGGCATTTAACACCAAACCTGGGCTAAATGCGCTCACTGTATGTGCGTAGCTACATATGATGGTATTGTGACCAGCTGAGAACTCGTGAAGAGCTTATAAAATGTGTAAAGGAGTCAAAACAGCGGCAGGAATCCCGCCGTCACACACACAACGGAAGATCTGCTGCAAGGAGACGCGGTTCTGATGCCTGTCCCGAACTGTGATGGGCAACATCACGACTATGATGAGAAAAAACAGGTATGCTTGAGTATTTCATCCTTTTTAGGGTCACATCTTGTCCTGTTTTTCGTCTTTGGTCCGTGTTGAGTTCATATTTCATTCAAATCGCACCAGGGTTTGTTTGGAAGCTGATCGAGACCCATCTTTTCAGCATTCTCTGTCCGCTTGTTTGGTGCTCACCAGGGTTTGGGTGGTAGCATTCACACTTATTCAAATGAACCGCACTAACAGAGCAATCGCACCAGGGTTCATTTTAATCGAACCAAACATGCCAAGTGTGAACACACCCTCTGAAGATGACTATAATTACTGACAAAGCCAAAAAAGCCCTGTTTTATGAGTCTGTGTAGTTTTTTTCTGACTGGAGAGATCCTGTGTCTCTCCAAAAAACACAATAGCTAAGCCTGTGCTTCCGTACCAAATAAAAGGCTGATGTAAAGCAGGCTGCTTTTCAATTTCAATTCTGGGTTACAAACACATTAATGAATTAACTTTTCTCAGCACAATTCAAAGTGTATATGCATTTTCTGAATATATACTGTATATGAATAGTCTGATATCAACTGCAATTTAAGTTATTTATTTCATATGCATCAGTGTTAATTTTGACAGCATATTTTGATTTAGTTTTAGTCATATTTTAGTCACCTGAATTGTTTTTAGTTTTAGTCTAGTTTTAGTCGACTAAATATCATAAGATTTTAGTCGACTAAATATCATAAGATTTTAGTCGACTAAAACTACAGTAGATTTACCCCCGGTTTCACAGACAATGCTTAAGCTAATCCTAGACTAAAATGCATGTTTGAGCTATTTTAACTGAAAGAATCTTGCACTGACAAATCTTAAAATATGTCAGTGGCATTGTTTTTTCTCAAGATGCACACCAGTAATGTTTTTTTCATGGGGACGTTTATAAAAGTTACTTAAATGTCCTAATTGAACTAAGGCCTAATCCTGGCTTAGTCTAAGCCCTGTCTGTGAAACCGGGCCTTTGTCTCCTAAAATCTAATGAGTTTAGTTAAATTGTAATACATTAAGCATTTAAGTGTTACATAACCGACTGTCACTTGAACTGACATTTTGACATTTTGTTTTTTACAACAAAAATACACAAAAGAGAGCTCAATTCACTTTTTTTTGTTTGTTTTTAAAAACATCTATATAGTTTTTATAACTTTGTATTTCTGTTTTAGTTAGTAGGCCATATCAGGTTAAGCTAAAGCTTCAAATAAGTTTGTTTATTTATTTTTTTAATTTCAGTTAACATTTATTTAATTTTAAGTAACAAAGATTTTTTTAAATGGTTTTAGTTAACTATTATAACCCTGATACTTTATTGAATATGTGTCAAATACTGGTCTTTCCTCCTGACTATGAATTAAATGGGAATTAAATTAAATACAGTTTATTGTGTAAGCAAAAACGAATATATAATGCGTGACTTTTAATTATAAACCAGCTGGAAATACACCGGGACTCTAATTTTGAAATCTCGCCTTACTATTGCAGTGGCAGCTGCTCATTCAAGTTCAGATTAGGAGATAAATATGCATTGTTACAACCATTTAAAACACATTACTATATAAACATCGTAAAGTAAACATTGTCATTATTCATCAGCATTAGTTCATAAACAATTGCCTGGCATAAATGTGTGTTATTCATTGATTGTGAGCCGGTCTGGAGCGCTGTATTGGGGATGCTTGAGTGAGCCTGTAGAAGCGCAACAGCGCCGTGTTCTCCAGCGGTTAGATCAGCACGTTCAAATCAAATGTGCGCATCTGTTACACAGGACATCAGTTCTGACTGGATCTCTTCCCTAATCGACCCTCCCTAACATTTTCGTCTCGTTTTTATTTGTTGACGAAAATGACAGTTGATTTTCGTCATAGTTTTTGTCATCCAACACTAGTTTTTATTTAGTTATCGTCTCGTTCTCGTCAGTGAAAAAAGGTTGTTGACGAAAATAATGACGAAAATTATTCGTCAACGAAATTAACACTGATATGCATCATCACCATAATATGCATAACCAGATTACTCAAAAATTCAGAATTCTGGGTCATGTCCAAACCTTTTTTGGATCTACTGTAACTAAATATTCATGATTTATTTTATTTTATTATATTATATTATTCTAATGAATAATATAATATATTTGCACATGCCAAATTCTGCCATTGTGGAAAGTTAAAAAAACCCAACATATTTTCGTGTCTGGAGGAAAAAAGAAATGCATCATGCTCTTGCGAACATGAGTGACAAATATGAGTTGATAATAGGTCTGTGAAAAAGTACTAAAAAGGCAGTGCAATACTTGGCAAGAGTGTGCATTATCAGTCATTTTTGGTTTATATTGTGCAAATGAATGGTAGGCTTATCATTTGAGCTCGTCAGAGTGAGAAATATTGTATGGAGGGGTGAATGCTTTCTGAATGCAGCGTAAAACAAACTTTGAAGGAGTTAAAGAGTGAGATTTGCCTCTGAGCTGGAGGCAACATCCTCTTCTGCTAAGACTTTCAAGCACTTAATTAGTCTTAGACTCTAAAAGGTGACACACAAACCTTTAGAAATGTGCTACTACAATTTCAACTACCGTTAAGGCAATAGCCCGAGGAACAAAAATAGTCCAATAGGGGATTTTTTTCTTCTTCTTTCAAATTCAATAAAAACTGTTGTTTTTGGACGTCTGCCCAGAGCTGTTAACATAAGAAGTGAGCGGGTTCCCTCTGAGCAGAAGTGAGCGGTATGCACCTTGATGCCCATAGGAAATCTGCAGCAGGCAGAGGGCCTCAACTGATGATGCCAGCACACACTCGGCCTCAGGGGAGCAGGACCATGGATCACACATACACACAGACCACACTGGTTTATGATATCAGACTATCAGACTCCTAGACTGAATGCAAAAACTATGTCTGTCCTCAATGAAATTTACTGCTTTCCAGTGCTTCAATGATCTGGAACATAATCTAAATACACTTTAGGTTTTGATTTTGCTTTGTTGGCTTTGCTAAGAGTCCCATTCAATAAATTTTAAATTTAACATCGATTGTAAGGGACATTGTGGCAGTAACCACATTTTCCAAGAACTGTACTGTACCCTGCCAACAACTCTGACCTCAGTGCCTGATATACCAAATAAAGATATTTATTCAAAATTTAACAGGCAATTTCACAAATATAAATGTTAATTTTAGTAAAACAATAATGAAATCATGTAAAATATTCAAATCTTAACTGTAAGTATAAGTATAAGAATAAGTATATTCCTTTCCTTGGCCTTATAGAAAAATAAATTTGCCTTATAAGAAAGAGATGCTTTAACCAAAGTCTGATATAATTTATATTATATTATATTATTATATTATTGTGCAAAAAAATGTTGTTTCTTTTATTTTTTTAACTGCCCAGGCATGGACCAGTCTCAACATGACCATCAATGGGCCTGTATCTGATCACTTCATGTGTTTTTACTGATCAGATAGCTTTCTGATTTGTTAAAATGGTTCCATTTACACTTGGGCACATTAATGTGTCTCTGGAAAATAATATTTAATTCGATCTTCAATACCCAAGCTATATGCAAATTGTGTTCACGTCAACGAAAGCAACAGATATGAGCTGCATTTTATTTATCATCAACACATTTTTTAAGTCTGCGTGAAACGGAAGTTGAGATCGTCCTTTTCTCCTTATTGTGACGTATATCCGAGTGAAAAGGCTTCTGAAATTAGAAAAAATGTAGGGCGGGGCTTAATTTCGTCCATTCGGGAATTGATTGGATCGTTGGAAGTTGGGCGTTGCTAACAAAATGGAGGCAGATTTGAATGCCAGTTTGCACTCAGTTGTGGAGAAAAACTTGATCTATCTCTTAAATAAATGTATTTTCTCTCTAAATCTATTCTACATATGTTACTGAGCATATTTCCTCACTTTTCGCTGGTTTATGCTACATATTTCACTCATTTTAAGCCTTTTATGGCTTTATTTCTGTAAAACCTTTTTTATAAGGGGGGCGCGCCGTAAGCGCGTTCATACACGCTGCACTCCTAAGTGCGTCACAACAAGCTGTTCGTCCGACTATATTGAGTACTTTTTACATAAAAAAAGCTTTTATTTCTTATATATTTCTCTCTTTTTGCCTCAAGTCCTTCCTGAAGAAGGTATTGTGTACACCGAGAAAATTGGCTTGCTAAAGAGATATTTCGCTACTCATCGCAGCGATACGTGTTGCAGCAGCTCTGTCATATCTGGCTTTAACATGTCACATAGCCTATAACACGCTCTCACAACATTTCGGGAGGATTAAAATTTACATATGTGGTTTCAACAACCAGATGCATTTACACTTGTCCAGTTTGGTATGTGTCTCAACCATAGACTGTAAAGAAATATGGACGTAGTGTCCGTGACGTCACCCATAGGATTCTGAGGAGCAGTTTTGAAGCATAAAGTAGGGACGAGCTGGCCGTTGCCATCTTGGTAGTGCGTCATCGCGCAAAATGGGCAAAGAGGCGGGACGTGGGTGGAGCTGAGGTGACGAGATGACTAACAGAGAGCAGATAAATGGCTATCCACCTGTCAAAGTGTCCACGCCCTTAAAGGACAACTCTGGTGAAAAATGAACTTAGGGGTAATTAACACATGGTTATCAAGTAGATCGTTCTCTGGGATGCATTTTCATGAAAATCGTATGTAAAGAGTTTTATCTCTAAAAACAGATTAGTTTATTACGCTAGTATATGGGGCACAGAATAAGTCAAATTAAATCGCTAGTTAATACCACTAACAAGGCTCAAAATAGCCTAACACTAACACGGTAGCATAATGAGGGTCCCTACATGCAAACCGAAGCATTGAGAACTTTGTAAGTGTACAAACAGTTTAATAAGAAGATACTTTATAAAGACAGTACATTACCCGTATACAGACAGGAGCCATCTTGGAAAACAGTCTCGACAAGTCGAGCCACAAACGCTGTGCTAAGTGATGAACTGTTTAATTTTACTTATTAAATGCCCCATAGACTAGCGTTATAAGCTAATCTGTTTTAAGAGATAAAACTCTTTACATTCGATTTTCATGAAAAAGCATCCCAGAGAACGATCTACTCTGTAACCATGTGTTAATTACACCTAGGTTAATTTTTCACCGGAGTTGTAACTTTAAGGCTTTATATAATGTAAACGAATGAGCTATACACAAATTCACCACCCCCTCACAGTTGTCATGAAGGGCAAAATTAGATATATAGACCAAAACCGCTATTTGTACCAGGCTGTAAACATGTTTTTTTTCTGCTGTAAAGTTGGGCATTTTAACATGGGGCTCAATGAGATTCTGCTCCCTTCTGGAGCCTGGCCTAGTGGCCAGTCAATGAATTGCAGTTTAAGTCACTTCCATATTGGCTTCAAGAGAAACTGCGGGAGGTTGCCGCTTGGTCTCAACCAAGAATGCCGCACTCGTGTTAAAAACTGAAGCCAAAACGTCTAGATCGCCCAGGTGGTTGGTCCCAGTATAGGTCCTATGCCCCGCCCCGCTGTGTATTCTAATGGACACGATACAAACTAGACAATGAAATTACACTTCATATAATTAGGTTTCTGTCATTTTATGCATTTTTTATCACGCTCAGTGTTCGTTTTTTGAATAAGTTTGGTTTTAGCTGATGCTATAAAAACGGGGGGTGTGACGTCATGATTGACAGCTGAGATTTACAGCTTCTCTGAGTGAAGTTGTCACTGAGGCACCAACAGACTTTTTTCTGGATTTTCGGGAGGAGATTGGAGCTTTAGCTTTAATTTCTACATTTCCATAACTGTTGATTGTTCTGCATCTGCGAGAGTGTGGGCGGGCTTTTGATATCGCGGCTCTACTTCCTGCTCTCTACCGTGCAGACTCCGGTCCAAAATCTGCGCAAGATGTCAGCGTCATATTCGGACCTCCGACAGCTTCACTTTTCTTCAGTGGAAGAGAAGGAAGTCGTGTCGTCCATATTTTTCATATTTACGGTCTATGGTCTCAACCCACCTCCTGAAATGGTTTGAGTGATCCGAATGAAATCCATCTCGAACATTTACACCGGGTCTTTTCACGATCGTATAGCTATCCGATCAGAAAAAAAACAGTGTAAACAGGCCCCATGTTGCCTCACCGCCGGCTACTGCTAAACCGCCAAAAACTATTTTCCAACCAAAATGCTTTTTCAGAGTACACTTCCTTGGTTATGTGTATCTTCCAAAAGCTGAGTGTACAGTGTGTGCTGTGTGCAATGAGTGGAATTCAGCAGGGGACGAAAATACACATGATCTGTTAGGAGGCAGAAAGACTTAGAATCTTCAGGTTTCCAAAATGAAACTATTCCTCCAGCGTGTGACTTAACGGTCCTATTTATATATTTAAAAAAAAAAAGAGCAGAAGAAGTGACCACAACGAGTGTGTGCAGCATTTGATATCATTCCTATGATCAGATGGGAGATTGTATCGGCTCAGTTTACTGCTAATTTTTATCACCATCTGCAGAAATACTTAACATTTCTGTGAATTTAAAATGTGGTGGGAAGATGTTTGTGTTTGCTGGTTCATGTCCAAAGAAAATAAACATAGCATGAATTTCTCTCTTGTTGAACATATTTGTGAGAGCTCATCCTATAGGGAAATATGCACAAGTGGCACTCTTATTTGTAGCAACTGGAGACAAATGAGAGAGCGGACTGAGTCTGCAAAGATTTCAACATGTTGTGCTTACTTTAAAGTTCATTCAAGCAAACCAACATTGACACAATTGTTTGTAAACCACAATCACGCTGTATGTTGTTGTTTGTTTGTCTTGAAGCGTCTATCTTTGGATTCCTTATGTATCAGGATAAACAAGCAGAGAGTGACTGATGGCAATTTGGACAATCATTTGCACTTTGGTTTATTTTCTCATTGAGCTATGTGCATAATTCTACGCATCATTATTCAGCCTTTATGTAAACCCAGTTCTAAGAAACAATTTTCATACCTCTCTGGATTTTTAAATTGAGGGCTATAGCATTGTTATATCTCGAATAATATTCAGAGATTTCCAGACAAGCTTTTATGTCAAAAAAATATCATCGCAGACATTCCAGATGTATTTTTATGACAGAACTAATGGAGTTGGGTTTTTTATTACACCTAATTTCACCTTCACAGATTCACTATCATGCATCTGTAGAAACAAAAAAGGTTTTTGGCCAACCACAGTGGAATAGCCGTGCATTTCCTCAAACTACTTATTCGAGCAACATTCCGAGAATAACATGGAATATTTTAGCTGAGATATTTGACCCCTGAATTTTCATAATACATTTTCCTTTGTTTTCGAGTGAAGATTCCACACGCCACAAATATTTCTACAACCAAGATTCAAACTGATTAGAATCAGATAAACAAGGCAAATATCTTCTGTGAGAACATCAGGAATAAATATCCAGCACAAGATGTGGTATGTGAAAAACAGACGCAGTACTCACACTCATGGCTGATAGCTTTTCTCTCTCTTTCTTTGTCACCGGTTGTGAATCATTTCGAATTGAACTGATAAAGAATTGGAATTTAGGTAGTAAAAAATAGAATTAAATCAAATTAAATTAAAATGGTAACACTTTACAGTAAGGTCTCGTTTGTTAACATTGGGCTAGCAGCCATATCACCCTGTAGCCCAAGACTGGTTTCCCACTGAAGCTAAGCAGGGCTTAGCTTGGTCAGTACCTGGATGGGAGACCTCCTGGGAAAACCAGGTTGCTGCAGGTTGCTGCACTAACACTAAAGGTGTTAGTGAGGCCAGCAGGGGGTGCTCACCCTGTGGTCTGTGTGGGTCCTAACGCCAAAGTATAGAGATGGGGACACTATACTGTCAAAGAGCACCGTCCTTCGGATGAGACATTAAACAGAGGTCCTGACTCTCTGTGGTCATAAAAAATCCCAGGATGTCCTTCGGAAAAAGAGTAGGGGTGTAACCCCGGCATCTTGGCCAAATTTGCCTATTGGCCTCTGTCCATCGTGGCCTTCTAATCATGGCTCCTCTCCACCAATCATCTGGTGTGTGGTGGCCGTTCTGGCGCAAAATGGCTGCCGTCGTATCATCCAGATGGATGCTGCACTTTGATGGTGGTTGAGGAGATTCCCCCCTTCTATATGTAAAGCGCTTTGAGTACCCAGAAAAGCACTATATTAATGTATTGTTATTATTAGTTAATTCATTAACTAACATGAACTAAAAGGGGGCAATGCATTTCTTACAGCATTCGTTAATCTTTGTTAATGTTAGTTAATAAAAATAGAGTTGTTCATTGTATGTTCATGCTAGTTCACAGTGCATTAACTTATGTTATCCAATACAAATTTTGATTTTAATAAATGACTTACGGGTTTAATCAAATAACTCAATTCAGAGTCACATATAGGAATTCATAGGAAGCCAATTCTTAAATAAATCCTTAAACCCTGTTTGTCTCAGTCTCATCCTCTCTGCTTCCCTTCCACTCTCTCTGTCCATCTGAAGATCTCTCGTCTGTGTCGGTCATGACTCACAGACTATACCTCGCCCGAGTAAGGCTGCTCTCTGGCAGCTGCAGTGTAAAGTAATCACGGGTGAGGAAATAAGATCCAAAAGCCCCTCTTCCTGTCAGCAGACATGTCAAGGTGAACTTGGAACTCCTTAAATAACCAGCAGCACGACCCTTTCACCTGACCCTGCTGTGAGGATCAGAAGAAGCCTCTTGTTTACAAGAGTATTAAGGCGTTTTTTTAACTCCAACTGCTTCAGCGCTTTTTCTTTCCTTCTTCTTGTGCTGTTCAAGTGATAGTATCAACTGGTTTTAATGTACTGGGTTAATCTGAGCATGCAAAACTTCGCTACTTTAAGGTCGCCGCTAATCTTTCTGTGTATTTCTCTCTCTCTTATAAGCACACACCGCATTGCTCTTTGATCCAGTCCAGGGGGTCTGTGCTGGTCTGTCATCAGGCAATGCATTGGGCGTTCTCCGAGTGCCCAGAATGCCATGTGCTGTGTGCACCGTGTCCCTGTGGGAGCTCTGGAGACGCTCTGACAACTCTGGCAATCTGTGTCATATCCAACAGCCATAACAGAAGAACATAACACTGTATTCTAACAAGTGTGACACAATAAAACCTCAAGTCATCCCAAAGTTTTTGTACCATGACAACCAATGAGCTGCATTACATGCTGTCCATTATTTCTTTGAGTAGCTCAGCCCACAGTGAAAGGTCATAGGATTTTGGACCAGCTATACATAAATGTATAATAAACAGACAACATGTTCTGATTGTCTGTGTTTTTGCTTACCGGTATTTCCGCTTTTAGCCAAGGCAAACAATTCTATCCTTAGCTTTGCAGAGAAGTTACAGCTAGCGTTGGAACTAGCCTAGAAATCTAGACGCACCCTAGCGGCAGCAAGTGTAATTTGCAGCCAATATTCAAAGACTTTCAAAAACTGCTTTCAAAAACTTTGCTCTTGTGAAGAGTGTCAAAAGTTTCTATTTCCAATTTGATTTTGAAGTGTTGCAGGCAATCACAGAAATGTCTGTTGAGTGCCAAACACAATGACCAATCTGAGGAAGTATTTTAAAGCTTCAGTGACTAAAAAAGAGCACCATTTGCTTGCTATCTGTATATGACCCATTTAAAATAAGAATAAAAGTACTATTGTCCTACAAAGTACGCAACGCAAAGTTTTGGGAGTGACAAAAATGGCAAATAGACCTGTGAATGCTATATGCCAATGTATTGTACTAAGAAAATGTATTTTTTGTATTTTTTGTATATTTACTAAGAAATATTTTTAATATTAATAATGAACTCATTTATTTATTTACATTTTCAAATAATTAAATAAAATTGCAAAATTTTACTGAAATTTTGGTATCACGACAATACTAGGTACAGCTCTTACAGCAAACATGGCAATATTTAACCAGTCTATTTACCGGTAGGTTTGTTTTTGGGTGTGTACAAACCTCAATGAGTTGTGAACAGTCTCTCCCACAAATGATATCTCTTTAATATCTCAGTTGTTTCTCCTGGTCAGCAATGAGATTGAATGTAGAGCAAATGGAGACTTTTCAGATGTTTCTCATGACAAAAAAAAGTGTCTCCTTGAGAATTTCAGAAGAAATCCCAATGTCTCAAACTGTGCTCAGATATCTCAAGACTCAAATATTTGTCATCAAATTCACCCAAACTATGCTACACAAACATGTGCATTTATTTACCCTTGCTGTCTGTCAACACTTGACTAATATATGATTTTTTATTTATATTGAGCCATATTTGGAAAACATATGAGTTGACACTTAATTGAAGTGTAACCGAGAACTCAATTAACCTCTGAGCAATACACATTTCCTCTTGGCTGTGTTGCTGTGTTGTACTTTTAGGGATGATGAGGATGCTAAATATGGCAAATATGTCATACATAAAGTTCCCGGAGTCAAGCTCCGATTACACACACTAGATATGGCTTCTCTCGGACTGCATCCAGGTAAACTGTCAAATGTCACTTCCTGCAGTGAAGCTTGAGGCTTTAGAAGCCTCTCACCCTTCCTGTTGTACTCGTGATTAATCCCTTCAGATGGGCATACAATGAAACCCATCATCCCGCTCTTCATGGCAGCCACAACAATCCAACTAAAGACCAACAGAGAAGCAGTAAAACTAGTGTCCATGATGCACACATTTAAAGATAGCACTCTTACTCAATCCCTTACGACCCCTGGTGACACAACTAAAGCCACCAATGCTGGCCTGCGGATCGGAATCCAGTCACAAAGACACTAAATCCTTTGGGGAATCGGTCTTTGGTTTTCAGAAATAAGAGCAATGTGGGCGTGCGATGCATAGAAGCCAAGAGGGCGGCAGTCTCTTTCTTTTTCTCTGTTTCCTACTACTACATCCAAGAAAGTGCCATTCAGCTTCTTGGGGAAACAATGTGTGGATTCAAGAGCGTTCTGGACGCTTGGGCCTGGATTCAATCTAACTCTCATGGGAGTTTTCCTGTACACTGACAAAGCTGTTGGCAGTAAGCACCTCTGGGATCATTTTTACAAATCTCTGCGAGAACAAAGAGCATCATATCCATCAGCGTGCCACAATTGTCTACACAGTTCATTCACACCTTGAGTAGCGTGCGTTTGGTTTTCACGTCATTGTGACTCTTCCATACCAGGGCAGATAAACACGCCATTCCAAAAACATTTTTAGAGCCATAAATCATTGTCTTTATGTATACATACTACGTTCTTGTTTTCTCTGATGACTAAATAGCGACAATGCATCAGTCACTGTTAAAAGAACTGTCACACATCCAGCCATCTATGATAAGCCGCAGATGTCATTTTTTAATAATGATGTTTATATATACACATCTGTTCAAAGGGGCACAGCTAAGCAACACGCTCACTAAAAATCGACCTAAAACAATTATAAACCAGTGGTTCTTAACTAGGTTTACAAAGCGGTGACTCAACAACCAAAAAAAAACAGTTTATTGTACAAAAGTAAACAAAATCAAACATAGAAATGTATTCAAATATTTATTAAAGTATTATGGTAATTTCGACTGGTTTGTTTGAGTGTTTGGATTCTAAATGTCTCTTTTAATGGTTTCATGCACTTGGCAGCTAATAAAATGACCACACAAAACATGTTGTGGTCAGTACAAATCACGTTTATTCTCACTTCAAGTGAACCCGTATTTAATGTTTCATATGAGTATGAATATGGGCGTGCTTAGGTACATTTACATTTATGCATTTAGCAGACGCTTTTATCCAAAGCGACTTACAACTATTAGGTGAAGTACATAGTTAAAACAGTGCAAATCTTCTAACTACTAGGGGTGCAAATATACAGAAATAAAATTGCTAAAAGCTGTGATTTGTTTAAATAACTATATGCGTGGCGGGTTTCAGAGCAAAATATGACACTTCATTTTGCATGCGTGTAGCTCATGATCCAGTGTTTATTTCAGAGTTGTAGAGCAACTTGGCGCATTTACTTTGACCCGAGCATGTGTAAATGAACTGTGCCGCACTTTGTGATTAAATTCTTATTCTCTGAAACTGCCAAAACAAAAGCTAGATTGTTTGACATTTGAAAATGAATCATTTTTTTTATTTAAATATTAGTATTGTAATTTTACAGTTATACTATAAATGATTAAATACTATTTTTTATTATTATATTATTACAATATATTATAATATGTTTAATATCTTATTTAATAATAATAATAATCACAATAAAAATCATAATTGTAATTGTATAGTCATATTAAATGTGTTAAAAACTGTGTAAATGTGACCTACAGTAAGTGGAAAGATTATTTAAAAAAAACCCTGTTCACTTTTGTTTGAGTTGGTTCTAAACCCAGTTGTGAAGTTTTTTCCCAAATCAAAGGATGGTTCACACACACAAAAAAGCTGTTTTTTAAAATCTTTTTTATTGTATTATGCATATGCACTCCACAATCACTCCAACCGTCCTAGAATTATTAAATCTGTCCAAATATAGCTATTCAAATCATCTGGTGAGTAGTCCTGTATTTTTTCATATTGCAAAATATTCCTGTCATGACAACTCTCTGAGTGTTTGGCATGGTAATGGATATGAGAATGTTGATATGTTTGGACTTGAGATCTGCTACGCTGCTGCTGCAGAGCAAGCACAGAGACTTGCTACTACCAATACAAACGCGTCACGCTGCTGTGAGCAAATAAGACATGCTGCTGCTGTACAATACAGTGAACATGAACTTGGCAGATCTATACAGGTGGAGCTGGGGAAGGTGGAGGGTTTCTGAAAGCACGCTGCAACTGCTACAGCAAATGCTGCTACAGCTGGACTGCAAGCAGGTTGAGTTAAGGACCGATCAGCCTGCGCCATCTAGAGTTTCATGACAGAACTTTCTATATCACTGAAAAACAAAATATCCCAATTTCAATTTTTTCCAATATTATGCAACCCTATAACCCACACAGGCTAGTTCATCCCTGCAATGTAAAGATGACTCTGAGAAGGTGAATACTTCTCTTCGCAGTAAGAATGTGGGCACTGTTACCACTTCAGTGCTGAATTGTGCAGCGCTGCAGGGTAAACAGTTGTGTGTATGAACTGACTCTGACTTTGTTAATGAAAACAAATCTTGGAGGATTTCCGAGTGAATGCGAATGGGCCAAATGGGTTTTTAAACACGAGCTGAGTGAATTTAACCTCTGCAGCCCCCTGGGATTCGCAAAACCAGAAAAAATAAACTCATTTGGATGTGTCGAAACATTCCCCAAGCCCATATGTGAGGTGTTTTGTGATTGTACTAGTGCTGCAAGAGGAACAGGCTCAGACTGATCACAGTTCAGAGAAGGGAGATAATTAAACTTATGTATAAAACCACCAGGTAGTCTTACAGACAGTCACACCACACATCATCTTCACTTAAACACGCCGAGCCAAGAATAATAATACACTGTCCTTGAGCTGAACCGCACATGACAAACACATAGCATTCTTTATGAATTTGGAAGAGGAGGCGCTAACTATACAATAAAGAGCTATTTTGCTAATGGATTGAAACAATTATACCTTTGCCAATAGTTATTATGCCTCTTCTCTGGCTCAAACATTAAATCAATGCTATATGCATACATACGAATCTGTGCGCTTGATGAAGGAGTCACAGACTATTGCCCACTGCTGAGCACTCAAAATAAACAATGGAATGGAAGCCATCTGAACACTGCGTGCTGGGATGATTGACAAGCAGCAGCTGGCGACATGGAGAACAACATATATGCGAACACTTCTTTGCATACACATAGTATTTATACACATGCATTATGAAAAAAAAAACATGCACACTATACAAACATCTATCTACATTCATTTCAGCTTTCAGCTGAAAAAAATAAAAAAAAATGCACTGATCTTTTGCCTGGTTTTCATCAAATGGTTGAAATGAAGTAAAAGTGCAATCTGTATTGAGATCAGACACTCTCCCACGGCAAAGCAATAAACACCAAACAACAACAAACACGACCATCATCTGGGATGCCTGCTGTTAAACAGTCCCCACACCTGGCTCAAAAGTGCCTATCCACGACATGGCCATCTTAAACTGGTTTCACTACGCTGTCTGAAGTCACTTCCCACTCAGTTAACACAACAATGACTAGTACTGACTAGCCTCATTAACACTGAGATGTCTGTACCATCTGGCCTGGTTCTCAGAGATGTGTAAATTCACACACACACACACACACACACACACACACACACACACACACACACACACACACACACACACACACACACACACACACACACACACACACACACACACACACACACACACACACACACACACACACACACACACACACACACACACACACACACACACACACAAGGTTGTCTGACATCTGGAGGTTATGTTAGGGAAGCAAGTAAAATTGTAGCAACCACAGTGCTGTTCTTTTGAACATTCTATTCATCGAAGAATCCTAAAAAAATATCTTATCTAATTTTATGAATATTGAACAAAAAATACCCCACCCCCACCAAAAAATGTAAAAGCTAGTCCTGTTGAACAGACGGATGTGACTTGTTAGTCGTACGCTGCGAACCTTGCTGACTGTTCCCTACGCTCAGGAACGTTCACATGGCGCCATCCCAACACTTCGGCTTGCATCACGGACCACTCAAACACTAAGTGAAACCAATGACTGCCAACAGCGCACGAAAATATGACTGCACCTGTCCCCATAGCAATGCCAGTCCCAGGGCACAAGTGGACAGCAAAGGGGCAGGGGAGAGGAGACTCTTTTCACTCATGTACATTAAATAGGAAATGAGATCTAGTCAGCGGGACCTCGTCTCTATCCTATCGCCAGGGCAACAATATAATCTCTTCATACCTGCCGGCAAAAGCCTTTTTTTTACAAAAGTAAGCTCAAAAGGCTAAACCACAACATACATTCAAATGCATATCAGAAGTAAAAGGTGGAGCACACTGTTCCAGGTGTGTTGTGATCAAGGAGGGGTGGGCTGTGGATGAATGAGGTTATAAAGCATACCTGGTGGACAGAGGCAGCTGTGAGGTGCATCCCGAGCCGCCCGGATCTTCGGTAGACGTGCAGCTAATTTCTGGAAATAAACAAATAGGACATTAAAGTCAAACCACATAAAGAAACAAACCACGGTGTGCGTAAGGTATAATTCAAAAGTTTGTTTAGTTGGTGTTAGTTTGTTTGTCTCCCTTGTTGTTTTCAGTTTTCATGGAAAGATTTCTCACATATTCACTGAGCTCTGTGAAGAGTTAAACAAGAATATACACTGCTGTTCAGAAGTTTAGGGTCAGTAAGATGTTTTAATGGCTTTGCAAGAAGTCTCTTATAAATCACCAAGGCTGCATTTTCTTGATCAAAAATACAGTAAAAAAGTACAGCGTTTCCAGAGTTGGGAAGGTTACTTTGGAAATGTAACTGATTACTTTTGATTACTTTTTCATAACTTTTCTATTTTCCAGCACACATTCTTATCACTCGCCATGGTGGCAACTCTCAGACAGGTTGTAACCTAAAGCTTTCAGCGGCAATGTGGACTGATGTAATTGGCAGACGTGGAGCTCTGCAAATTCAAATGGGAACCAATCAAAAGCATCAGAATAGCATTGCTTTATTAAATGGCCTTTAAATGGCAGGAAGAATTGTGCACATCAAAAACTGGCAAAGCAACAAATTAATATCATTCAACATATCCTAGATTTTTACAGAAAATATTCAGATATAACCCCTTTTGTAATCATTAACATTTTCACAAGTAACTGCAATTGAATTATGCATACATATTTTTCTCATTAACTGTAACTGATTACAGTTACATTTATTTTGTAATTAAATTACGCAATCTAATTACATGTAACTATTTACTCCCCAACACTGAGCATTTCACAGTGTACAGTGTTTTATATTTTAATATATTTAAAAAATACAATTTATTTCTGTGATGCAAAGCTGAATTTTCAGCATCATTACTCCAGTCTTCAGTGTCACATGATCCTTCAGAAATCATTCTAAGCTGATTTGAAGAAACATTTATTGAAAACATTAAATTTAAAAACAGTTGTGCTTCGTGTTTTTGTGGAAACCGTGATACAATTTTTTCATGTAAAGAAAGTTAAAAAGAACAACATTTATTTGAAATATAAATATTTTGTTATATTATAAATATCTTGATAAGTTTGAATATCCATGTTGAGTAAAATTATTAAATTGCATCATTAAACTTTTAAACAGTAGTGAAACATGTCTTATATTATTTTGTTTGCGTAAAATATTTGAATAAACTAAGGGACAGATTTACACCAGTGCAAACCCTCTTTTGGAGTTTAAAAAACTGTCAGGATTTACTAAAGACACGCAGTGAAACATTAGCGCTGAAAAGGTGTAAACAGGGTTATTTTTACAGCTGACCTTATTGCATTTGTAGGAGTTTCCCTTTCATAGGCAAAATTTATGGGAGGAGAATATTTAAATGAATCATGCGAGGTGATTTACTAAGGTTTGCGCTCCTCAATTTACTGTTATTTGCGCCATTATTTACCGCCCAAAAAAGCATGTCTTAAAACAGACACTAGTTTGCGTTGCTCTTGGTAGATTGTGTTGGTCATTATGGAAAAGATCTGTCTGTGTTCTCGCAGAACTTTCCACTCCCATCAACGCTTTTATGGGATTGCATCCCTATGCAAATTTGCCCTGTTTAGTAAATATATTACAAGACATTTGAAACAGATTCAAATTTAAAAGAAAGCTCTCTGAAAATATATTTTTGAATTGACCTCAAAAGATTTCACTAAATTTACTAAAATGTATTAGAAATACATTTATTTTATGCTAAGTATACTACAAATACATGTGTATGTACATAATATAAATACCCTGCAATTGTACTTTTGGTATACTAAATTGATATACTTAAAATCTGCTAAATTAAACTAATTTTGTACTTAAACAACCTTTAGTTATCCGGAAATAGTGCTGAAGTCCAACTAAAGATATACTTAAAGCTGCAGTCCATAACTTTTTGCGCTCTAGCGGTTAATAAACAGAACTGCATGCGTCTTGCGGAAGAACATTGCAGCCGGAGCTACTTCTCTCTGTTTATGTCTATGGCGAGTCACGCAGGGACTGTGCTCCTCCGCAGCGGTTCCTACCAGCCTGGTCTGAAATAGTCCCAATATAAACACTTATTATAAGTGTACAGTAATGATTCAGGGTAAGACAAAAACACGGATTGGAAAATGGGTTCATGTTGTACATTCTCATTATATATTTTTTGTGAATCTTGAACACAAAAAAAGTTACGGACAGCAGCTTTAAGTATATTTGATTGTGCTAAAGTGGACCTATTGCAAGTATACTCAAGGCAACCTTTAAATATCTTTAATTTAAAGACTGATATTATACAGTGATCATACTATTCTTAATAATACTGATATTAAAACACATTTTAAGCTTAATATTAAGAAATGTGCATTGTGCAAAAAAGAGGTACTCCAAATAAAGTTTAATTATAATATTTATATCAGTACGTCTCAAACAAAATGTGTTAATGGATTTTTAGTATAATTACTATGAAATAAATGTATTTAAAATACATTTTGGTATAGGTTTCTTCACTAGGGTACATTCAGCGCTTCAACCATCATCAGAGGCACAATGTCTATATTCTCTGCATAGCTTATGGAGCCGTTGGCTCTATTAGAAGTGTCACATTGACAGGTGCTGCCATGTTGTTAGTTATTTGATTAACAATGTATGTGTGCAATGGTCACTCTTTGGAACCAAACATTTCATACATTTTAGACAAACAGGGTATTAAAAGTATCAAAGTGAGCGATTAACTACAGATGAACAGGATTTAGAGAACAGTGAGTGACATTAAACAGAGCTACTATTGCATTTTTATCCCAAACTTACAAAACCCCAGCTATAATAAACATACCCACTGTATGCTATGCCATATCACTGGTAGAACAATCACTGACCGGCTACATTTATGACCAAATTGTAAAGCTTGTCAAGCGTCTACAATGTGGTGCTATAGGTCACGCCCTCCCCGTCTTACATCGAAACACTCAAGCTAAATAATTCTGGGGCTGCTATTGAACATTTTTCTTGCCCCAGTTTATATTATCCACCGATCGTTCCAGGGCTTTATTTGGTTGATACTGGCAAACCCTCTTCCCAGCTGGAGAAGTCTTTACTCAGACCGCTCTCAGACACTACAAGCCTTTGTAGCAAGTTTTTCCACACTACTGAACTCGGCAGCACTACACATATTGTAAAACAGAAAATAAACTAATGGAGGTTAAGAAGAAAAGGAAAACCTGAAGAATGTTAAGATGAAAATATACTGTACATGTGACAGCTGGGTTAACCAACAGACGTTTGTTCTGCAAGCACAAAAACCGTGGAAAATGCATAACAATTTGGAAGGGACCTGTGCTGTGCGTAAACGGCTTTTCCACAGGAGCAACGTCCAGGGATAATGCACACGCAACAGTTTCCCAGAGCTTTAACTCATGATTTTCCAGTGCCGCATTCCCAGGTTATGTTCAAATAAAAGGTTTCTTTTATAAAATATGTTTTTACATCAAACCATGGGAAAGTGCTTGTAAGACTGTTTCACTTAAAGCTAAGTGCTCTCATAAACAGCAATGCAGCGTGACATTGAGAAAACAATAACCAGTGATGAAAAGTTAGCATGCATGAAGAGTTGCATTGACAAGAAGCACAGTGAACAAGATCTAAAGAAACAAAGACTTTTTGAAGCACATGAAGATACTGAAGCTTTTAATTCTGCTAGGGTGTGTTCCATTATGCTCAAATATAGGTGTTCTTTAAGTCAACATGAAATCAACAATGACCCCATTTACTTTCTTAATACCCATCTCTCTGGACTTATTGTGCACACGATTCATCTGTGCATGTTATTCCAAAGAGAAAAAAAAAATTGTTTTTGTAATCTTTCATCAAAAAGTACTTGCTCACCTCTGAAGTGACTTTGACGTCAAGAATAGCCTAATGTTTTTCAACACTTCCTGGAATGTAACGCCCACTTTTCACAATCCAATCATTTCCCAATTGTTAAAATTGTGTCACATCTTACATTTTTTCCCTCATTAAAGGGTTAGTTCACCCAAATATGTTATTTCTTGTCATTAATTACTCACCCTCATGTCATTCCAAACCCATAAGACCTTCGTTCATCTTCAGAACACAAATGAAGATTTTTTTGATGAAATCCGATCGCTTTCTGACCCAACATAGACAGCATGCCATTAACACTTTCAAGGCCCAGAAAGGTAGTATAGACATTGTTAAAATAGTCTATGTGACTACAGTGTTCAACCTTAATGTTATGAAGCGACAAGAATACTTTTGAGCGCAAAAAAACAAAACAAAATAACAACTTTATTCAACAATATCTTCTCTTCCATGTCAGTCTCCGACGTTGTTCACGTGACGCAGGAGCCGGCCAGTATTATTATCACATGAACAGCGCCGTAGACTGACACGGAAAAGTAGAAATTGTTAAATAAAGTCGTTATTAGGGCCCGAGCACTTATGGTGTGAGGAATTGCTCGGGCTATTATTCTTCTTCTCCACATTTTTGAGGGCCTAAAAATGCTCAAAAACTCATGAAACTTTGCAGATGCATCAGAAGTGGTGAAAATTTCCATCTGATATGAGTTTCAGAATTAGGTGTGGCAAAATGGCTCGATTAGCCTGACAAGCCAGACCCACATCAAGATGTTGGGTCTGGAAACTCACCATTGACAGGGTGAGTTGACACCATTCAAATTCCCTCTGCATACAATTGGATAGCGCCATGATCGCCACAACCAACCAGAGAAGAAGAAGAAGGTGAAGCCGAGCTAACGTCAGTTGATAAGACTTTCGCCGTATCCGGTCAGCAAAACTTCGAACACATCTTTTCTTAAGAATGACTTCAGTGCCGTTCTTTGTTCTTTTCTCAAAGAAAAGCTTAACTCCAAGTCTTCCAGAGTCGCGGCCAAAGCCGATTCAAAAGACTGCTGTTCGCCAGCTTTGTTTACGAGTAGCACGCAGAACCTCCGCAACTCTGCCGTGACGTGCCGTCATTATGTTAAGCCCGCCCACCGACTCTACACATGCTGTGATTGGCCTGACCAGAGTTTGGTTTTTCCAGCTCTCAGGTCTACCGAGAGTTGCTAGACTACACTCGCAGCAAAATACATTTTCTGCCGCTAGGGTGCGTCTAGATTTCTAGGCTATGGCTCGATAGCACCACCTACAAAATTTCAATTAAGCGCCGTTCGCACTTTCGTATTAAATTTGGTAGACACAACAGCCCGATACCTACAAAAAAGTCCCTGAGAGCAAAATCTGAAAACCCAACAGGAAGTGAGATATTTTGAATTTTCTCAGCCAAATTTTTGCTGTTTCCAAATGTTGCATTTTAACCAACTCCGGCTGTCGGAGTTACGGCTGTCACTTTTTTGAGACCTAAGTGAATCGATTGTAAAATCGATTTTCCATGTCTAAAGACGTTTCCATTTTCCGTAAAGAGGACGCTTGAGACGCTCAAGTCAGTAATATATCTGATGATTTACTGGCGTGAAGTTTTGTGCACGAATGACAAACAGGAGTGCAAAATTCTCGAAAAACAATAAGCAGAGTGGACTGCCATAACATCAATGAAAAACATTACTGCAGGCTTCAACATGGCTGTGTTTACGATTAGAAATGTCAAACAAATTTCACCTATGCAAAATTCATTGAAGGACTAGCCTACCTCTACCGTCTTTGTAACTTTCTTTTTAGCTTTCGCAACGCCTGCACTTTTTAAAATTCTTTATTTTATTTTTCTGCGTGTTTGTGAGTTTTGTTACATCTATCTTTCATTTGTTTAATTAGTTTAAAATTAATAGTGTACATATTTGGTTAAAATCGATTCCCTATTTTCGTTTTTGAAATTTGTGTTGGTTGGTCCGATCGATTGTGCAATCTATTTTAGAACGTAAAGTGAAAGCCCTACTAGAGTTTTTATCAGATAACGTCATATTTGGTCAGTCTAATCTAAAGACCTTTGCAACGTTAAATTATGAAGATCTTGAATTTTCGATGAACGGCCTCACAAATTTCAATATCTCGCCATGAAACAGGGAGTTGATGTAACTTGAGCATACAATGTCCGATCTGCCCCAAACTTCACATGTTTTATAAGAGCCATGGCCTGAAGACATCTGTGCAGTATTTTCCTAAAGTCACCGGATGAAGGTGGCACGGGTGCGAGGTCCCTTTAATCGCTGCTTGCAGCTTTAATTTTTGTTTTGTTTTTGGCCTAAAAAGTATTCTTGTCGCTTCATAACATTAAGGTTGAACCACTGTAATGCCATTGCAGTCTATGGAGGGTCAGATTTCATCAACAATATCTTCATTTGTGTTCCCAAGATGAACAAAGGTTTTACAGGTTTGGAATGACATGAGGGTGATGACAGAATTTTTCATTTTTGAGTGAACTAACCCTTTTAAAACAATTTGACTTGAAATTGCATCAACTTATGAAAGTAAAATGGCCTGCAAACGTTTGCTTGACTTTAAGATGACGTGATGTAAATGGTAAGGTTGCAGTGACATGAAACAGCTGATGCCCCAGTGCTTGCAGGGATAAGTTAGGAGGGAGGGGACATTCTCTGCCTCCCAGCTTTAATGGTAACTCGATGCCCAGTATTTGATGTGGTTTTAACAATCTATTTTGAAAGGATGACACAACTTTTTACAATTCCAATGTCCGATTACTACTAAGACCCCCAGACTTTGTGCCCGAAGGCCTAACTCTCTCTCTCTCTCTCTCTCTCTCTCTCTCTCTCTCTCTCTCTCTCTCGTTTCGCTATGTTCCCCCGATCAGATCTTATTTACACCCCTAAAGAACATTCTGTCATAAATTGTGAAATCAGCACCTTTCTAAACTTCAACACGCACTTCCAATGTATATGTTTCTCAGCTTTAATGGAGACATATACATGCAATTTTATGGTGATGCTGAAATGTCAGTAGTCAATATGTCTATGAGAAACATCTGCCCTTGATAACAGAACACCCTTGAGATAAACACACTTCAGATGCTTTCAAAGGCCCATCAGTATTAAACAAAACTGAAGCCTATTATAGCCTATTTGTTCATTACAATTAAGCATATTTTCCAGCAAATCTCTCATTACTGTAATGCATCTGGGCATTTTACTTATTGTGATTGAAATTATTCTGAAGGATAATTCTCATTAGATTCTTATTTCAATAATACTGTCATTCTTTATCAGTGTTTTGCAATACACAAATTAAATTGGGGTGGCAAAAGATGAGGTGGAGAATATAATTTCTTTCTTTGACATGTTCTTGAAAGATTTCCGTGAGATACACCTGTAAATGACTCAACTGTAATTAAACTCAACCTCAGATTGACTCACACTTGGCTGTCTCTACACCAGTCTGCTTTAGTTAACACAAATATTAACCTGCATTATCCTCTGCAGACTTTATTATTTTATGAACCACAGATAGTGAAATGATAGCCTTTCCCCAAGCAAAATTCCACCCAAGATTCTTTTAACGCTGCAAATACTTTACATGCAGCTAGGTGATGATCCACCAGAGGCCAGTGTGAAGGGACCACGGCCGCAGGCAATGCACTGAATATATATATATATATATATATATATATATATATATATATATAGGCTATATCTCACTTTCCTCCACCTCATCACTTCTAGCTCAATCCTATTCTACACAGACGACGTGTGCTCAGCAAGTGCTGAAGCTGGTGAGAGCCCAAACTACTTGATTGTTGATGTAAAACAGGTGGTCGTATGGTGACACAATGTGTTCAGCAGGTTTTGCATGCTGCAAATAATAGTTTTGCTGAACAGCAACAGTCATAGCTTACAGTAGCAGCTTTGCTTATCATTAAACAGATTTATTTTAGAATTCAGTGGGTCAAACGTGAACAATACAGGTGCATCTACCGGATCACATCAATTATGTGTTCTTTTATTACGACAGCTGCACTAATAGATGTGTCAAAATGGCAGAAGGAAATTCTGGCAATATGATTGTGATATTTATAGACACTTTTTCTAGAGCAATGTTAAATAGGATGTGAAAAATCTGAGCCATGTAAAAACGTCTGATCTGGCATCTGAAAAGCTACAACACAAAGTAATTTAATAATCAGGAATTAATAATTTCCTACTCATGTCATGTGAGACATTGAAGGACATGAATTGGTTGAAATTTTAATATCAACTAATAAGATAATTAATGTTATTAGTAGTTTGTTTTTAAAGTCAGTGGAGAGTTCATAAAGACAGTAGTAATTGGTATAATTTTTTATCGTTTTATCTCAATTAGCTATATTTAACCAAGTAAAACGGACTAAGTGAGATAAATCGAAAAAAAAAAAAACAGACAGCAAACAAACAATTAATAGACAATTTACTAAAGGAATTAAATTATATCCAACAACAATTAATAAACACAAAGTAAACAAGCCAAAGAAAAATCATTATTTTGATCCATGTGCACGCGCGTTTGTCAAGTCCCCAGAGCTCAAATGTGCACAGTGAAAGTGCGTAAACAAACGTGGACCAATAAACAAACTAACACGGGGACGAGGAGATTGAGAGCATGGCTAGTCGATTTCATTAAATTCATATTTTAACACACCTGAACGTAATTCCAGAAATATATTCCTCATCTTCAACCTCAAAGTCTCTCTCAAAGTTTCTGAGCAACACACTTCTACCTCTCGTTAAGATACAACACTTCAACAAGGTGGGACAACATGATTGATTAGCCTATCTTCTTCATGAATATCAGTCATGACTCATGCAAATAGCTTGTATAAAGTATGACTAGATAAAATATTATTACAACCGCAGAACAATTTCGGAAGAATAAAAGTGACCGCTCACCTCCTCTAATATCTGATCCAGCCGACTCCACAGGACGGGCTCCACCTGTTCCAGAGAGATCCAACTGGAGATACGGGGATCTCTGTCCTTTTCCAAACTGAGCACCCTGGACTGCAGATCCGACGTCCTCAGGTAGAGCAACACACAAACTCCAAACGAGATCAAACAAACACAGATGGCACACACGTCCTTCCAGTTCGTCAAAATGCGCTTTTGGCAGGGATGCTGAACGCAGGTCCTCTCCTGACTGGACTGAGGTGATACTCGCAATTTCATGTCCTCCATGTCTGTGAGACGTAGCTTATATAGGCAAATAAATGTTTATCCACCACTTTAGCAGGTTGAGCTGGGTCGTGTTCAAATAAACTGATTAAAGTTTTCCTTTCAGGCAATTGAACCGTTTTTCAACCGTGAAAATATCAATCTTCAAAACGACCTCATCAGAGGCATGCTGCCCATCCAAGTGCATGGAGATATTGGTTCAGTGAGGTCCGGCTCTAGTGGGAGTCCGTGTGCTTCGCTCGTGCCATTTGACGGGTTTCTCTGACTGCTGCGCGCTTGAGTCTCTCTCAGAATGAAACCTGACACACACACATACACTACACGGCTCTGCAGCGCTCACCACGGGACCCTTCGCTTCTCTGTCTCGGACAGGCCCCTCCTCCCGGTTTATTTAGGCTAAACGGTAGGGCGGGATTCACGGAGGAGCTGACCCCGGCTTTGATCCGGCTCTGGATATACGATATTTTTAGGTGCACTCATTGAATCGACGACCAAACACACAACCGTTAAAGTAAGAGAAACGGATTCTTCATATCTAGATCCAAGGTGTGTGTTATAACGTTCAGTTACCAAAACATTTTATTACAAATTAGTCAGAATGTATCAACTCCTGCCATAACCATACACTCTAAAAAAAATGGTGCTATATGGCACTTAAAGTGGTTCTTGGCTCGTAATCATAGGGGAACCTCTTTAAGTGCTGTATAGCACCAATCTTGGTGCTTCAGGGGTTCTTCGCCGGTTCTTTGGCTGAGCTGCTATATAGCACCGCTACCATATACAGAACATGTAAAAGATATATTTATATTTATGCATTTGGCAGACGCTTTTTTCCAAAGCGACTTACAGTACCCCAATTACAGGGACAATCCCCCTGGAGCAACATGGAGTAAAGTGCCTTGCTCAAGGACACACTGGTGGTGACCACTGGGATCGAACCAGCAACCTTCTGTGAATCAGTTCCATGGTTTAACCTGGTCCAGATATGGTGCCATATAGCACCAAAAGTGGTTCCCCTATATGATTACGACCAAGAACCACTTTTAGTGCCATATATAGCATCATTTCTTTTAGAGTGTATAGTTACTCGATCGCAATGTGTTTTGGGATTGAAGAGAGTTATCATATGAATAATGTTTTCAACAAACCACTTAATTATTACAATAGTTATTAAGTGGTTTGCTATAAACATCATTCATTCAGAAAATCAGTCTGGAATTTTTATATTTCTCAGATGTTGCTCTGTCATAGCTCTAACTTGTAAATATATAAACTAATATAAACGTTGTCAATTGATAACATAGGCCTACAGTTAAAGTATATAGCTATAAAATGAATGTAGATATTTTTAAAGGCACAATATGTATTTTTTGCCTAGAGGTCACTTATTCAAAACAAAGGCGTAGCTTGATGGCACTTTGATTTCGCAGAATCGCGGGAGTTGTTGTCTTCACCTCTACAGCCGGTGAAAAAGAATCCGACGGGACTCGGGCAGAAATCATATTCATGGACGAGCTAATGTCTTAAAGATTTATCAACATTACTTTAGTACGAATGGGCGGGGGGGTTGGGCTTTGGGTGCTCGAGCCCCTGCCCTTTTTCAAAATGAATCAAAAGTGCCCCTCTCAGACAAATTTCAATGATAATATCGTGGTCAATAAAACAAAAAAAATGTGATTATTATAACATGACAATGTATACAATAGTAATGAACGGCTCAAAAGTCGGACAATTTCTGTTGAGGCATTGCCATAACACGTTGCTATGGGTTGCGTGCGTTTTAATTGACTGCTGATTTTCCACTGTTCGGAAACGGCTCTCGAGCCATATATGGTCCTTTCAGAGAGTGTGTGGCCTCACAGGAGAAAAGTAAACCAATATTTTTTTTTTCCTCCATAATCAGAGCTAATGTGTTGATTTAATTACAAATCTATATATTATATATTTTAAAGTATTACACAATTCACCAATGCCCGTTTGTCATGTATATACACCAACCAATCGTGATCTGGCAAAGCAAGTTCAAATTCCATTGGGCGATGTGAAGTGAGCGGTAATTTTCTGTTCTTATTCATAAATCGGTTGAAAATTACATGGACAGACGAACTAACGTTTGTGGAACGATTTCCTGCGGTTTGTCTCATTTTATAAATTGCATAACTGACAAAATGGATTTTAACTGACAACAAACAGATCCCTGCACAAAACCATGCAGCAGCAAAAGTCGCATTAATGGTAAGTGTTAAATTCACTTGTATTTATGTATATTGATACACCGTTTACTATTTCATGAAACTATCAAAGTTAACAAAACCCAAGTGCCACCAGCACCTACAGGCCTATTATGTGAAGTGTAGGCTGGTGAAATGGTTACGTGAAAGGACTTTATTATATTACCATTTTTGAATATTATGCAGCATTATGAAAGAGACTTATGAAATTATGAGAGACTTATGAAAGAAGTCTCTTATGTTCATCAAGCCTGCATTTATTTGATAAAAATCAGCAATATTGTGAAATATTATTAAAATAATGGTTTTCTCTTTTAAAATAATTTAAAATAGAATTTATTCCTGTGATCACAGCTGGATTTTCAGCATCATTACTCCACTCTTCAGTGTCACATGATCATTCAGAAATCATTCTAATATGAGGATTTAATGTCAATGATGGAAACTGTGATACTCTTTTCAAGATTCTTTGATTAATAAAAAGTTAAAAAGAACATAATGTAATAATATTTCACAATATTAGGCTACTGTTTTTTCTGTATTTTTAATTAAATAAATGCAGGCTTGATGAGCATAAGGATATATATATACATATACATATACACACACATACACATAGACATATACATATACATATATATATACATATTGCCCCTTTCTTACATTTGAGCCAATGCCCCTGAAGAACTCTCTGCACGGCCCTGGAAGTCAGTGTGGTCCATCAACTGTTTGGTTACCCATATTTTTCTAAATATCTTCTTTCAGGTTTGAAGCAACTAGAGAGTAAATTATTTTTTTAATTTTTGAGTGAACTATCCCTTAACTATCAGTCAATCAACAATCTAAAATTGTCAGTTTGTTTTGAACTAAAAGTTTCTTTTGTAGCCAAAGCACAAAGTAGGTTAACACTGCTAACGGTTATGTCTGATTTCCCGTCCCTCCTTTTAATGAATGCCTTGGACACAAGTATACTCATAAGTAGTCATTTTAGCAGACATCCGTTTATCCGAAATGACTTACCATACACTTATTACAGGGACAATTCCTCTGGAACAACCTGGGGTTACACTTCAGTGATGGTTCATTGACTTTATGAGTCTCAAACCTGCAAACTCTTGGTAACCAATCCAGCTCTTTACCCAGTGCATCGTAATACCTCACGCATTAGATACTCTAACTATAAAATGCCAGTTTATTGCCAACACAAACGTAAAATGTTAATCCTTGCACAGCATATGGTGTCAAAGGATCAGGCTGTTAAAACAGTAAAATGAAATGCCATAGATCATTGCTTTAACCTGAGATTCATTAATTTGTGTTTATGTGAATTAAGGATGGCTCGATACCCCAATTTTGACTTTGGTACGGTACCACAATCTAATACCGAAGCACCGATATTAAAGTCATACCATACAGGATCAGAATTTTGCTGCGGGTATTGCACATCATTTTACACATCGCACATGCACTATAAAAGCAATCTGTGCCGATTCAACACGCTTCCGTTTCGGGAAGGAAATCCCACGTCTTTTTAAACCTTGCCAATTTTAACATGCAAGCGATTTTATAGCATTTCGTAATACATGGGATGGGAGAGAGCTTTCTTTGTGCTCATACCAACAAAGCACACACAAGCCAAAAGAGCTTGTGCATTCCAAATTAAGTTGTTTTTACACACAAAATGATGTAAAAAATTTTTTTTAAAATCTTTAGTGAGTATAGTCACATAAACGCAGTCTTACGCGAATGTAAATAGTGCAATAGTATAGTAGCGTAATAGTATAGTAGTATAGTATGCATGCAAATATTATGAAATCTAAACATCATTGGTTGAAAGGAACGCTGGAGATTTCATTATATTTAAAGGGGACCTGAACTGTGTTGTTTTATTGTTTTATGTTTTCTGGGGTGCCCTTATAATGTTAGAATGCTTTTTACATCAAAAATTGTCATCATTTATAAATAAAAGGCATTTTTCCTACCCTGATTTTAGACTTCTGCTCTGAACGCTCCGTTTTAAGGGGCGTGTCTGCAGCTGCTTTGAAAGTCAGTGGATGATTTGTTTTCTTCTTTAAAACGTTTTTTTTTTGTTTTTGCAGACAGCCTATCAGTAATCACTCTTGTCGGATCACATGAAGTTCAATGATTTCCAAGTATTTTTTGAACACTAATCAATTGATGGCAAAATAGAAGGCGGCAGTTCCCAGATGCAGTGCGCGCAACCATGGTCATACTTAAAAGTAAAAATTCAGAAGAGCAGATGTGGATAAGTCTAAAAAAAGTGCGACGACACGAAAGTGCGCACAGAAAGCTGCCTCTCAGATGCCTGACCACAAGTACTGAATTTTAGTCTATTGAATCTACTAAACTAAAATCTTATTATAGTCAATTAAAACTAGACTAAAACTAAAACAATTCAGATGCCAAAAATGTTCTAGTCAAAAGACTATGACTAAAACTAAATCAAAATTTGCTGTCAAAATTAACACTGGTATGAAGTATGGTTGGTCAAATGATTTTTATAGATTTACCCGCCAAGTTGCCATAGCCTTGTGGATACAGCGCTAACGCATAGGTAACGTTCGACAATGATGTTAGTTAGCATGCAAAAACGTAGTTGGGCTAATAACCTTTGTGACCTTTGTTTCCTTGTATGTGATTGGATTAAGCCTTTTCTGTCGCTGCAAGAGTTAAAAAAAAATTGACATTGAATCGAAAAAAATAAAAATCGTTTTTTCGCCACAGCACATTCGCGTTTGGTGTGGAAGCACTCATTACACAAACAGCTGACCAAAAAATAAAACCATTGGGTGAATTATTTGCGCGTCAAAATCGCGTCCAGTGTGAAAGGACCTTTACAAGGAAGTTTTCAGCTCTGAAACTTACAGGATATTCTTATATTACCATGACCTTTTATATATCAAAAGCTCAAGGGAAAGTTGATTTCTCAATTCATGACCCCTTTAAACGATACGATCTTATGTATGTGCGTTGATCAGTGTTAAAAGAAAATAAATGTCTAAATTAGATTGTTTGATTTATGCACTCACCTGTCGATGTCTTGTAGAAGTCAAGATGGGCAAGTGACCGATGCTTGGCAAGGTTTGATGGTTCTTCATCAGTTTTATAAGCAAAGTTCCAAATTTCACTTCTACTCCTCTCTTTATTAATTCGTTTTGGGCGTGTTGGGTGAGATTCAACTGCTGCATTCATTTTGTTCTATGTTGCCACATTTGCCAGTTTCGTGTCGGCACACTGCCTACCCACTGAACTTCGGAACAGCAGCTTATACCGAAATGAGCAAAATCATGATATCGTACCGTTTGAAATAAAATATATACCGGTATTTTCCCAGTACCAGTATACCACTCATCCCTAATGTCAATATAATATTCCCATTCTCCTATCAAAACATTCCTCTTGCAATTTGTATCTTCTCCACAGGTGGCTGTAAATTCCTAATGAAAAACTTTATCAGCAAGAGGTAAAAAAAAAAACTAGCCTCCCCCTCGTCAATCTTTACCACCCTCCACCACTAAGTCTTTGATTATTCTCTCCTTTCATCACAATCTGTGTTGAGTGAGTTGGAGTGAGTAGGAAGGGCTCTTCATTTGAAAAACAAACAACAAATTGTCCCACCTAATCAAAGTCTGCAGCAATAGAACAAAGCAAACTTGCATTTTTATCACCAAATATCACTAAAGAAGAATGTAGGCTAAACAAGAAAGAAGACACAAAATAGTGCTTTCTAAAACAAGAGCCAGAACAAGGCAGGCCATGTACGAGGACAAAAGGACAATTGTCCTCTGTCCACAAAACACATGTGAGTTGGCTGTCAGGGGAGTATTTGGCTCTGCACAACTACTCCAAATGGCTGATAGAGTGTACTGAATGATATCTAATTCTGCTCCTGACGCAAAGGCCGCCTGAGCGCTGGGATGTGAGCGTTGCCTTTCTGTCAAACTGGCAGCTAAGAGTGTGTTTGTATTTTTTTGCCAGCCATATATTTATGTGAGGCTTTTACATTGGTTTCAAAATACCTCTTTTAATAGATTTGCATTAATCTGTAAATTAAAGGTCATGCCAGTCATAATTACTACTTCATTTGTTTGCTGTTTTGCTGTCTGTAGCAACTAGGCCTGCGGTTAGCAGAGCAGATGAGCTTTGGACCTCCAGAATCAAGATCGCCGACCTCAAGCAGCGGCTGCTTTAATTACATTTACAAAACCACACGGGCAGATTAGATTATAGTACGTTTTCCACAGGCCCACAGAAAGCTTTAAAAAGCTAATAGTGAATGTCCTGGCCCACGTTGTGCAGCTGTGATTTTAGTCAAACTAAGAGCTGTCCTTCCACTATCAACCACATCTGAGGCTCTGACGGCCCCACAGAGGTTCATTACGTTGGAGAGTGTCCAAGGAGCCGAATGAACTGAATGTAATTACCAGTTGATTTCAGGAAAGAAAAATGAATCTGGAAATGAGTGTGTTCAAAATGATCTAATATTGTTGTGCAATGTATTGCACAATTATACATACCCTGCTGAATATACAAGAAAGACATCAATTTTAAGGAAATACTAAATGTGAACACAAACTGTCAGATACATTTGTGACAGATTGTGGAAACAGTCTTTTAACGGACAGGTTAAATGCTCAACATTGCAGAGAGAGTATCAGTGCATGAGGAAACAGTCCCTATTCATTTTTCTCTCTCAAGTACATCCCAGCACATTCGCAAAGCAGAGTCATTTCATCTGGTTCACCATAATGCAAGGGCATCTGGACACAATTTGAACATGACAATTTTCTGGTCAACTACTTAGTAATCATGCAGTGAGTTCAATGTCCTTGAATGGGCACTGACAGCGAATGAGCTTTAAAGATTCAGTGTGTTCTAGCTCTAAATTTAGATGATTCTAAGAAGTATGGTCACTTTAGCACAATTTTATCCTTAGAATATTCTATCTATCTATCTATCTATCTATCTATCTATCTATCTATCTATCTATCTATCTATCTATCTATCTATCTATCTATCTATCTATCTATCTATCTATCTATCTATCTATCTATCTATCTATCTATCTATCTATCTATCTATCTATCTATCTATCTATCTATCTATCTATCTATCTATCTATCTATCTATCTATCTATCTATCGACCGACCTTGAATCTTTGCTTAACAGATTGGGAGGTTTGGAGATTTGCGCATGGATGCAGAAACCCTTTTGTTTTCCTCGCGGTCTGGATGGGACTTTATTTTCTGTGAGAGCTGCAAAAGTACTTCTGAGGATGATGCAATGTATTAAGAGTGAATCTTTCCTCAGCTGTTCATTTATGATCCATCATTCTTGCATTGTAAAGAGGGATGTTTAAGTGTTTTGCATTCAGCTCAGGCCTGCATTATTTCTTAAATATTAGGAAATTAATAATAATAAAAAAAACTGTTTAGGGTCACTCCCAATCCCAAGTAGTCAAACTGTACCTAGCAACGAACTAGAATCATCTCTTAGATCTATACAACATAACAGCACCCCAACCAGCCAAGACCCTAACATCCACCTAGCAATGCCATACCAACCAGCCAAGTATACTCTAGCAATTACCTAGCAACACTAGAGCAACCACCTTGAACACCCAAGCAACTGCCTAGAGCCACTCTGAACACCTTAGATAGAATATAGAAAGACCCACATCATTTGAAATCTTTCATCATACTGTCCTAGCTTAAAGGCACAGTATGTAAGTTTCGCCGCTAGAGGTCGCTTATTCAAAACAAAGGCGCAAATTGATGATGCCATGAATGAGCGTGGAATCATGGGAGTTATAGTCTTGACTCTTCACCTACACAGCCGATGGAAAGGAATCGGACTCAGGCAGAAATCATGTTCATCAATGAGCGAATGTATCAATGTTGTTACGGTGGTATGAAGCTGTGGGAGCGAATGCTAATTAGAGAGACCTGCGTGAAACAACGGTCTCGGAGCTTTTATTATGCTTATGCTGCAGTTGGCCGCTTCCGATCTTTTTGTTGCGTATGTGGGGTAACGCAGTCCTGTTATACATGGTTAAAACAATCATACTAAATCCATTTGAGTGTGTTGAAAGTTGTGTTATAATGTTATGCATTCACTCTGTGGCTGGTATGAGACACTTGTTGCACTTTGCAGTAATATAGATCAATATTAGAACATAATATTAATAAAAACAGAATGACATGCAATTAATTATCAATAGTGTTGTCTCTGAGGCATGGTAAAAACGTTACTCGCGGTGAATCAAAAAAACAAGCGATTCAAACAATAAGACTACTGTGTTGCGCTGTACAACAGTGATCAGTTTTCTGTTGATAAATGTATGTCCAAACAGTTACTCGCCTGTCTAATAAAATACATACTATATTACAGTTTTTCTCCATTGGTTTGGCTCATTTCTTGAAACAGAAATTACATTCTAAAAATTGTAAGATAATTTGGCAAAACAGTCTTACAGTTCAGCACAACACTATAGATCACTTGCAAAAACTAATATCTCTCCCAAAACGGTTCACTCATGCTTCAGAACTAAATTCCTTTCCCATATAAATAGTCAGTGCCACAAAAATGGCAAATATCCTTCTCAATTGCTTTGGCTCATTTCTTGAAACAGACCGGACATTCTCAACACTCTTGGTGCTTTTGCCAAAATAACATGGATGGTTCGGCACAACACGGTTCACCTGCAAAAGCTCATACCTCTCCCAAAACAGTTCACTCGTGTCAAAACTAAATTTCCTTCTCATTTAAACAGTCAGTGCCCCCAAAATGCTTCGCCCCTTTGGCATTTTTGTCTAGCTAACAGAATACAATTGTGTATAAAACTGAAAAAAAGAAATAGGATTTTAGGGTAAGAGTAGCCTCCAAGGTTTGACATCACACATTGCACTCATACTGCCAAGGAAATTGTAACCATTATCATTCACACACATAAAGTAACTTCCATATATCAGAGAAAATGTATACAGCATAATATACTGTAATATAAACACACAAACAAAAAAACAATGAAAATTACCATCCTCACCCTCCTGGCCATCCACACGCTGCTGTTCTCAATCTTACTGTAAACACGTGTCAAATTTCTACTTTTCTAATGATATAATCTGGGTTTGATTTTTTTCAGAGATATTGTTAGAGTAAAGTATATGAATATATTGACCAAACAGTACACACAAGACCAGTACTGCATATTGATGAAAATATTTATTTCTCTCCACATTTTGTAAAATCATTCGATTTATTCATGCATTTTCAAAGGTTTGTTTTTTATATCTGCTGAGGTTGGGCTGAAGTCTCTGTCCAGCCTCTCTCAATGTCAACCCAAGGGTACTCAGTAGAATCGCATCTGATAAATTTGGTCCCCGTCTTCTTTGGCCACATCCTACTCCAGGTCTACCTCTTCCTACCCCCCTCTTCCCCTTCCCCTCTCATCCCCCCTTCCCCTCTCTTCACCTCTCTACCCCTCTCATCCCCCCTTCCCCTCTCTTCACCTCTCTACCCCTCTCTTCCCCCCTTCCCCTCTCTTTCCCTCTCTACCCCTCTCTACCCCCTTCCCCTCTCTTCCCCCTTCCCCTCTCTTCCCCCTTCCCCTCTCTTCCCCTCTCTACCCATCTCATCCCCCCTTCCCCTCTCTACCCCTCTCTACCCCCTTCCCCTCTCTTTCCCTCTCTACCCCTCTCTTCCCCCTTCCCCTCTCTACCCCTCTCTTCCCCCCTTCCCCTCTCTACCCATCTCATCCCCCCTTCCCCTCTCTTCCCCTTCCCCTCTCTTTCCCTCTCTACCCCCTTCCCCTCTCTTTCCCTCTCTACCCCCTTCCCCCTTTCTTTCCCCCTCTACCCCCTTCCCCTCTCTTTCCCTCTCTACCCCCTTCCCCTCTCTTTCCCTCTCTACCCCTCTCTTCCCCCTTCCCCTCTCTTTCCCTCTCTACCCCTCTCTTCCCCTCTCTACCCATCTCATCCCCCCTTCCCCTCTCTTCCCCTCTCTACCCCTCTCTTCCCTCCTTCCCCTCTCTACCCCTCTCATCCCCCCTTCCCCTCTCTTCCCCTCTCTACCCCTCTCTTACCCTTCCCCTCTCTACCCCTCTTCCTCCACGGGTTCCCCCTCTCATCCTCACTCTTTCTCTTCCTCAAGCAGGCAGTTGCCCTTGTTCATTTACTTGGCCAGGTGCCTCCATGTTCAGAAATTGTACTGGTCCTGCATGGTCAAGCTCTTAACATATATGTTTGGCAGCTTTCACAGTCATGGACAGCACCTGTCAGGTAACTAAACATACCGTTTGATTGGTCATCTGAGATGTGTAAAAGTCCTCCTTCATTAGTCAAGTTCTAGTTTCACCTGACTATCAATTGCTGTAATAAATGTATCATATGTTCCAAGGGATTCATATATGGTATTCATTGTATTATGTTTTGAACAGACTATTGTGCATGTGATGACTTATACAATGAAATGACGCTGATACGTTTTGGAGCGAACGACCATTAGACTGAGAATCAAACAATCAATTTAGATCAACAAGATCTATTCACTTGGAAATTGTGCTAAATGTAGGCTACCTGTACTTAATAATTTGCGAAGATGTACTGAGACATTGAGACATGTACTTAGACATTTGCAATTTGATGAAATGAATGAGAAATGCTATTCTGTTGTGAGCAATTGCCAAGTGGTTTGGAGATTTGTCCATGTTGTTTTGAGAATGTAATTTCTGTTTCAAGAAATGAGCCAAACCAATGGAGAAAAACTGTAAAGCGTCTTTGGTGTTTCCATGGTTTCTACGGAAATCAAGGGTAGCGCGCATATCGTCATTGACAGGCGACCAAGCAGCAACCTCCCACAGTTTCTCTTGAAGCCAATACGGAAGTGACTTAAACTGAGTTCAACGACTGGCCACTAGGGACAGGTTCCAGAAGGGAGCAGAATCTCATTGAGCTCCATGTTAAAATGCCCCACTTTACAGCAGATTAAAACATGTTTACATCCTGTTACAAATTGCGGTTTTGGTTTACACTCTAAAAAAAAAAGGTTCTATATGGCACCAAAAATGGTTCTTGGCTCGTAATCATAGGGGAACCTTTTTAAGTGCTATATAGCACCAATTTTGGTGCTTCGGTGGTTCTTCACCGGTTCTTTGACTAAGGTGCTATATAGCACCGCTAACTAAGGTGCTATATAGCACCGCTACCATAGATAGAACATGTTAAGATATGGTGCTATATAGCACCAAAAGTGGCTCCCCTATGATTACGACGAAGAACCATTTTTGGTGTGCCATATAGAACCTTTTTTTTTTAGAGTGTATACGGCTAATTTTGCCCTTCATGACAACTGTGAGGGGGTGAATTTTTGTATAACTCATTCGTTTACATTATATAAAGCATTAAAGTTCTGCATAATTAAGGGCGTGGCCATTTTGAGTGACAGGTGGATAGCCATTGATCTGCTGTCTGTTAGTCATCGTGTCACCTCAGCTCCGCCCACGTCCCACCTCTTTTCCCAATTACTATTGCTGCCAAGATGGCAACGGCCAGCTCGTCCCTACTTTACGCTTCAAAACTGCTCTTCAGAATCCTATGGTTGACGTCACGGACACTACGTCCATATTTCTTTACAGTCTATGCAGGCGACACAAGGACACGTTTATAGCTCATTTATCTGGATTTAAACATATTGGAAACGTTTGGAATAAAGTACACAGGTCAACAAAATATATAACATTGTTCTAGTGGTTTTTGGAGTCTTTAAAGTCTTACATATTGTTGAACTACACAAGACTTATAACTTTCAATCTTCAAATCTCTTATGTAGCCGCCAAAGTTCTGCCAAACTGCTGTAATCTTCTAGGCCTTTGTTGGAAAAAACCCTTTACTTTTCTTGTTTTATTTTTAAATAGTGACAGTATTTAAGCTATTACTCTTTTCTGAGAGTACAGCACGTTTTCCAGCAGTAACGATCTGTTGAGTGAAAATTTTATTGTGTTTATACTTCATTACCGTATACAAGAAATGTAGCTTAGGTACGTACATCTAAAGGGAGACATGTGTTTTCCAGATTTCTCACATGTACTACAATTATTTGCTGCAACAGCACATTTTTGACAGAATTATTGTTTCATTAATCTTTTTGTGATAGAACAGGTTATTCATTTACTTAATAGGAATTCTTATTTGGTCATGTTTGCGTTTGAATGGGAAAAAGAGATTTAGGTCTCTAAAGACAGGTTTGCCTGCTAAACTAATACTTAATACTAAACAGTCTGCTTCAAGAGCACCCCGGTGATGATTGAGAAATCAGAACTGTGGTGCATTTATCGTGCGGCCAGGAGATCTTTTAGAGTGTGGTGCTGAAGGATAAATATTATGGGAAGTGATTCTCAAAGGTTTTTATGCCTCCAAATTCAGTCCAGTGACTCACTAACCACATATGCATTTGATGATATCTTATTAAAATGTAATAACTTATTACGCTGTTAAGAATAGCTCTTTGTAAACACAAATAATGGCCCAGATGGTTGACCTTGAAAAATTTGTTGTTCAGGTCAACTAACATATTTTTTTCTTTTCTTTTCTAATAATCAGTTTCAATATTTAAAACATAATATACTGTGCCTAATAATTCTGATGCTACTTATATTCACAAGGGAAAAATAATTCTTCAATTATGCTTTATTCTTATAATATATAATCTTAGGGAAATCTTTTGTTCCTGAATTTTTCATACATTTTTAACTTTTTCAGATTTTTCATTTGTCACTTTCTCCCTGCCCATAAATGAAATGGCCCTTTTCTTGATGTTGTGCCTTTAAAGGGGTGGTCAAAAAGTGCTGATTGGTTAAGTCATTGCGTCACTGCAGCTGCCGTTAGAAATTCCGGTTCCCATAGAAACCTGAGACTTAGGACTGCACATGTGTACTTGTTTAGCCTGAAAAATAAGCTTTTTTTATGCTATTTGATAATAGGAAACAACATTTATGGGACAGTTCATGTTAGATTTTGTTGCTGATTTGAAATATGTTATTAATTGCGAGTTTGGCAAGCGAGTTTGGCAAGCAGTCCAGAGGAATTGCAAATATGGCCGCCAAGTGAACAGACTTTCCTTGAAAGGGACTTTGGTTGACGCTTGGTTTGAAAGTGACTTCTGTGTGATCTTCATTGTTCACTACACTATTGACAATATACAATGAAGAGGGCTGAGTGCTTTTTCGGTATTCTTCACATATTGGAACTAAGTGTGCCGCACAAGTCCTAAAAATTGAAGCCAAAATGTTTCAATCGCCCCCAGGTGGCTGGATGCAGTATAGCTCATAAACCCGCCCTCTCCATGTAATCTAATGGGATGTGAGACAACCTAAATCATATTACACTTCAAATAATTTCTAAAGACGGTTTCTGTCATTTTAGGTAGTTTTTATCACGTAAGTTCAATTGTTAATTTTGTATATATTTGATGCTATGATTGACATGATTGACAGCTGAGATTGACAGCTTCTCTGAGCAAAGAAGTCAATGAGGCACCAACAGACCTTTCAGATATTTGATAGGAGATTGGAGCTTTAACTTTAATTTCTACATTTCTATAACTGTTTATTTCACACCGACATAGTGAACTGTTCTGCAGTAAACTGTACTAACTGATTCTGCAGGAGTGTGTGCGGGGCCTTGATCCCTCCACTTCACGCTCACTACTGCAGACTCAGGCTTCAAGATGTCAGCACCATATTGGGACATTGGCGGTGTCATGACAAATCGGGTCCTCCCTCAAAATCGCGTCTCCCCAAACTGTCAATTTCGCATACGAAAACACATTAGTGCATAATAAAACCAATTAAACGTAATTTCTTACACTTGATTAACTGTTAATTCATAAATATTAGCCTATTAAGTCAATAATATAACATCATTAATTAGTTTTATTTATAACTGAAATATTTGGACATTAGCACTTTATTTAACACGTAATTACATTCAAGATGATTGAGAATATGTAGGGTAAGTGGAAATATGTGTATAAATTAAGCTATCGGGTTAATTGCTTTGCAGACATAAATGGTCATTATAGCGTAGTTGAAACAGCATTTATCTGTTAAAAACATGATTTTGAAAATTAGTAAGCCCCACCCCCCTTAGTTACTGTTGCTAACTCGGACCAACACACTGTCAGAGTTGCTAACTGTCTTACAATGACAGTTGTTAGTGTGAAAACGTCCCAAGATGTTTTTGGACACAGAAGGACCACCTTCTCGTCGAGGAGCATTCAAGTGGGACTTAAATATGCCATGGAGAGATATATAAAACATTTCAAAATAAATATGGTAGGTAAATTAATGTACATTTAACCAATTTAATATGGAGAGCCACTGGGGTTGGGGGGGGGGGTGTTGGGGACCCAATTTGTCACTAAAGTGGCTTCATTTTTCTACGATGGAAGAGACTGAAGGTGTGTTGTCCATCTTTTTTTTTTTACAGTCTAGGATTGGATTGTATTGTGGTACTTTTACAATGTTTTTTTTTGTTTGTTGTCTTATTTTAGAAGCTTGACACCACCTAGGCACCATTCATTTTTTACTCTACGGGTACATCTCAAGATCAAAAAAATCTGATTCCTCATGACCGCTTTGAACTTCTCGTGATGCTGGATAACCATCATGCAAAACATGTTGATCTTCCCGGCTCTGCGTTTTCACATGACTGCTAACCAGCCTATCAAACAGCTGCGGCTCTTAAATATCAAAATTACTACCTCGGCTTCCAGCTCTGTATTATTACATGTTGGGACTGTTATGGGTTGCACGTGTTAAAAGAGTGTCTTAATCCCTGTGCAGATGTTAATGAGTGCAAGCTTTTCTGCCTGCCTCTTTCGTTTCATTTCCCCCTGCTTCTCCACAGTGAAGAGTGGCCAAAACGCAGAGCTGCCCTCTTTTCTAAATGACACGAGGTGCAAAGGATGGCTGGTCCATGGTTGCAGTGGTTAGCTCAAGCCTCAGGCCCCTTCTAGTCTGTACGGCTCTCTCACACTTCTATAATTAGGCCCCGGCTCCACCCTCAAACTTCTTTTCTTTTTGGATATTAAACTATTGCTGACATCCACATCAAATAAATTACAGGCTGGAGAGCACTTATGGTCAGGTAATTTTTTTTCTTTCAAGGGGACGTCAGAGAGAGGATTTTGTTCATGTTCTTCAGCTCTTTACTTACTACGCACCTGTCTGCCTGTGGCACAAGCTGACCTAAAATAATGATCCCTAATACAGTCTGCTCTTAATCTACTGTACAAATGAGTGCGCTCTGAACATTTGCCAACATCTTTTGTGCAAAATAGAATAGAGGGTTGACAGCATAACTAATAGGTGGACTCAAAACTCATCTGGAGGTTTTGACTAAGGTCTTTACTTACTTACTTACTCATTGGCACATCTATCACGTTGGAAACTACTGTAAGAAAAAGACTGAGAGGGGGAAAAAGAACACCATTCACTGCTTCCTTTTCATCTGAAGCACTTTAATGGCCATATGTATATTCAATCAGATCCTATTATTTTATTATCGTAGTGTGTGACTTTAAAGACCATTTAAATGAACCTGTTCATCTTTCTTCATATTTGCTGGTGCTCCTGTTCCTCAAGCCAGTACTAGATATGTGGCACTGCTCAGGTGTTATGAGAGCCCAGGTTTCTGTTTTTCTCGCCCTTCCTAAATAGACTGTTGGGTCTATTTACTAGTTGTCTTTAACCTAATAAAGCCTACTGTATCATATTTGCATTAGCATTTCTAAGGCCATTTTCCAAGGCAAATTAGGACCATGGTATCCCTGTTCTTAAATGGCCAGCAAACTCGCCTGACCTTAACCCCATAGAAAATCTATGGGGTATTGTGATGAGGAAGATGCGATATGCCAAACCCAACAATGCAGAAGAGCTGAAGGCCGCTATCAGAGCAACCTGGGCTCTCATAACACCTGAGCAGTGCCACAGACTGATCGACTCCATGCCACGCCGCATTGCTGCTGAAATTCAAGCAAAAGGAGCCCCAATTAAGTATTGAGTGCTGTGCATGCTCATACTTTTCATGTTCATACTTTTCAGTTGGCCAAGATTTCTAAAAATCCTTTCTTTGTATTGGTCTTAAGTAATATTCTAATTTTCTGAGATACTGAATTTGGGATTTTCCTTAGTTGTCTGTTATAATCATCAAAATTAAAAGAAATAAACATTTAAAATATATCAGTCTGTGTGTAATGAATGAATATAATATACAAGTTTAACTTTTTGAATGGAATTAGTGAAATAAATCAACTTTTTGATAATATTCTAATTATATGACCAGCACCTGTATGATACTCAACACAACTTTTTATTTAAATATGCTGCATATATATTTTGTCTAAAAGTTCAATAAACCTGTTCCATATCAGGTCTATTGTTTCATATGTCAGACTTTACATGGTTAATAAAGTTTGAGTAGGAACAAATTAGAAACAGGTAGGCATGCAGATGTGGAGCACTTGTTACTGTAATGAAGAACAACAAACAGTGGAGTGAAAATCATTTGATCACGATCAGTGTGTTAGTTTAATGCTGCTGAAAACTCTCACACTGCGTATCCTTTATATTAAGTCAAAGTGCATCTTTGCTTATTTGTCTGGTAACATGTGATCTATGGGCTATTTTCACAGCTGTATTTTTTCCCTCCGATCTCTCACCTCATTGCTCTTCCCCATGAGTCCATGTCCTTTTCTTGCAGTTATTGTGCAGTTAAAATGCCAGTTTACTCAATGCATAGTGGTTATGAACGGCAGGTGATAATAGGTTATGTTTCAGGTAATATGGGTTCTAGAACAGGAAATATAAGTTGTCCTTACATCTGCTCTGGAAAAACTGACATCTAGCAATGCAGTTCCTCACTTCATACATTAACTATCAACAAGATGCACTAATGTTTTACAACTACAAAGTGTCTAAGACCCTTTTGACTTTAATGTTGAATGGTATATTTTTTTTATTAAAACATTTGTTTTTATTAAAATCTGCTTGAGCCATCTTTCTTTAAAAAAATGGCACTTTGTTTGATATATTGTTTTCTAATGCAGCAATAGTCATACATTTACTCACCCTCATTTGTGAAAGAATGGGTCGCTCTCAGGAGCTCAGTGAATTCAAGCGTGGTACTGTGATAGGTTGCCACCTGTGCAATAAGTCCATTCATGAAATTTCCTCACTACTAAATATTCCACCAGCAACTGTTAGTGGTATTATAATAAAGTGGAAGCAATTGGGAACAACAGCAATTCAGACACAAAGCGGTAGGCCACGTAAAATCACAGAGTGGGTCACAGGTGCACAGTGCGCAGAAGTCGCCAACTTTCTGCAGAGTCAATGGTTACAGACCTCCAAACTTTGTGTGGCCTTCAGATTAGCTCAAGAACAGCTTCATGGAATGGGTTTCCATGGCCGAGCAGCTGCATCCAAGCCTTACATCACCAAGTGCAATGCAAAGCGTCAGGTGCAGTGGTGTAAAGCACGCCACACTGGACTCTAGAACAGTGAAGACGTGTTCTCTGGAGTGACCAATCACGCTTCTCTGTCTGGCAATCCGATGGACGAGTCTGGGTTTGGCAGTTGCCAGGAGAACGGTACTTGCCTGACTGCATTGTGCCAAGTGTAAAGTTTGGCAGAGGGGGGATTATGGTATGGGGTTGTTTTTCAGGGGTTGGGCTTGGCCCCTTAGTTCCAGTGAAAGGAACTCTTAATGCTTCAGCATACCAAGACATTTTGGACAATTTCATGCTCCCAACTTTGTGGGAACAGTTTGGGACGGCCCCTTCCTGTTCCAACATGACTGCGCACCAGTGCACAAAGCAAGGTCCATAAAGACATGGATGAGGATGAGCAACATCAGTGCCTGACCTCACAAATGCGCTTCTAGAAGAATGGTCAAAAATTCCCCACAAACACACTCCTAAACCTTGTGGAAAGCCTTCTCAGAAAAGTTGAAGCTGTTAGAGCTGCAAAGGGTGGGCCAACTCCCTATTAAACCCTATGGATTAAGAATGGGATGTCATGTCATTAAAGTTCATGTGCATGTGCAATGTAGCAATATAGTGTAGCTGCCCGGAGGCATTGCAAATATGGCCGCCGAGTGAACAGACTTTCCTTGAAAGGGACTTTGTTTTCTCCCACAACAGTTGACTTTGTAATACATATTTTGCCATTAAAACCATCAGATTGTCTCTTCCATAGCGTAGTAAAATGTTCAGCTGTGTGCCAAGCACATTTCTCTCTGGCCATGTTGATGGCCAGGTGTGAAATGCATTGAATTCCAATCAGTGAAAGGAGAAGAAGAGAAGACACTGAGAAGCTCTTCTGTGCACCGTACACTGTCCATATGCAATGTATTAGCTGAACTCCAGCTAGCATAGCTGTGTGTGTGTGTGTGTGTGTCTGACCATGTGTGCTGCTTTCCATCAACCTGCTGCTGCTCAAATCATCGGCGCTGTAGAGAGGAAGCAGTCTGAACAGGTGTGGAGAGGGGGAGGACAGAGAAATGGATGCTTCCGGCTCTTCCAACATTAAACTCCATGATATGTGAAGCAGACAGCCTGTCATTCTTCTGACTGATCGTATCATCTTCGGAAGAAGATGGTCCAGTGTAGGAGTGTTGGCTCACTATGGGCCTGCCGTGTCTTTCACAAGAAATGACACATGTTTGAGTGATAATAGATTTCAAAGCTGAAGTGAAGACTTCTCTGCATCTCTGAGCTTGACAGCTGTGAGTTGAACAAAGTTCAGCTGGAATGGGCATTGAAAGCTTTGTAACTCTACACCGCTATCTGTCTATCTATTCATACAGAGAAATGACATCCCTTTTGTGTTCCTCACCATCTTGATGAGACTTTATCTTCTGTGAGATCTGCAAAAGTACTTCTGAAGATGATGATGCAATCTATTACGATTGACTCTTTCCTTTGCGCCGTTCATTTATGATCCACAATCTCTATGGCACTGTAAACAGCAATGATTTACTGTCTCATTCAGCTCAACCCTGCATTTTTTTGATATTATGAAATAAAATAAATGAAACAAAATAGTTCCGTTTTCAAAATGACAATCAAACTAGCAAGAGTTCTCTCAACTTTTGGGAAGTAAGTAAAACACCCAAAAATGTGAAATGTGAAAAGTAAGTGTGCTTGAAAATAATATAATATGAATTAAATGTAAGTGTACCAAAGACTTTATAGGAAAACTGTGCACTGATTACTAATGAATGGGAGAAAGTGCAATGCCCAATATGGCGAATAAGCCCCACCTTCTAAATTAAAGAGCCAATCGTTGATCAGTAAAGTCATTGCCACTGCAGCTGCCCTTAGAAGCTGCGGTTGCTATAGAAACAGGCAGTGTTCTGAGAAGTGCGCTTAGGACTGCGTATGCACATCAGCTTTGTCCAGGCTGAAAAGTGCAGGGTTTTTTTTGTCATGATTCGGACGTTTAGAAACCAAATTTATGAGGCAGTTGTTGTCAGATTTCAGTGGTGATTTCAAATATGAAATTTAAAGGTCCCATGGCATGAAATTTTCATTTTATGAGGTTTTTCAACATTAATATGAGTTCCCCTAGCCTGAATATTGTCCCCAAGTGGATAGAAATGTTGATCGGTGTAAACCCGAGTTCTGGCTGTCTCTCTCTGCCTTTGAGAAAATGACAGGCCAGACGAGCCAATCCTGAAGTCTCCTGTTTTGACGTCCAAGCAGGAACGGTTACCTCCCTTTCCTCCGCCCAGAGAATCTGGCACGCCCATGCAAACGCTCGAGAGATCATTCCTTGTGAACGAGTGAATGCTGGCAGTTTCTCAGTGTTTGGATGTACAAATGAAAACAGAAGTCTTTCTTCAGTTCCTTCTGATCTGTGATCAGTGATCTCTTATGTGTAGCTAATTATTTATTATTCGTACACACGCAGCGGCTTCTCTCTCTCCCGACAGAACGGTGTTTTCGTGTTTTCTATCTTGTGAGTCAGTGTTTTTGTACGTCCTCGTCGCGTCTACCGGTTCTAAAATGTGCATACAGTCGTGAGTTTCTGCTCAACATCGGCCTCACACACGCCGAAGCTCGGGCTGCACTGGCCGTTGGCCTTCAACATCCCGACCCCCAGTACTGCATCTGGCCCACAGCGGAGGCACCAAACGCGGCGTGAGATTAAGCAGAAGGGGGGTAAGCATGAGCATATCTGGGCTAGGCTAGCCATCTTTCCCCACAATAAACTGGATTACATTCGATTACTGTTGTTGTGTCTTTGTTTGCGCTGTGTAACGTTACTCAATGCGCGTCACTGATGCTATTCATATGATTGGAACATATCTAGAAATAATGCTATACTCAACACTTACTAACTCGTTCATCTCGCTGTAATGGTACATTGCATGTGTTACAAAGTTGGTAGAATAATGATGAATACGGACTCGGCGTGACTGGGACTCGTGTTTATTCAGAACTCTCAGATACAAACACAATAAACTTGCGTTGACTGACAGAGCTCTCATAACTCAGAAGTTACTATAAATAACTTTGTTAGCAATCGCTCCGTCTCCATGATGTCCGGTTCGCGAACGAATCATTCTTTTGAATCGGTTCTTTTTAGTGAACCGAACCAGTTCACCAAATCGGACTGAATCGTTCTAAACGGTTCGCGTCTCGAGTCAGCGCTGATCCATCATTTACTAAAGTTACTAACTTTCTGACATGAGTGACAGTCCCTCCGACTAGAAATAAACTAATAACCTGAAGTATATGCTAGTAACTACAACAGTTCACCCTGAACTGAGACTGAGAACTGATGAGAAGTGAACTCAGGTCCATCCGTCTCTGGCAGGCTCGTGCCTCGTTAAACCACGCCCCCTCCGCTCATTTAAAATGCAAAGATGTCAGCCAATCACAACAGTGGGCGTTTTTACTGAAGTCTCACAGCAGACACGCCTCTTGAAGCAGGGCATTCAGCCACAGGGCAAACAGCAGTATTGAAAAAATGCCTTTTATTTCTAAATTATGACATTTTATGATGTAAAAATCATACTAACAATATAAGTACACCTCAGGAAACATTATAAAATAATAGAAAAATGCCATGCCATGGGACCTTTAATCATAAGTCAGACAGTTTTGGAGAATTTGATGTTTCCTCATTCAAAGACATAGGAGCTGCACTTGCATGCCCGAGATGCATTTCAAAGATGGCCGCAGAGTAAAATGACTTGTCTTAAAGGCACTTTGAGTGTACTTAAAGAGAGTACACTTTCATGACTATGTTTCTTAACATACTTAAGTACACTATTTAAAAAGTGCAAAGTACTTAGGGTCATTCCATGTCAACTCAACCAGAGGTGCCCGGCTTACATTTCTTTGTAATGTTTTTTGTAAAAAGCTGTCGCTTTTGCATAGTTTGCATAGTTAATCGTTTGAAAAGATTTATCTCAAACTCTGTCATGGAAAATATGTATAAACCGTAACTAAGCAATTTAATAATCATTTAAAAAGGAAATTATACCTTTAAGATATTACGAGGTTGAGTAAATTATAACAGAATTTTCATTTTTGGGTGAAACCCTTTAAGTCTCCAAAAACTTTACATTGAGTACATTTTTTCTAATTATATTATTTCCATAATAAGTAAAACATTTTTTAAAGTAAGCTACTACTTTCTTCACAACAGCACATCCCCCACGTGCATGTGTTTTTTGTTGTTGTTGTTTTGTATTATTATTATTTTAACTAATTCACTTATTCCTTCAGCAATTAATAAGAGTGTAATCAGCATCGTGTTACCATGTTTAAATCCATCCCTCAGATTTTCCTCCAAAAGCAGCACAAAGAATATAAAAAGAATCAGCGCCTGCACGAGATCTGACGCAGGGTTTAATATGAAAAAACACCACAAATTTGCACATAAGAATATATTTCCTTATGCAAAGTTACACAAATTGTATTTGTAAATGTCATGTCACCCTGTCAGTGGAGGATTTATAAGGGGCCATTTAAATGTCCTCACGTCAATATACTTGACACATGAGCCTGAAAAGAGCACACTTAAGTCAGTAAGTCCGTTTTGGCAAAATAAAATTAAATGTTCTAGAAACCAAATACTAAACCCACCTCATCCCTTAACGGACACCGAACAGCAATGTTTGTGTTTCAGAGGAGAAAGGAGATTTTATAGCAATGAAAATAAACAAATGTCCTGGCCACTTTCACCAACCTTTTGTAGCAGCAGAGACAAAGGACACATTTGTTCACAGCTGGTTTTGAGATAATGGCCCATTCTAAGCTTTTGCTCATCAGTCTGGGGAAGGAGGACTGAGTTGGGGTAATAGAGGAGTCTGGGGCTAGTTGTCACAAAGGAAAGTTGCAACATAAACATTGGGGAAAAAAAACCATTATACATTTTAAACCGAATGTAAAAAGTGAGTAAATTCACAGTGAAATGAAAATTCACTTTGCTCAAATGAACACATGTTAACAGAAAGCATTACATTTAACACAATGCACTCTATAATGTAAGGTTACTTAGCAATGTAAAGTAAACATGCCCTTTTACAGAGAGATAATTCAGGTTAAATGTAGTTCTTGAATGCTGGGCCATGTTTTTGCTATTAGAGGGCAGAGGATGTCTAATTGCTAGCCTGCAGCTAGATACGAGTGACTGTCAGCTGAGAAAACATGAGAGCTTTACTTGTAATCACAGCAATTCAAGGGCTAATCAGACGCCCCGAGAAACAAATTAGATTGGCGGGGATCAGTGAAATACCAGCATATAGCTATTCACCCTGACCACATTCATCCCCTGCAACACTTTGAGTTGTCATATAACTATTTGTTATAGAGTACACTGTGCTTTTTCTGACTATTATAAACCTGTTCAGTTAAGAGGAACTGATTTACAGTGGTGTGGAAAGTTAATTTTAAAAGTAATGTGTTACAATATTGTGTTACTCCCCAAAAGTAACTAATTGTGTTACTTACAGTAGTTACTTTTTCTCACTTGCTTGTTTTTTTAAATAATGGGAAAAAAAATGTGGGTAAATATAAAGGCCCTTTCACACCAAATGTGCAATGAATAAGCCTCAGGCTGAAGAAAATGCATATTCACTCCTGTACAGTAGAGGGCACAGTTCAAACAAACCTTTCAGCCATTAAAGGCACAATATAGCCCCGTTTCCACCAAAATTACCCAGAACAATTTGTACCAGGAACTTTTTTTACAGGAACTTTTTTTCCCCCAGACCTGCTACTGTCTGCGTTTCCACTGCGGTCTAAAGTACCGTGAAGATTCGGCAAATTAGTCCAGAGACGTGGGACTGCGCGCGACTGCTCCTCCCAGTCAGCGAAGGACAGTAGCCTAATCATTTTTGTGCAATACTGTCTGCAACAATAACAACTATGGAGGAGATGCAAGCAGCGCTGCTTTTGCTAGTTATATATTGGTTTACTAAAGAGGTAATTAACAAAACGGCGGAAAAGAGACGAGCACTGATACTAAAGCGTATTCTGAAAGCTCGTAAAGCCAGATTTAAAATAATACAACGTATGTTATCATCAGCTATTACAGACATTGACTGTGCGATTGCTGAGACGAACGCGCGACATCGGACAGAAAGAGCAAGACTGATATTTACTGAACGCAGAACGAACCTCGCAAAAGACTTTTTAAAATGCAGATTGAAATAAAATGCTGCGTGAACTCAACCAATCAGCATGTTCAGCGCCCAAGTCCCACCCCCGAAAGTTCCTGAACTTTGAAAAAGTACTACCTCCCGAGCAGGGCCGTTTGGAGGGGGAAATATTTACCTGGAACTTCATTTAGACCCTGGTTCCTGCGGTCGAAACGCACCAAGTACCACACCAAAGTTCCTAGTTCCTGGGGAAAGTTCCTGCGGTGGAAACACATTGTCATGGCATGTCATTTTGTCCACTAGAGGTCATTTATTCAAAACAAAGGTGTAGTTTGCGGAATAATGGGAGTTGTCTTCACCGCTACAGTCGGTGGAAAGGAGACGGGACTCGGGCAGAAATCATATTCATGGATGAGATAATGTATTAAAGATTTATTAACATTACTGTAGTATGAAGCATGGTGGGGCTGAAAGCCATTGGAGCGGAACAAGGAGTAATTGCTAATGAGAGACAAGCGCAACACACCTTTTATTATGCCACAGACGAACGCTTCCACTTCTTCCGGTCATGTGTATGTGGAGTAACGCAGCGCTGTTTCATCATATTAGATACATTTGATAGTGTTTAAAGTTATGTTATAATGCTACTCGGTGCGTTCGCTCTGTGGCTACTATGAGACACTTGTTGCACACTGCAGTGAGCTAGATCGATATTAGGCATGGTAAAACATGGTACTCGCGGTAAATCAAGAAAATTAGATTTAAACAATAAGACTAACTGTGCTAAATAACAACGATTAGTCTTCTGTCGATGAATGTATCCAAACAGTTGCTCAACTGTCTAATAAAACACATAATATACAAAATAAAACCAGGAACCAAGGGTAACACCATTACAGGTGAGGCTCTCTCTCAGTGGCGGCTGGTCAATAGAGGGCGCTGGGGCGCCGCCCACATCAAAATTCCAGAAATATACATGTATACAAAAATTATATAAAAATGAAATGAAAATAAAATAGTTTACTCATACGACGTGCCAGCTGTTAGTAAGAGCCTCAGCATTTAATAAAAACTAGCTTTGATCGGTTAACTATTTGATATGTTCTTCAATATGTTTCATGCGGTTTCATGCACGAAGGACGCCGGACAAATGGATGTCTATCTGAGTTAAAAAATCTACGGTCAGCATGTGACCTGAAGCTGATCTCTAATTGGTTTCTTAAAGATCCTCCTCCGGACGCAGGTCGCTGCGTCCCAGGCGAATCAAAATTGGATGTGTGTTATTTTATCCAATCTGATTGGTTCTTGTCACCTGTCATTCAACTTTACGCTCTTGGCCACTAAAGCGAAAGTGCACGGGTGACACGTCACTCCGACTCCGCCAAAACCTTGTTAGGATGATCACTTTCGTAAAGATGGCAGCAGTTTAACCAAATTCTTAAACCAAAAGGCGTTCGTTGGAAGAAAAAAAAAAGGATTAAGTATCCCGAAACGGACCAACGCGATTTACAAATCCAGCAGCAGGCCAGTGACAGAGGTTGAAGCTGCACTCGGAGCTTCACACGCTTGTTATGAGAAACGTAAGTGGCTGGCTGGATGTGTTGTTATCAATGCCCTTTATTGCTTTCCCTGTCTGTTATTTCAAAGTGTCTGTACTGAAGTTTTGTGGACAACAACGGGGGTAAGAGACCTCAAATATCTGACTGAAAAATGCAAACGTCATGACACTACTGAGATGACTGACTTTAATCAGAGAGTCATTGAGAAATTTGCTGGCCAGAAAGAAAGGAGAGCAAAATGTATGTTCAAGTAGTCAACATGCTAGTCTGTTGTTGCTGTTTTCTTTTGTTTTTCCTTTCCTCATTCAATTATATGTGGGAAATTAATGTGTAAAAAGATCAAAGTGAAGACACGGTTTTCTCTTTAATGCTTGAATTTAGTCAACATGCATCTTGATACTGCTTTGTATTTATTTGACGCCCCCCAAAAAATAATTATCATCACCAGCCGCCACTGCTCTCTCTCCGCTTCCTCCGGATATCAGAGGGAGCTCTCAGCAGAATATTGACTGTTGCTATTCAGACTACAATTCCCATAGGCCCTCATACTTGGGACTGAATGCACACGCACCTGCAGTTCATCACACCACCGTTACGAAGTCTTTATTTGCTAAGGTGGTCAGTTCTGAGCCTTTCTTTCGTTTCCTGTAGTTTGATTCTCTGCTGCCTGCCCCAACCTTTTGCCTGTTTTTGGACTGTGTATGTTTGCTGCCTGCCTCAACCTAAGCCCGTCTCCGTTTGCATTTTGTTTTGCCTTCTCCATTACCACTGCTGTCTCGACCCTGTATTGTTTGACTCTGACGAAAATAAAGCTGCAGATGAATCCTCATTCCGATGACTCTGTGTTACAAACACGAGTATGATGTCATTGATAGGCGATGCACGGACACGGTCCGTGTCCTGGTTAAAATTGCTTATTTCTCTGGATTTAAACATTCTTGGAAACATTTGGGATAATGTAACTACACAAGTCAACATAATATATAACATTGTTCTAGTGGTTTTTGGATATTTGAATCCAAAAATCTTACGTATTGTGCCATTTAAAGAGAATGTGTCAGAGTCAATAAAGAATGGATCCAAAAGCAGAGGTTGACAGGATAACAACAGTCTTTAATGAGAATATAAACAAGGCACACAGAACTGGTAAAACAAACTGAGAAGGCAGCTGAGATGATCCTGTCTCGAAGAGGAGAGAGATCGGGACACCAGTAGAGGTGGAGGCAGTTCTTGAGAATAAATCACAGTCAGGAACAGAGGACCGCGAAGGTACTCTTGCAGCAAATGCAGAACTCAGACTAAACTTAGGCGCAAGGCTGTATCAGACAAACAAGACCAGGTGAGCACTTCCAAAGCAAATCAGACATGAAGAAAGCAGCAGTCGTAACCCATGACATGAAACAATGATCCAACAAGAGGCAGTAAGAACAAACACTGGATAAAGGGTAAGCACTCAAAAAAAAGTGGGAACAGGTGTCATCGCAAGGCAGCGAGGCGCTGATTGCGATGACTAACAGGTGCAGGTAGACAGAGAGAAGATGAGCCTAACGAGCGAGTGAGAAAGTGTGTGTGTGCGTGCGTGTGTTTGTGTGTGTGTGTGTGTGTCTGAAACAATCAGGAAGGAGAGTGAGTGAAGAAAAGGATAGTGAGAAGCAAAGAGAAAGAACCTGACACATGACAGAATGCTTGAGAAGAAAGCACTTCAACGAAAAAATTAAACAGGTGTTGTTTAACTAAAAACATTTTTGCATATTTATGTGGTTGAGTTGGATCATTGAAGGTCAGCAGCAAAGACATTGATTAATAAAGTGAGATTAAATAAATAAAGTATATTTGTATTAATTAACATATTACATTATTGCAGGTTTGTTTAATATTCTGAGCGCATTTTACAGTTTTTTTATTCATTTTGAGGAATACTGAATCTGTTGTTGTTGTTGTTAGAGTAAACGCATGTTCTTATTAGTCTAGGACTACAATTAGCATCATGTTTACACAGTGCACACAACACCTCTGCACTTACTCCTGATTTCTCTCAACATTGGGACCTGAAGAGAAAAAAAGTAACTCAGAAATGTTGGAAATAATGCATTACTTTACTTGACAAAAGTAATCTGATTATGTAACTCAAGTTACGTGTAATGTGTTACCCCAAAACTGATTTGTGACATAAATATAAAGTATTTTCGATTCGAAGCAAACATTCTGTCATCATTCATTTACTTTCATGTCATTCCAAAACTGTATGACTTTATTTTTTTCAATGGAACACAAAAGTGTTTTTGAAAGACATAAAACTTATAACAACTTAAAATGTAACTCACATAAATTAATCACTTTACTTATAATATAGCACAAGTCTTATGGACCAAGTTTAGTATACATTTAAGGTGTTTTTTTTGTGCTTTTTGAATCATGTTCCACACAAAAAAATAACAGCATATGGGTTTGGAATAACATGAGGGTGAGTAAATAATGACAGAATTTTCAGATTTAGGTGAACTATTCCTTTAACTCAGGTAGAAATGTTAGTAACATGCACGATTTAGAGTGGTATGATTACAAGTTATTTCCAGCCAGGAATGCCAAACTATGCTGGTGAAATTCCTGTAGTGATAGTTTTATGGTATAGCTCATTAAAAATACTCATTAAAAATATTACGTCTATAAATGTCCTTTGTAGCCAGTTTGGGAACTTTTACCTCTCTGTATGATGTGATTCTCCTATACCCAACTCTTTCGTCAACAAGGTAACATATGTACTTTATAACACATGAGAAAAAATAACCATAACCGCGCCATGTCCTGAATCAGCACGGAATGGTTTCACAATGAGAACGGTTTGGCTTGATGGTGGAAAAGAGTCTTGTGTGTCTAACATAGCTATACCTTAGCACTTCTGTCGCAGTTCATATTTTTCTATATAAGAAGCAGATGGGTAGATTGTTTGTATTTTCACCCCCCTGCCATCAATACTTTAAAAAAGAAAATAAACCACTATTCTGTTGTGTAACAGGCAGCTGCTCTATAAATTTCCTTTTCCCTCAGAACACCCAATTAAAGGCTTTGTTAGTCTTCACGTGGCATAAATCAAATTCCACACAAACTCCTCGAAGCACTCTCTCTATCCCACCTCAGCTGTCACTGTTTATATTTAGTGTTGAGGCAAAATAAGGGCAATGTCATAAATTTGTAGCCCAGAGAAATCCAACCTGCTGGGTACTTCATAGCTCAAACAGTACTTCCCTATTAAAGCCCAGGTGCTGTGTGCTTTACTGCTCTTTAGCTGTTTTTCAGTATAAAGTTCCTCCTCAACACAGTGATGTTGCTGTAAAGTCTGGTCCAGTAATTACGCAAAACACCCTCATGCCAACCCATCTTACCCTATTTTAAAGTCAGACTAACTGTCCCTTCTAGTATCAGAAAGAATAATTATCCTTCAAACACACTTGCATACTGCAACTGGCCAGAACGTGGGAAACAAACAAGGCTTATTTGAGTAATCTGTTAATTTTGGTATCTTTTGCTAAAATGGTTCTTCCTTTGCATCCTATTTGATAACCTGCTTACGACTCCAAATGTATCCATTGTATTATTCAAGGCCATTGTGATATGAAGTATAATTGCCATTTATTTAACAAATTCAAGCCCTCTCAGAATTTATCTTAGTCTCTTTCCGTGGAAGACAAATTCCATTACATCCATACAATCTGATGTCCAATTACTTTTTCTTAAAGCATTAGAGGCAGAAAAAAAGTATTTTAGTGACCGGTGTTGGGGGTAAGTTATGTAATCGGACTACTTTTTTCAAGTAACTAGTAAAGTAACTCATTACTTTTAAATTTATCAAAGCAGAGAATGCAAAAGAAGTGCTGCACGGGGTGTGAATTCCTTATCTCGGTGCTGTTTGGATGTAAGGGATGGTTCAACTCAATTTCCAAGGCACTCGAATGGTGCAGAAAAAGTTAAAATGCCTTTAATTCATTATGGCTTAATCTTATAAAAACAGGTGACAAGTACACCTACGCGTTGCGGTCAGGGTGTGAGTGCTTTTAAATTTATTAGCTAAATATCTGAGTTACTTTTCAAATAAGTAACTCAAGTTACTTTGTTTTTGACCATTTATTGACTGACACCTCTCCTGTCCCCATGTTGAGAGAAATCGTAAGTAAGTGTGGCGTTGTGTGCACTGTGTGTGAACATGATGATTTTTGTAGTTCTAGACTAAATGTGAGCATGCATTCACTCATCTCACAAAAACAGATTCAGTATTCCTCAAAATAAATAAAAACTGGGAAATAGAAACTTACAATATTATGAAAACCTATAATATTTTGAATATCGACTGCATGGACTTAATGCAGGGGTTTTCAAACTTTATGATGCCAAGGACCCCCAATATGATGAACCCTAAAATCTATTTATATTTTTTTATGTGTGAAAAACATTAACAAATGGTAAGTGTGACATAAATACTACATATTTTTTCTATATTTAAAGGGATAGTTCACCCAAAAATGAAAATGATCCCATAATTTACTTGTCATTGTAGGTGTATATGACATTGTTCTTTCAGACAAATACAATCAGAGTTATATAAAAAATGTCCTGGCTCTCCCAAGCTTTATAATGGCAGTGAATGGCAGCCCAAAAAAGTGCATCCATCCATCATAATAAGTGCCCCACACAGCTCTGGGGGTTAATAAAAGCCTTCTGAAGTGAATCGATGGGTGTGTGTAAGAAAAAAATCCATATTTAAAAATTCTGGAAAGTATGTATACAGCAAGAGACATTTAGATATGAAACAGTTAGAATGTTCGTTAGACTTTAACCATTTTTGCTTTGTCTTTTTTATTCTCTGGAATTTTCTGGGGACCCCTTAGAACCTTCTGGAGGACCCCGGTTTGAAAACCCCTGACTTAACGGACACACACACGGCAGGCATTGTAATTACACAAGGCTGAAAGTGCATATGAAGTGTGCCTTTTTGGACAGGGCCTAAGGCTGGATCTTAAATGGCACCATAAACCTTCATGGTCTTCCTTCGAGTCCGAACTTTCGTGACGTAATGCCGCTTTGACTTCTGGGTAAAGTCCTCTGCGTGGCTTGCAAACTTGCAGGCTCAGCTGAAGTGCGCATCGAGGGCTCATAACGGCCGCTAAGGGGGTGCTCGCGAGCTTTCCCTTCTGAAACCTAAAATGATGAATGGGACACCCTACGGTCTCGTCGACTTAACAGACACGTACACACGGCAGCCATTGTAAGTCCACAAGACCGAAAGTGCATATGAAGTGTGCCATTTGGGATTCAGCCCAAGAGTGTTGAACTTCTTCTGCATCCTGTTCTTCTGCAATCCAGAATGGCAGCACAGCTGAAAGGTTAGTTTGAGCTGCGCCCTCTACTGCACAAGTGTGAATTTGCATTTCCTTCAGCCTGGGGATTATTTATTTCACTTTTGGTGTGAAAAGTGTACATGAAAAGCCTTTACATTTGACAAAAATACAACTATTTTGTTATTAAAAAATAAACAAGCAAGCCCAGCCACGATGGTAAATTGGTAAATGGACTGCATTTATATAGCGCTTTAAACAGACCCCATTTGGCCACCAAAGTACTTTACATATTGCCTCACAATCACCCATTCATTCACTCATTCATACACCGACGGCGGTGTCAGCCATGCAAGGCGCCATCCAGCTCGTCGGGAGCAACTGGGGTTAGGTGTCTTGCTCATGGACACCTCGACACTTGGTCAGGTGGAACCGGGGATAGAACCACCAACCTTCCAGTTAGTAGACAACCTACATGAACCACTGAGCCACTGCCGCCACATTATGCAAGATGAGACGCATAATGCAAAATTAATGTAATGCATTACTTTCCATTAAAAGTAACACTATTAGTTACTTTTTAGAGAGTAACGCAATATCGCAATGTATTCCTTTCCCCAACACTGGTAATTTTTTATTATTATTATTTGTTTTGATTATTTAGCAGAAAGTAACAAAACTGTTAACTGTATTTTGACAAATCCCAAACTTCCTTTATAATATGTCAAATAAAACGGCTATAACCTGAGGTTGATGATCAGTGCTTTCTGAAGGTCAAGGATCTTCTTTCACTGATCAAATAAATACATACAATTGACAGATGTTTTATTTATTTCAGGCATCTATTGAACTGATCTATCTTATCATTTTTTTCCACATCCTCAGACACCAAAAGAGGATCCTCACTCCAAACACAGGGAATAGATAAACCAGTCAATATGCAGGGACTTTCCCGATCCCAGATGGCTTTTACACTCCTTTTATTTAAGGGTGTGGACAAACGAATGACTGATGACTGTCTTGCACAACACAGAATTGTAAAATGAAAAACTGAATGTATCTACCATAAGTGAACTAAATGGCTGTAATTTTTCTTTGACCCGTTCGAGCTGTCACAGTGGTCAAGTGAGATATATGAATCTATATTTACAGTGCTGTATAGAGTCGTCAGTGCTCTGAACTGCTCTGACGCTCCACTTGAATTTGCAGCAGTAGTTGGGTCATTGAATCTCAGCATGTCCTAAGGGATGGATGCGGTACCCAACCTGGGTCAAAAAGAGGGTTAAGTGTTTTCAGGGCAATAAACAAAGAATTTACACATACCACCAGTGCTTTCAGTGTGGTGCACAACGGGGGCCATTTTGCAAAGTGGGTGGGATGCTTTTGGGGTTTAGGGGCAAGACATAATGAGATTTTAATGGAACACAAAAGACTTAATTCTCCCAAAGCTAAGCAGCGTCAGAGCTACTGTGCAGCTCCGGTTACCTCATCTTTAATTCAGTTTAACCACAAGGAGAGACAACTTAACCAAGCAAGTATACAACAGAGCCAAACAGAGCTTAGGGCAGAGTCGAAACCGGGTGGTAAGAAAATATTAAGAATCTACCCCAAAATCAGTGACTTATTGGACCCCAGAGGACACAGGAAGGGGCCCGAATCAACACAGAGAGGAAGTGCAAAGGCTGTATCATAGGTACACCATCGGGGCAGGGGGAAAAGTGTCGAAAACACAGACACAAAGAAGTTTGTGTGCAGCAGAAGTTCACAAGTTCAATTCAGGATATACAGTACCTGCTAACGTTGATCATGCTATAAAGCCGTACATTAAACGGAAACTTTAAAAGTGCCATATATATTTGCATTGCAGAACTTCCAATGGCACAAAAATATGTGTATGTGCACATAACAGTGGAAGTTGTGTGGACTGGCAATGGAGGGACAGATTTCATTGAAATATCTTTATTTGTGTTTCGAAGATGAATACAAGTTTTACGGGTTTGGATTGACATGAGGGTTAGTAAATGAAGACAATTTTTTTTTTTCATTTTTGGGTGAACTAACACTTTAATGCACAGGGTGATATAACTTTTGCAGCAACTGGTGCAGTGCTCAGATGCTTTACGTGTTGATGGGTCAGCAATCCTCAAGGAACTTGCAAACCCATTGTGTGACTGAAAGAGACCAAATCAGGTTTTTTTGTTCAGTTTCATTAAACTAAACTGGCCTCTCCTCAAGAAAAAACATAAACAGGGGAGTCGGCTGTTCCGTTAGATGAACTTCAATGGTGGGTAATTGCAGCCATGCTGCACTTGACTTGACAGAACCGCCTGAACTAAAGACGCTCATTACACCCAGGCACAGAGGCTGTTGACACAGGTGCTGGAGTTATCATTAATGACCATTGCAGCAGTTGGTGGGTGGCAGTTTTGTTCAAAGTCATTCTTTTCATCTTAATCTTATTCGACTTGACAGTCGGCAAGTATCTCTCTAGGAGTGATGAGTGAAATGTTTCATCAACTTGATCACTATCATATAGAAGTAATACTGAAACAAAACAGAGCTTGAGGCTCTTGTTTACTTTGTTGTTCACTCTTTCTTCCTCCCAACCAGGACCTGAGTGACATTTTGAGAAATGTTAAATGTCTTTAGTGGGGCTGCAATCATTTCTTTCACACGTGCCTCAGGACAAATAACCTATGGTTCACTTACAAGGGATTTCAGTGTGATCAGTCTCATTGTGTTATGTAAAATGCATGTAATCTTAAAGTGGAGAGCACTTGGCGTCCCAATGATGAATTAGCAAATGACATAACCATCAGCAGTTTTCTGAGAATACCTCATAAACAGCAAATGTTATATTTAAAAATGTAATAAATATAGCAGTTTTGCCAACTTATATGCGCCATTTAAGCAAATCCCTGAAGATGGTTCTGACTGGATAAAAAACAGGTCACTCTTCTGGCTATTTCACTGATATTTTTTCAGCACATTTTTATGTGATATTTTTAGTATAGATCACAATAAATCTGACATTATTCTAACTTTACCTTTAGAATATTATATTATAATAATGTTGCAGAACATGCGGCTCTTTAATTCTGCTATAATACATAATATAGTGTATTTTATAGCATATTGTTAGTTTTATTAAAATATTTTTAAAAGCATTATATCAGTTGAATATGCAACATCTTTACGTAAAATGTCTTTATATTTAAAAAATGAATCATACTTAATAATAATGTATTATTCAATAATTTATGTAAAAACTATTAAACTAGTATTATAGGACACTGTACCTACAATACTGTTAAAAAGTTTTTGAAATAAAAAAAAATACAGTAAAAACACCTTTTTTACATGATAAATACTGTCACTTTTGATCAATTTAATGTGTCCTTGCTGAATAAAAGTATTATTTTCTTTTAAAAAAAACTAAACAAAAAAAATCTTACTGACCCCACTTTTGAATGATGGTGTATCACTCTAAAAAAACACATTGCTTTTACATTGCTTTAACTCAGGGGAGTCCAATCCTGCTCCTGGAGGGCCACTCCTGCAGAGTTTATCTCCAACCCCAATTAAACACACCTGTACCAGCTAATCAAGGTCTTACGAAGGCTGCATCTGGAAACCTAGGCAGCTGACCTGTTGCCTCGCTGCCTTATGAGACAATGACTTTTGTGCATGAAGGCACCTCACAAAACTAATTTCGGACAGACTTCTAAGGCAGCATAACAGTTTAATGATCTACAGCAAAATAGAGAGAGCTTTGGTGAGAACTAAACAAATATTTAATTACTACATTAGTAATCTCTCGCTAGAAATGACATCAGAAGTGTCAAATATTTGTAAAAAACCTACATTTACACACAAACTGACCAGCAAATTTAACTTTCGGGACGCCATCTTTTTATTCCAGCTCAACTGTCACAGAATGGAACGCTCAGGATTGTGGGATATCAAAGGCAGCGAAGGATATGCTGCCTTCAAAACTCGATCAGATGAAGGTCTCTCAGGAGACAGGAAGTGAAGCTAACATTACGTGCCTTGATGCCTTCCGACCTTGAAATGTGTCCTCCAAAGGCAGCCTTTTCCAGGTTTCGGATGCAGCCTAGGAATACTAGAGACCTCTAGCAGGTGTGTTGAGGCAAGCAAGAGCTAAACTCTGCAGGACAGTGGTCCCTCCAGGACCTGAGTCTGAACACCCCTGCTTTAACTCATCAAAATAAGTTAAACAAATGTTTAAGTTATACAACTCAGGGTAAAAGTTCAGTTAGAAAAGTTATACAAGATTCAACTCATTTATGTCAGTTTAAGTTGATTGTACTAAAAAATTTAAGGCAGCAACTTTTTTTTCAGTGTATATATTCTGGGTAGGGTTTAGACATTTTGTAAAGGTTCATGATAACTGCAATTTAACAAACAGAACTGACCGTAAATTCAACGAAACAAACATGTCATCTGGCGCAGAGGATGGGCTGTGGTGAAACAAGGGGTACTTCCTCATCCACACCACTTCACAACTGAATAGGGAAGCTTTGGGAGGTTGTGATGCCCATCATGAAGTGCTTATACAAATAACGTCCGGGCTAAAAAAAGAAAATTAACCACCCCCTTATGAACACTATATGAAGTGTTATATAATTGCTAGTGACTGCAGAGGGCAGATCGTTCAAGGACAATAGGTCAAGAAAGCATATGAGATACAGAACATGACGCAGGTTAACACAATATAATCTCCAGTTTTGCACAAGCAATGGACAAACAATGGAGTTTCCGTGGCACTCATGTTGATACTAGGGATATCCTGCTGATAGAAATACCACTTTCTTTGAAGAAAAAAAAATTTAAACATCGTTAATAGTATCAAACTGTCAAAAGAACCTTGACATTCAGACATCAATCTGACATCGTATTGTACCGTTACACGTCCTGAAACTGTCATTTCCTTTTACTCACAAAAGATGAGTTTAAATAAAACCGGGCATGACACAGAGTCGTTCTTCCCAGATTACAGTGCATTCATCTTTTCAGAAGCACTAACGTTTCCCTGCAGATCCACCGCAGCTGGTTTTACTGTCTGCTCATATTGCTCGCCTGTGCATCAACTAATTGCCTCCTTTGATGCTTTTGCCTCGTTTCCAAACTGTAACTTTGACTTTTGCCAAGTCTGATGGGCTTTTCTAGTTTTAGTGACTTTGAAAAAGTAACAGATGTAGTATCCATTCTGGAAGATCACCAGTCCAATTGTTAGTTGTATTTTAAGTGCACAGTTCTTTGTTCCAGTTTAAGTGAACTGAAGTATAGTAGCCCGGTCAAGCAACAAAAAAGATATGCAGAAACCTTTTCATTTGATGATAAATCTCCTTAAAGACCGGCTGCAGACGCCACCATATCAAAAGGAAGTTTGCGTATGTTCCTGACATTGTGTCCTATTGGAGGCTCCATTTACTTTAGACATGGTGTAAGTGCTATTAATTCTGAGCATTTTGTCTGGAGTAGCTGGTTTTATAATGGTTCGTCTGGCCTTAAATCTGTCATTAAAGCTTTTATGCAATAAGATACATTTCATATGGATTAAAGATTTAAATTGTAATTATTTTCCATTTATTTAAAGGCTACAATCCAAAGCATATGGTGGAAACATTAGCTCTTATGTATTCTTTAATGACTGCCCATGCCTGTGTTCTTGCTTTAGTGATTCTCTCATTTGTAGAGTCCAACTGTTCCTGCCCTCCTGAGAAATCATTGGCGTATTGAACTGGTAGGGTAAGACATCAAAGCCAGAGCGCAGACATATTTTCGATGCAGACTGTACCATCTGGCCTCACAGCCTCTGGCAGCAGATACCAGTCTATAATCAGGGCATCGCATTCAGTTAAATACACATGCACTGTTAGTATCCAGAAACAAAGCAGTGGCGAGTAAATAAAGAAGGATTATCTACATTAATACAGGTCTATTACAGAGACATAAAATGGCTTGCCTGCGTAACACATACAGGGCTCAGTTTTCATCTGAATAAACAAAAAAAAGTCAATATTTTCAGAATTAGAATCAGGATGAGCTTTATTTGCCAAGTGTGCACAAATACACATTTGGACAGTTGGTGGCGCTAGAGGGATTGAGTTAGAGACTCCACATTTGCTATAGTAACATTTCAGACTGTCCTCTATCTGTGTGCCAAATTTCATAACTTTTAACCATACGGTTCTATGGGCTGCCATAGATTCAAGAGCGGAAGAAGAAGAAGAAACGGAAGAGGAAGAAGAATAAGAACGCCAGTGGATACAATAGTTGCCTACACACCTTCGGTGCTTGGCCCCTAATAATAAAGTGGTATACATCTGGAACAGAACACTTCTGTAAAGATTTGTGCATTATGGCTGTTTATGCTGATTAAATATGTATATGTAGTTACATACACTCACCTAAAGTATTATTAGGGGTGTGGTCCTGGTCAAGACAATCTCCTGAACTCCAAACTGAATGTCAGAATGGGAAAGAAAGGTGATTTAAGAAAATGTTGAGCGTGGCATGGTTGTTGGTGCCAGACGGGCCGGTCTGAGTATTTCACAATCTGCTCAGTTACTGGGATTTTCACGCACAACCATTTCTAGGGTTTACAAAGAATGGTGTGAAAAGGGAAAAACATCCAGTATGCGGCAGTCCTGTGGGCGAAAATGCCTTGTTGATGCTAGAGGTCAGAGGAGAATGGGCCGACTGATTCAAGCTGATAGAAGAGCAACTTTGACTGAAATAACCACTCGTTACAACTGAGGTATGCAGCAAAGCATTTGTGAAGCCACAACACGCACAACCTTGAGGTGGATGGGCTACAACAGCAGAAGACCCCACCGGGTACCACTCATCTCCACTACAAATAGGAAAAAGAGGCTACAATTTGCACCAGCTCACCAAAATTGGACAGTTTAAGACTGGAAAAATTTTGCCTGGTCTGATGAGTCTCGATTTCTGTTGAGACATTCAGATGGTAGAGTCAGAATTTGGCGTAAACAGAATGAGAACATGGATCCATCATGCCTTGTTACCACTGTGCAGGCTGGTGGTGATGGTGTAATGGTGTGGGGGATGTTTTATTGGCACACTTTAGGCCCCTTAGTGCCAATTGGGCATCGTTTAAATGCCACGGCCTACCTGAGCATTGTTTCTGACCATTTCCATCCCTTTATGACCACAATGTACCCATCCTCTGATGGCTACTTCCAGCAGGATAATGCACCATGTCACAAAGCTCGAATCATTTCAAATTGGTTTCTTGAACTTGACAATGAGTTCACTGTAATTAAATGGCCCCCACAGTCACCAGATCTCAACCCAATAGAGCATCTTTGGGATGTGGTGGAACGGGAGCTTCGTGCCCTGGATGTGCATCCCACAAATCTCCATCAACTGCAAGACGCTATCCTATCAATATGGGCCAACATTTCTAAAGAATGCTTTCAGCACCTTGTTGAATCAATGCCACGTAGAATTAAGGCAGTTCTGAAGGCGAAAGGGGGTCAAACACAGTATTAGTATGGTGTTCCTAATAATCCTTTAGGTGAGTGTAATATCTAATTATTGCCTCACTCTCAAGTACTGAGGTATGAATTATAGAAACCGGCAGTAATTGCTGTGTTAATTATTTAAAGGTCCCATGGCATGTATTTTTTATTTTATTTTATAATGTATTCTGAGGTGTACTTATATTGTTAGTATGATTTTTACATCATAAAATGTCAATTTAGAAATAAAAGGCATTTTTTCTATACTGATGTTTGCCCTCTGGCTGAATGCCCTGTTTCAAGGGGCGTGTCTGCTGTGAGACTTCAGTAAAAACGCCCACTGTTGTGATTGGCTGACATCTTTGCATTTGAAATGAGTATTAGATCTTGTAGCGGAGGGGGCGTGGTTTAGCGAGGTCTACGAGGCACGAGCCTGTCAGAGAGACGGATGTCACTTCTCATCAGTTCTCTCAGCATGTCTCAGTTCAGTGAACTGTTGTAGTTACTAGCATATACTTCAGGTTATTCGTTTATTTCTAGTCACTAGGACTGTCACTCATGTCAGAAAGTTAGTAACTTTAGTAAATGATGGATCAGCGCTGACTCGAGACACGAACCGTTTAGAACGATTAAGTCCGATTTGGTGAACTGGTTCAACCGGTTCACTAAAAAGAATCAGTTCAAAAGAACGATTCGTTCGCGAACCGGACATCACTAAGGGACCAGAGACGGAGCGATTGCTAACAAAGTGATATTGTACTGAGTTGTGAAAGCGCTGTCAGCGTGAGTTTATTTTGTTTGTATCTGAGAGTTCTGAATAAACACGAGTCCCAGTCAAACCGAGCCCGTCTTCCTCCTTATTCTTCCAACTTTGTAACACATGTAACGTACCATTACAGCTGTCGAGATGAACGAGTAAGTGGTTGATTATAGCATTATTTTGAGATATTTTCCTATCATATGAAAAGCGTCAGTGACGCACATTGAGTACACAGCGCAAACAAAGACACCACAGCAGTAATTGAATGTAATCCAGTTTATTGTGGGGATAGCTGGCTAGCCTAGCCGGATACCCTCACACTTACCCCCCTTCTCACGACGCGTTTGGTTTCTCCACTGTGGGCCAGATGCAGTACTGTGGGTCGGTGATGTTGAAGGCCGACCGGTCAGTGCAGCCCGAGCTTCGGCATGCGTGAGGTTTATCCCTAAAGATGTGGCTCTGCCTATGTTGAGCAGAAACTCACGACTGTATGCACATTTTAGAACAGATAGACGCGACGAGGACGTACAAAAACACTGACTCACAAGATAGAAAACTGTCGGGAGAGAGAGAAGCTGCAGCGTGTGCACGAATAATAACATTCTGTGTGAACTTGAATAATTAGCTACACATCAGAAATCACTGATCACAGATCAGAAGGAACTGAAAAAAGACTTCTGTTTCCATTTGTACATCCAAACACTGAGAAACTGCCAGCATTCACTCGTTCACAAGCCATGATCTCTCGAGGACAAACAAATATGGCGCTCGCATGGGCGTGCCAAATTCTCTGGGCAGAGGAAAGGGAGGTAACCGTTCCTGTTATGATGTCATAACAAGAAAATTCAAGATCAGCTCGTCTGAGCTGTCATTTTCTCAAAGGCAGCCAGAACTCGGTTTACACCGATCAAAATTTCTAGCCACTTGGGGACAATATTCAGGCTAAGGGAACTCATATTAATGTTGAAAAACTTTCATGCCATGGGACATTTAAGCTGGAGATAGCATGGGGGAAAACTGTTTTTATGCCTAGATGTTTTATGCCTGGCGGCAGAAGTGCAGACAGGTTGTGGCCGGGGTGAGAGGGGTCTGTGATGATGTTACCTGCCCTATATGTTACAAGCAGGGCTGTAGGCAGAGTTTTATAATCACTGAGTTCCCAAATTTGAACTAGGGAGGTTGAGGGACATTCACCCCCAAACATTTTTTTAAATTTCTCTGATCTAAATATGTGCATTTTAAGACGTTTGAATGCCAAAAAAATTGGTTAACAATAGCTTTAAAATGTCAATGTGCAGTAGATTATTTGTCAATTCCTACTCTCTCCTCATCTCCATCACCCCTTTTCTCTCAGTCTCCTTATCTCTCTTCCATTCCTAAAGCTGAGCTTTGACTGATAGTTTTTTTTTTTTCATTTTCATTTGTATCAGTGAAGAAAGTATAGGGTGAACTGATATTTATGTTTTATGAATCATTTTCTTAGATAAGTGAATTTACTAAAGGCTACTAGGAAAGCTAGGTAACTAAGTTTATTAAATGTATTAACAATATGTACACATTCATTATTAATCTTATGCCTAATATGACGAAAACAGCTTCATTAATGTTTCTTGCCCCTCACACAGTTACATTACACGAATCACGTAAACCTGGCCTATTTTCAGTTCAAAATGGCAAAATTAGACAAAAATGTATTATTTTGCCTGGTTATTCTATCCTTAAACAGCTGTCAAATATGAAATATTTAGTTTAGCTACTTGTAACATTTTCTCACTTTTTTGTTTTGGGGTTTTATATGCTGGATATACAGGATTTCTGTCATTAGTTTAAGTTTCAAGTAAAAAACCGTACATACAGTATTATCTCAAACTTTATGACCATTAACTGAAGCATTGACGAGCAGTGATAGACCGCTGAGCAATGCTGTGCAATATCTTTGCAGCACTTAAGTAGAGTTAATACTATATTGTACAAATACAGAGGTCCGGACCTCTGTGACCTCATGGTTACAAGTCCTGAAGGTTGGGCAGGTGCACACCAATTATCCTTTCAGCTGTCCTAACAGTCTGTTGCAGTCTTCTTATGTCTGATTGGCCTGCTGACCCAAACCAGACAGTTATAGAAGTGCACAGAACCTGCTCAATAACAGCTGAGTAAAACTGTGTCATCTGCGCCTGTGGCAGGTTGAACTTTTTCAGTTGACAAGGAAAGTACAACCTCTATTGGGCCTTTTTCACAATGGAGTCAATGCGATTGTCCCACTTCAGGTCCTAAGAAATGGTGGTGCCCAGGAACCTGAAAAACTTCACTGTTGGGGGGTTTCTAAAGTCCACTATCATCTCCACAGTTTTGAGCGAGTTCAGCAGGATGTTATGACTGCACCAGACAGCCAGCTGCTCAACCTCTTGTCTGTAACCAGACTCATCATCGTCTTGGATGAGGCTGAAGACTGTGGTGTCATCTGCAAACTTCAGGAGTTTGACAGGTGCAGTCATTTGTGAAAAAAGCAGTTGGGAGAGCACACACCCTTGAGGAGCACCAGTTCTTATGGCGAGGATCCTGGATGAGAGTTTTCCCAGCCTCACTAGCTGCCGCCTGTCTGTCGTCCAGGATGATGGTGATGAAAGAGTCCACAAACAGGATCCGTGCAAGTCCCTGGTTTGTCCAGATGTTGCAGGATGTAGTGCAGTCCCATGTTGACTGCATCATCCACAGACCTGTTTGCTCGATAAGCAAACTGCAGGGGTTCCAGCAAGGGACCAGTGATGTCCTTCAAGTGCGCCAACACCAGTCTCTCAAATGACTTCATGACCACAGACGGCGAAGCAACAGTCCTGTGATTTTTGGCTTCTAGGGTACAGGGATGATGGCTCCAGTGATCTGTTGAAGATCAGTGTGAAGATGGATGACAGCTGGACAGCACAGGCCTTGAGACAGGCTGGTGAGACACCGTCTGGGCCTTTGGCTTTTCTTATCTTCTGTTTCATGCACAGACATTACACTACATGGCATATCACAACTGATCACAGGAAACAGAAAGGGCCTCGCAAAAATATGTAGAGGAGAGCAGGGATAACTAACACTTTTTGTTGTTCATTTGAGACAGAAAACGTTTAACTCAAAGCTTTGAAATTTCTCCTCTTTAAGGAACCAATGTTACTTGAATTTAAAATCAAGCTGATACAATTAACGGCTATTATTACATTCAAACTTAAAACTGTAATGGTGGTACATGAAAGATATATTGTGAATAATTCTATGTTTTATGTACATACATACTTATCTTAGACAAAGCACATCCTTTGACACTAAACACATACTCAGATTATGAAGTGCAGACTTTAATGTAAACGACAAATATAGATAGCAGATCAGCCTGAAACAGCGTTTAAAATTGTATATGATTTATTTTTTTGTAAATACGATTATGCTCCTATGTATGTAATGTAATTTATTCATGTGATGGCAAAGCCATTATCAGCGTTGAAAACAGTTGTGCTGCTAACTGATTTGAGGAAACCGTGATACATTTTTTTCAGGATTGTTTGATGAATAGGGAGTTCAAAAGAACAGTATTTTTTAAACTATATACAGCTGAAAGGATAAACATCTGTGTTCATCTTTACTAAAACTGTCTATTATTTTTGTCATGAAGAGTTCCAGGCTTGGATACCTGATATGGTCATTATGAGTGTAATGTGCATTAAGCTAGTACCATAACATTTATTCAGCATTACAGTCATCTCTGTTCTCCACTAATATATATATCGTTTTCATCAAGTATCCATGAAGACATGGGTAGATGAGAACAGATTGATGAACACACTCTTGAAAAGGCCAAACACACTCTACTATCCTCTTAATATCTAAAAGGATGTTTGTGTTATCTTAACTAGATGGATGTTGTGGACAGACAGAGCACACAGTTAAACTGCAACGGTTCAAGTGGAAATGATCTGTATCCACTAGGAACCGATAACAAAGTGCCAAACAAACACAAGCATCTGACACAGCACTAATTATTCAAGAGCCTTATGATGGATTTCAAGGTTATTAAGGAGCATACATAAGGTTATGGCTGTATTGCATTAAGGATAAAGCGAGGGAGGCTCCCCTTTTAACATTCGTTGTAGACATTATATAATCATTTAGAAAAGTACATCAACTCCACAAATCCCCATCATCCTTTATATTATCCCAACACACACACACACACACACTTGAATATGTGGTTTACGGAGACTCTCCATAGGCGTAATGGTTTTTATACTGTACAAACTGTATATTCTAATCTATCCCCTTACAATAACTCTACCCCTAAACCTACTCATCACAGAAAATGTTCTGCATTATTTGAATTTCCTAAAAAATTGTTTAATATGTTTTGTAAGCCATTTGGAAGATAATGACACAGGAAGATAATCTGCAGCTGTAAATCATAATTTGTGTGAAAAGGAACCAAAGTTATTGGTGCTTCACTGCTACTAGTGTTCATGTGAGCTGAAAAAATGCAGTAATTGAGTTATTCGTTTTGATTAAAAATTCTCCATTGCTCCGATTTCCATTAAAACGACTAGATTTTTTTTCACGAAATTTCGCAAAGCAAGCATGTGACTGCACCATTAGACACTCCAGGGGCCCTATTTTAACGATCAGAGCGCATGGTATGAAGCGCATGGCGCAGGTGCGCTTAGGGCTTGTCTGAATCCACTTTTGCGATGGAAAAAAAAGACTGGTGCCAGACGTATGGTTTAAAAGGGTTGTACCTAGTCTCTTAATGAGTCATGGGTGTGTTTGGGCATAACGTGCAATAAACCAATCAGGGTCTCATCTCCCATTCCCTTTAAAAGCCAGTTGTGCTTGCACCACGACGGATGCACTATTTAATGCTTCTCCAGAGAGGAATCTTTTATTTTTAATATTTAAAAATGTTTGTTTGCTGCAGTACTGTGTGTGTAATAAGCAGTGTGTACGTGCGTTGTGTACCTGCTTATAGGTGCATATTACTAATGTGCCCTTTAAATAACACACAAAATACTGCGCTATTGACTTTAGACCAGGTTTTTGTTGATCAATGCCCAGTCATTTTCAGTTGCATCAAAATAGAAACGCGCCAACGATGCGCCTGAACACACCTCGTTTTCAGACCAGCACGCCCATGGGCGAACAGATGGGCGCGAGTGCATTTGCTAATTAAACAACGTGGCACTGGACGTGAAAATCATAACTGCGCTGTGCTGAAACTAGAAAAAAAACACTTGCGTTGCGCCTGACGTTGCATTACGCCGGGTGTATGCTAGGGCCCCAGCTCTCAGTATCTTTCAGATAATAAATATTTAGAAAGGGGGGAGAAAATGACAGAAAGCTATGTCACTATTATTGCACTTCCTTGCAGTGTTTACCCAATAAAACTCAGTAAAACTTATTTGATGGAGCATTTAATGGCCTGGATCTGGCTGTCTCCGTTGTTGTTTCCCATATCCTGGTTCACTACTGTCTGACCACCTCTGGATCAGTGCTGAGTGAAGTCCTGTGAGGACAGAACAGAAGGGAAATGTTTCACATTTTATCACCATGCTGACAGCTATATTCAGTCCTGTAAAATACTATGTTTTTACTTCTGTTGTCTAATTACTGTTGGAAACTTGTTCCCCAAGTTTCAGCTTAACTCTTACATCTTTAACATTTTGACCTCGGCCTACTGAAATATTTTATATTTAATGCTTTGTGTCTTAAATCTACCAAGGCAAAACAGATTTATTGGCTACCGTGTAAAAAATGTCTGGGCCATTCTGGACCGCAGAAGCATAGAGCCAAATGTGACATTTCATAGCAGCAGTGACACATAGCACTTTAAGTGATTTCCTTCACTGCTTATCTAGTGTGGTTGTTCCAATGGATATTTATAGCATCTTTTGTTTTTCTCCACCCTACGGAAACTCCATTGCACGAAACCTACAGCTCTTCACTCCTGAGACAGGGCTTAAGTGGAAATATCTGTCAGGTTGACCCGCAGTCCGAACTCCAGCCCTAACTAATTGCTTCCTGGTCATGGTTTCAAATGATCACATGCACAGGAGGTTCATCTATAGGGTCATTTCTGTGGAAAATATAACGGCTATCTATCATTTTAAGCCACTTTTTGTGCTTTCAAGAATTATTTAATATAATTTGCTTACAGTGCATCCGGAAAGTATTCACAGCGCTTCACTTTCTCCACGTTTTGTATGCATAATTTTGTCCCTCAATTCTTAAAACAATACCCCATAACGACAACATGAAATAAGTTTGTTTGAAATCTTTGCAAATTTACTAAAAATAAAAAACAAAAATCACACGTACATGTACCTAAGTGTTCACAGCCTTTGCTCAATACTTGATGTTGAAGCACGTTTGGCACCAATTACAGCCTCAAGTCTTTTTGAGTATGATGCTACAAGCTTGGCACACCTAATTTTGGGCAGTTTCACCCATTCTTCTTTGCAGGACCTCTCAAGCTCCATCAGGTTGGATGGGGAGCATCGGTGCACAGCCATTTTCAGATCTCTTTTCATTTCAGATGTTCAATCAGGTTCAAGTTTGGGCTCTGGCTGGGCCACTCAGGGACATTCACAGAGGATCAAGGATGTCTCTGTACATTGCTGCATTCATCTTTCCCTCGATCCTGATTAGTCTCCCAGTTCCTGCCGCTGAAAAATATCCCCACATCATGATGCTGCCACCACCATGCTTCACTGTAGGGATGGTATTGGCCAGGTGATGAGTGGCGCCTGGTTTCCTACAGACATGACGCTTGCCATTCAGGCCAAAGTTTAACCTTTGTTTCATCAGACCAGAGAATTTTGTTTCTCATGGTCTGAGAGTCCTTCAGGTGCCTTTTGGCAAACTCCAGGCGGGCTGTCATGTGCCGTCTAGCCACTCTACCATACAGACCTGATTGGAGGAGTGCCCGAGATGGTTGTTCTTCTGGAAGGTTCTCCTTTCTCCACAGAGTGACCATCGGGTTCTTGGTCACCTCCCTGACTTAAGAACCCTCTCCCCAGGGGTACTCAGTTTGGCCGGGCGGCCAGCTCTAGGAAGAGTCCTGGTGGTTCCAAACTTCTTCCATTTACAGATGATGGAGGTCACTGTGCTCATTGGGACCTTCAATGCTGCAGAAATGTTTCTGTACCCTTCCCCAGATCTGTGCCTTGATACAATCCTGTCTCAGAGCTCTCCAGACAATTCCTTGGACTTCATGGCTTGGTTTGTGCTCTGACATGCACTGTTAACTGTAGGACCTTATATAGACAGGTGCGTGTCTTTCCAAATCATGTCCAATCAACTGAATTTACCACAGGTGGACTCCAATCAAGTTGTAGAAACATCTCAAGGAGGATCAAGTGGAGACAGGATGCACCTGAGCTTAATTTTGAATGTCATGGCAAAGGCTGTGAATACTTACATGTGATTTATTTTTATTTTTTTTAAATACATTTGCAAAGATTTCAAACAAACTTCTTTCACGTTGTCATTATGGCGTATTGTTTGTAGAATTGAGGGGGAAAAAATGATGAATTTAGTGCTGTGCATAATTTCTGGATGCACTATATTCAGTACAATTAAAACATTTGGTGAGGATAAGATATTTGAATGTTTTTATAATTCTCTTTTCCACACGGAAAATAACTTTAACTGTTAATATGTTTTAAACTGTAATTGATTTGTGATGCAAAGCTGAATTTTCACCATCATTACTCCAGTCTTCAGTGTCACATGATCCTTCAGAAATTATTCTAATATCCTGATTTGCTGCTCAAGAAACATTTACTTTGAATATTCTTATTATTTCATATCAATGTTGAAAACAGTTATGTTGCTTAATATTTTTGTGGATACCACGATACATTTTTTTCAGGATTCTTTGATTAACAAAGTAGTGCTGTCAAAATTAGCACGTTAATGCAATACATATTTTTCAGTTTAACGTATTAAAAATATTTAACGCAATTAACGCAGCATCCGCTTTTCTATCTTGGCTTGGCTATTGTTACATTATATGATCATGCTCTTAATCAGGTAAATACTTTTAAACCATTCACGCCGTTTACATAGTAAATACAGTACAGATTCCGAGTTACGTCAGAGCTACACCAGAACACCATTGGCTGATGCTGTCCAAGTGAGCACCACGACGCAGGAGCTGACCAATATAAACTGCATAAGAGACTGACACAGACGTGAAGAAATTGTTGAATAAAGTCATTATTACATCGATTTGTTTTTTGTGTCTAACAGGATGGAAGGCCACAGGTAAATATGACATTTGGTTTATGTTAGGTTCACTTAAATAAAAAGTTATTATTTTTTAAAGCCTAATAAATGTTGAAATAGCTTTCAATGATACTGTAATGCTGAATGTCTATCATTAATGTTTTTTTTTTTTTTTTTTTATTCCTTAGAGACATCAGTAGCAGTATTAGTATCAGTGACACACTGTAAAAAACAACAACAACAAAAATCAGGTCTCCAATTGAAAATTTTCTAGTGACCGATCACATCTAAATTTTTCAGTTGGACAAATTGAATTTCTGTGAATTGATGCAATTTAATTCACAGAAATTCAATTTGGCCAACTAAAAAATTTAATTGGCATTCATTCATAAAAATATGCCATTACAACTAATATTTAAAATATACTGCCTTTAAATTGTTTTTTACATTAATTTGGAGAGTAACTGTGAAATTATTAGAATATAGAAATATTAAAAATGTCAATGTTTTTAATCACAATTAATTACAGAAAGAAGATTTATTTGAATTTGAAATCTTTTGAAGTAGAAATCTTATAAATATTTTAACTGTCACTTTTGATCTATTTAATGCATGCTTGCTGAATAAAAAATCTACTTAAAAATTACTAACAAGATTCCTGTTAACAACACCCCGGCAAGAGGATACTCTGCTCTTTAAGAAAGGCAAGAGAACAATTGGCAATAAAAACTTTTAAACATAGAACATTCAGCTGCCAAAACACAGACATGAAAATGACTTTGTATAAAAGTGTGTTAGTAAAACAACATCTGAAATTGAATTAACTATAATAGAGTTGTCCGGAATTGTCCAATATTTTGTATTGAAAATGTGTCTTTGCTTAAAGATAATCGGATAATTCAAATCGCAGTGATCATCTGCTGTTTCTCATCTCTGGATGACATGACCTTGCCTTCCAGCCGATTGACTCAGCTCTGAAATAGACATTAGCACTAAATTACATAGTGGAGACTTGTCACTGATTGCTCAAATTTGCCATCTCATCTCCGCTCTGTGTATGTCTGTGAGGGTGTGCAGGACATAATTGCCCAGACAGCTGCGAGGGTGAAGAGATCCATGAGCCCCGCGTGAGTTATGGACACACTCAGAAGCACCTCTACTTCTTCACAGACTTCTCAAAAAAGAACGTCACCAGCTCTAGCTATCCACATTACAAATGATACCATTAGTGCACAGAGGAACGATACATAAAATAAACAGCTCTGCAGAGTGGATGGCCTTTTAGAGTGCAGTTTTAAATTCAGCAGAATATATTGGACAATTGAGTAAGCGTTTCATGACCACTGAATTAACTAAGACTATAACACGCAAAAGAAACACATTTTGTGAGCAAATGAAAGCCACTGTAGCGATTTCAACCCAGTCTTCAGCAGTGAATAAACTATATAAAAGCAAAGTTGCCGATTCAGTTTTAATTCAACCAGAGCCCTAAATATAATTCAGTGATACTCAGGAACATGGGTATTTGCAATTGGATTAATCTTTCACAAGTAATTTTATAACTGAGACAAAAGTTCAATTCAATTCAATTAACATGTATTTGTATAGTGCAGCTTTACAGAAAATGCATTTGTCTACATTAAAATTTAGAGTGATCTGTTATCAGAGGTGACTGTGTCCAAGCTATGTATTTCAGAAATGTACAGCTAACAATGTATTCATTTAAACAATGCATTTATTTAAAGGGTTACTTCAGCGATTTAGCATTAGGCCTTGTATCAAACCCGGTAGTATATTCAAATGATCGTGCTTCCCCCCCTCATATCCCCCTGAGAAGAGAGAATTATGTATTTTATGTCTGGAAAAAAGCCTCAGATAACGCAAACATCGTCATTTTGCGCCATCAAAGGCTTTTTTGGCCAGAGGCTAAAGACTACAGCCAGTAGTAGCACCTCATTCCGCATGTTTTCAACCTGCCCATAGGGGTGGGGTCTCACTGCCGACGGCCGCACGGACATTCATAACGGAGCGGTGCGGAGCAAAGCGAGTGTTTTCAATGAATTCCTATGAAAGTTAAGCTTCTATAGGCATGAGCTGAAAACGCGGCAGACTGGACACGCACCATGAATGACTGCGAGGCTGTGAATAAATATGAATGATTGAATGGCGCATTTCGCTTTGAAACCAAATCTTCCACGATCATCTAGTCTGTCAGCTCCTCACTCTCGGATGAATGAAATCTGACTCCTGTCCTGCTGCGTTTGTGTTGCGACACTCATTCGGCTCGTGCTGTATTGAGCAGACACGTTCAGTTTTTAATTGCATTGTCTGTTCTCTAACTGAACAAAATTTATTTATTACTATAAAAATCAAAACGATGGTAGGGCGGTGCCGTGGTGGGCAAGAGGTGTAACCGGTAGGCATGGCTTGGGATTGGCCTCATAGGGCAGCGAAGCAAGTGTATTCTGGGAGTTGTTGTCTTCCATCCATATGAGCCAAAAATAATTTTTCTGGCTTTTCTCAGTCTAGAAGGCCCCAACTTCTAAAATAATTGCACATTCTACTACATAAATTACTAGGGGGTGTAACGGTACACAAAACTGACGGTTCGGTACGTACCTCGGTTTTGAAGTCCCGGTTCGGTACATTGCAAAATTGCTTTTTTATAAATTTTTATTCAACAGTGGTTTAATGAAAAAAATTGTGTCTGTCCTTAAATGAATTAAATTATAACTAAAAGTTTCTTAAAGATAATGCTGTAAACTATATAGGGAGCCCTTACTTACATATAGCTATTAAAGATTAACAACAGAGCCCAAACTATTAGCCTAAATTCAGTTGCTATTTATTTTTAGATATAATAATCAACACTCATAAGCTTCACATAAGGCAGTTTTTGCATTAACTTCTAAATCTAATTATTTTTATTCGTTGTTGAAATATAATCATTTAGTGGCTGTAATTTTCATGACAGGTTTATTTAAACATACATTAAATAAACAAGACATCACTAACAGGCTAAGTAGTATATAATGAATATATATAGGCTAATACAATGAATATAGCGGCTAATATAGTGCATGTATTCAGTGAAAGAGTTGATTTCTCTAGTGAGCTAACAGCTGTGGACACTGAATGACTTCTGAGTAAACGTGATTCTGCATGACATTGTTTACAAGCTGTTTTATTGTCTTTCCGCGGTTGAAACACAGATGGAGCGATTACACGACATATGATACATTTCAGTAAGTTGTAATGTATCCTCAACATACCTTAAGATGTATTAATTCATGTTTATTCTTTAGAAAGAGATGATCGCATTGACTCGCGCGCTGCCGCTTTAAGTTGAACTGATAGGCTACGCGTCTATCAGTCACGTCACCCCAGGTAAACACAGATGGAGCGATTACACGACATATGATACATTTCAGTAAGTTGTAATGTATCCTCAACATACCTTAAGATGTATTAATTCATGTTTATTCTTTAGGAACAGATGATCGCATTGACTCGCGCGCCGTGCGCTGCAGCTTTAAGTTGAACTGATACGCGTCTATGATCGCATTGACTCGCGCGCCGCGCGCTGCCGCTTTAAGTTGAACTGATACGCGTCTATCAGTCACATCACATTAAAGAGGGTTAAAACGGCATTTATCGTTTGAATTTCGTGATAAAATGGACTGAATACTTAATATGTTCGTGTGGGAACTCGGATTGAAGTGTGTTCCGCGCTTACAACAAGCCGACTGTTAACTGTTAAAGATTACATTCATAACCGTTCGGTACACGTGTGCACCGTACCGAAAGCCCTGTACCGAAACGGTTCAATACGAATACGTGTACCGTTACACCCTATAAATTACCCAATTTAAATACACATTCATCTTTCCAGTGGTGAAGTACCCCTTTAAGGCAGAAGCAATAAGCTCATTGAAGTAAAAAAAATACATGTTGTTAACAAAATGATTAGGATATATAGAACATTTTGCATTGGTGCATGTTTATTCAGAGTTTGCTTCATCTCCTCAAGTCCTCGCATAAGTTGGAGTCCTCTCGAGTCTACTCTTCACAGGTGTTGGGGCATCTGAAGTCTTCATAATGCCGAGTTCACGTTGGATGATTTTTTTAACGTCGTAGGATCACTGTTCTTTTCACACTGCATGACTATCTGGGGTAGCATTCAGTCGCTGCTTTGTGCACACTGCATGATGGATCGGCGACAGGGGGTTTCACATTGCATGATTTTACAATAAGAAGAATCGCCACAAACTACGTTTCACGTGACACGTGATAAGGAAATAACACAAGATCACGCATGCGTGAGACCAGAGCTCTTGTGCGAGACTGGAATTAAAAATCATATCTCACAAGAAGCTTGTGATCCAAATTGTCTGTGCGCTGAAAAGGAGAAAAATAAAAAACGATTTTGGAGGAGGAAATGGTTGGGGAGGCGCGGGGAGCAAGGATTGTGTGTTCTGCAAAGGGAGTTGGAGGTAAATAAATCATTTTGCAATGTGCTGCTGTTGCGGCTGGTCAAGCAAATGTTTGTGCTTTGTTACTGTTTGATATAGTGTAATTGTAAATAAATCTATTAAGATACTGATATTGTGGTCTATAATTCCTCCCCAAACCTCCTTCTGCCCTGTGTCTTGCTCTCTCATTGGCTGTAGGTCATCAGCGATGTAATTTTCAGTCAGAACACATTTCACACAACAGATATTTATCATGCCAAATATCTAACGGGCGTCGGCGATGTATCAGCGATTCTCTCAGATTGCGTCTTTAAATAATTCACACTGCATGATTGTCACTCGCGTTACAATTCGCCTATAATTTCAGACATTTGTCGACGATTTCGCAAAACCTGTTGGCGAGTGAAAATAGGGCCTAAAATTGTGCAGTGTGAGCTCGGCATAAGAGGCTGGATCCAAACTGGAGCTGACTAGTTACCTCGAAATGGGCATCCCAAGATAAAACAGAAAAGCATGTGGAAAATAACTTGCTGCTTTTCATAACATTAAGCAGAGATAATCATGTGCATTTGATCTGATATAACTGGAGTACACGGATATGAGATGCATTATGCAAATGCTTGGCTAAAGAGATGCGTCTTTAATCTAGATTTAAACTGGGAGAGTGAGTCTGAGCCCCGGACAGTATCAGGAAGGCTATTCCAGAGTTTAAGAGCCAAATGTGAAAACGCTCTCCCTCCTTTAGTTTAGTGGACTTTGATATCCTAGGTACTACCAGAAGCCCAGAGTTGTGTGATCTTAAAGAGCATGATGGATTATAGGGTGATAGAAGATCGGTTAAATACACAGGAGCTAAACCGCTTAGGGCCTCAGTAGCAATACTTTGTAATTGATACGGAACTTAATAGGTAACCAGTGTAGAGATGATAAAATTGGTGTTATATGATCATATTTTGAACTCTAGCAGCTGCATTTTAGACTAATAAAAGTCCTTATACAATGGTCACATTGCCATATTTAGAGATATCAAATAATTTAATCAATTTAAAAGTAAAATTAATCAGTGACTACAATGAATGGAAGATTAAAATGAATGTTTACAAGAGTAGTTTTGCATCTCTGATAACTCTCTGTTAATCAATACTTTTTCTCCATCAGTTCAACTGAACTGCACATCCTGATTTCCAAGACAAACGCGTTCCTGAGTCAGCATATTTTCAACAACATTCCTGTACGAAAATGTAGTCTTAACCCTATCCCTACACCTAAACCTAACCCTACTCATAACTTATCCCTAAAATCAGAGGAAAATGATAGGCGAACAATATTGATGTAGAAGCACCTAACCCTGGTTGCCTAAACTTGACATAAACTGTAAACTTGTCCCTCAAATCTGATTGGTTGATTGGAATGCTGATCCAGGAACATGTTGCACTTGGTATAATCAGATTCCCTTTCGTTCAGTCACTGACGTAACGTCTCCGTTCCCTCCTCAGGGAACGAGGGTTACATACATAACCGAGATGTTCTGTGGTGTCGCCTAGTCTTATTTCTTAGACCACCCACTGACAGTTCATGGGCTGTCTGTTGTATATTGCATCCAAAAATGGTGATAGCTGGATAAAAATACCAGTTCCAATCTAACTGGATAGCTTTAGTTAAACAGTTGAAGCCATTTTTTTTTAAATCAATCTATCTGGAAACAAAAGTATGGACGCTAAGGTAATTATGACATTTGTCTCACAATTTTGACTTTTTGTTTTCGCAATTGCAAGTTTGTATCTCACAATTCTGACTTTTCTTCGAATTGAGAGATATAAACTCACAATTGTGATTTATAAAGTCAAAATTGAGGAGAAATTCTGACTTTTTTCTTTGTAATTGCAAGTTTATATCTCACAATTCTGACTTTATAACCCACAATTAAAGGGTTAGTTCACCCAAAATTGAAAATAAAGTCAGTAATTACTCACCCTCATGTTGTTCCAACCATGTAAGACCTTCGTTCATCTTCGGAACATAATTTAGTATATTTTTGATGAAATCTGAGAGCTGTCTCACTCCTCCATAGGCTTTCAGAGGGAATGAAACTTGATGGCCCAGAATAGTAAGTAAAAACGTCATTTAAGGAGTCCAAATGACTACAGTGGCTCTGTATTAAGTCTATCATGCGACGAAAATACTTTTTGAGCGGAAAAACAACAAAAATAACGACTTTATCCCACTATTTATCCCACTATATACTCTCTGACGAGAGTTCGCGGGAGTGCTCGCGCATGCGTCGTGGCACTCCCGCGAACTCTCGTCAGAGGCTCAAATTGAACAATAATAGTGGGATAAAGTCGTTATTTTTGTTGTTTTTCCGCTCAAAAAGTATTTTCGTCGCATGATAGACTTAATACAGAGCCACTGTAGTCATTTGGACTCCTTAAATGACGTTTTTACTTACTATTCTGGGCCATCAAGTTTCATTCCCTCTGAAAGCCTATGGAGGAGTGAGACGGCTCTCAGATTTCATCAAAAATATACTAAATTATGTTCCGAAGATGAACGAAGGTCTTACATGGTTGGAACAACATGAGGGTGAGTAATTACTGACTTTATTTTCAATTTTGGGTGAACTAACCCTTTAAGAGTTTATATCTCAAAATTTAGGAAAAAAGTCAGAATTTAACATATTTAGTTAATTACACCAGTAATATAATTGATCATTTATTATGATCAGTGTTTTTCAGGTTTTTTGATGAAGGTTCAACACTTATTTTAAATGGATATCTTTTGTAACATTATAAATGTTGTTAATGTTACTTTTGATCAACTGAATGCCTCTTTCTGAATAAACGTATTAATGTATTAAAACAAAAACATCTGGCTGATCCCAAAATTTTGAACTGTATATGGTCAGAAGAATGATATGGTTTACATATCTATTATAGATATTTTACAGCATCAGCATTTTCTTTTTGTTCCTTGATACTTTCTCTCAACAGATGCAGGTTCACCAGCAGAGAAGTGACCGAAACAGCCTCCATGTCACAGGAAGAGAAAGTGGGACCTCATTCCAGGAACAGATCTCTAGGCTCCCCACCATCCCTCTTTCCAGACGAGGCCCATCCTGGTCCTCGCGGCACAGACTCGAAAGGGGCCCCGGCCTCATCATCTGGCAGTTATCAAAGCAAATTAGAAGAACATATGCTCACAGGCACTGCGCTCTGTGTGTAGCCCCTGTTCTCACAAGAGCAGAACAAAGCCAGGCCATGGCAGGAAGCTTAAGAAGCACTTATAGGGGGCACTAGGACTTTGGCCCTCAGGAGGACCTCTTTACCCCCTGGGGGGACAATGAGGTTGTGAAGGCTGGAGATGGAGATTTCATTCAGAGCTGCCATTCCATCACACAAATCTTTGTTTCTCTTGACCCAGGAGAGCGTATGAAAAACATAACTGACCCAGCAGGAGAAAAAGAACGCTGCAATGCGAGTAAAGATCCTTGAAAATACTCCATATTCATTAAACATATGGGTCTAATGAGCCCTTTTGAGGGAATAGGCTGTCTAAGTGAAATAAGCAAGTTGAGCCTTGATCATGGTGGAATCTCATGATAAACATGTTCTTAATGGTGACGTGACATCATCAGCCAAAGGGCTTTTGGAATCAACACCAGAGCTAATTATTCTCAAGTGTTCTGTTAACTTAAAAAGCACATGTTAGCTTAATTTGCTTACTGATTCAAGTCATTGTTACAACATACATGAACCCTTTTATTACAGGTCAACGAGTGTTTTGAGGATTCCTAATTCTTTTTAGCTCGGATGGGTAAAACAATCTCTGAGCATAGTAATGCAGGGTCACATTCTCATTAAATTAAGCCCACATTAAAATGCCATTGTGGTTTTATTGGACAGGTCATAAAAAAACTTAAGTAATAGCTATTTTTAGGAGCTCTGGTCTTCCCTTTATGGTTTGTAGGATATTACACTCAGACCATCTACATAATGCTCATTTTGAGGATTCATTTTATGTCTAGTGATCTGCACGTTGGCGGTGGCTGTTCATCACCATCAGCTGGTGTGTGACAGTTTTATGCACTGTGGGATTGGCCGTGCCATTGCCTTGCCTCTGGTAAGCAGAGACGGCTATAAACTCCCGCCCACTGGTGACCCAACATCCACATCCTCTCTGATCCCACCGTCTTTTACCTGACACAAAAAGAGGAAAGGACCTTGATTGACAGTTAAAGGCAGCGATAAAAGACGATTCAACAGCATTTGCAGCAGGAAAATCAACAGCATAATACTGATTACCACTAGACATTATTTCAACTCGTTCCTTCAGCTAAACCCCCCACCCCACTCCACAAATCTCATGCAAACAGGCCAAACCATGTGTCGCAATAAAGTTCCATTTTTAGACGTTTGGCTCCATTAACGGTTCTCACATGTGCATTCTTCTGCCGATGCAGACAGAATACCTACCATACGTACAGAGTTTTCTGGAATACTTAAGGTAATAAGGCAATAATAAGGCCACATTAGCAAAATTTAGCATATAGAAATCTCTTCATCTTCATACAGAAATCTCTTTGAACCAAAGCAGCTTTTTATTGGTCAGAGTAGCAATTTCACTTGACCAAGATGAGGAAAATCTGCATGGGGAACTTTTTCGAGCTCGGATCTACGTTGTCGCCTCCAGACTTACTGTGCTGTACACCGCGAGAAATTAACTTCTTAAAGCCGAGTCTGCTCAGAGTCGAGCCTGCTAGATTGAGTCCAGCTGTGGCACAGGTCATCATTCTTACCAACTCCTCATATGCGGGGGTAAGGGAGGAGGCAGGAGGGAAAACCATATTTGGTTTGAAAATAGACAATCATGGAGATGCTTCCTGAAGACAAAGAAGCTGGTGATGTTTAATGAGGGCACCCTTTTATAAACATGTTGGCACAACCAGTGACATCATATGACTGCCGTGGCCAATAAGTTTGGCATATTTTCACACATTCTTCAGACACCGGTTCAGCTAAAAGGCTTGTGACCGTTCGGCGGCTGACTTGAAGGAGTGTATGCAGATTAGAAATTGTGTCCGAATTGAGACAGTGCCAAAGTCATGTGACTCTGACGTATGCCATCAAAGTACAGTACTATTCGAGAGCAGCTGGATGGTTCGTTCTGCGCAGCTTCTCAAAAGCGGCTGCACGGGCCCTGATGACGACACGGCTGTTTCACAATCGGTCGGATTCATCGCATGATAAACGATCACGTATGTTACGTGTTTAATCTAAAACCTTCAGTTCCACTAATGCTCACAGATCTGTTTTTATAACAGAAAAACCTCTTTTTATGTAGTAGCAATGTTATATTGTGTCATAGCAATGTTATATTGTGTCATGTTTATCAAACCTACAATCAAAATCTAAAATTTCAACAATTAACAATCAAAATGTATCAAATCTACAAAACTTAGGCTTATGTTGAACTTTATTCTTGTACAAACAGACGCAGTATTAAGCAGTATGCCTACATAAAATATTGAATGAAAATGTCTCTGAAACATCTGTGTATTTGACTAATATTGCATTTATTTCACGTCTGCTGTGGTAAAGTATGCAAACAGCCCGAGCGTCACTACGGGAAGCAGAAAGTGTCTGACTTCACGTCTCCGTTTTCAGCTGCACATGGCAACTCTCGTCGATTGGAGCCGATGTCGAACACACCTAAAGCGTTCCAATAGCGTCAACAAAATTGTCGGCGTTGAGTTCCCTCGAAAGGGGACTGGTTCTCAATAGTTGGTCAAACACGCACAAATAACTAATAAGTTTAGTTACTTCCTGGCTGTCCATAATATAATGTTTCATAAATGATATACATTGGGTCTCATTTGCTAATAATTACATGGATAATTTCTACTTGATTCTCAACAGATGAAATTGTTCTTAAGGTCCTTTCGCACTGGACGCAATTTTGACGTGCTAATCATAATAATTTGCGCAATGGTTTTTGCTCAGTTGTTTGTGTAATTGAGTGCTCAGTTGAGTGCTTCCACACCAAACGCAAATGTGCTGCGGCGAAAAAAAACAACATTTATTTTTTCCGCTTCAATGCCGATTTTTTTTAAAAACTCTAGCGTCGACAGAAAAGGCTTCAACCAATCACATACAAGGAAACAAAGGTGAGGAAATGTCCAGTTGATGTCACTAGCCATTCAATCAACATTAACCTTTGCCAGCTATCGCATTCTCACGAGATTACAGCTGTAGTTGTAGTTACAGGTGTACAGATGCAGCTGTGTTTGCCCACTGTAGGCTACAGACAACGATAACATAACCTTTTGAGTTAAAACTTTGAGGTAAACCTTGTCCGCGACTATGGAAAGTGAATGTGTTTCCGTCAGTACGACTGTGTCACTTACATTGTGACTCAACTGGAAACGGCTGAAAACAGCTGCTCTGGATCGATTGGATCCTGAAGTGTGTGTTTGTCTCATCAGATGCGGTGCTACTGTCTCTGGAGGAGCTCCTCAAATTGTCCCACGGACATTTGAAAATAAGTGCGGAACCGGCCATGATAAAGTTTTAGCTCCTGTACAAGATTAGCATACTCCCCTTCAGACTCTCTGTTCTTTTACAGACTGGGTGCACCCAAAACATTCTTTTCGGTCTTTTAAATGAAATGAAAAGCTCGTTTTCCCTGGATGATGAAGTGTCCATGTTTTCTCAGCTGTCGCCGCAAATGTTGTGGAATGTTGGAGCTCTGAAACAATTCGCAAATTCGTGTCGCGGCTGATGTGAATGGTTTTAACGCGAATATTTGCTTTTTCGCTTCGCTTTTTTGTTATGCATCCGGTATGAAAGGGCCTTTAACCTCACTCTAATATTAATGAATTAAAAATATTCTAAATGAGCGACCACATGCCCAAGGTTAGTCATTTGCATTAAAACACACCCAAACCATCTCCATATAAGGCCTCTCTGACAAAAAAGCTGTAAAGGCATTTTTTGCACTCTCATCGCACTCTTGCCTAAAAGTACGCGGAGCAAAATCCTAACCCAGTACCAAGTGTTCCATCCTCAAAACCAGTTCAAATACAATCAAAACCTTTTATACAGACCCAGAATTCAGACCCATCAAACACACATTTGTACATATGCATGCCTGCATTTGTATACATACAAACCTCGCTCAATCCATATCGCACCTTTTCTTACTTTTTTACTGTATATGAAAAACTGAGGGATGCATCAAAATGCTACAACAAATGCTGTGAATTGAGCTCAAATCATACTGAACTTTGAAGTGGTGCATGGTGGTTGGACTTGTGTTGGAGGAAAGAGACAGAAATCTGGAGACATGAGACGCGCAGCAGGTGTGACATGCAAGAGACAAGAGATCGGAAGAGAGAGTGAGAACGATGCATTGCAAAAGGAAGACGCTTTCATTACATCCCCTATCGTGTGTCCTGATCACTTTCCCAGTCTCACCATCTCTCCCCTAACACAACAAACATCTCCCTCTCGCTCTCTCTCCTGATTCCCAAACCTGCAAAGCCCATCAGGGCAAGAGCGGAGGGAGGGAGCATCCCGCGTTTCTCTCCCCAACTCCCTGTGGTGGAAAAAAAGCTCAACCTCAACAAAAGACAGACAGCTGGTTTTTGGGAGAAGGAGCCGCTCTTTAGATTGAACTGTCTCACCATAAAGATTGGGCGGTAATGAGAACGTCTCTTCATAAAACCCAGCAGCATATCGTCCCCTGTTGGTTTGTGAATTACTTCCTTTTTTCGGATCAAACCTCAACCTGACAGTCAATGATCAGAGGGCATATACCTTACCCTGGTTTTGTGGACCATATCAAGAATTTTCACAAGACGGCCAAACCACAGACTTTTCGGAGCCAAATTAGAATGAAAATATGGTAAATGTCCAGGTTAAGAAAAGGAAAAATCTTTTAAAACACATGTGCCAAGGTCTTAGAGATTAACTCATGTTGGTTTTATGTGGTTTTGTACTTGTACAATTTTCAAGAAAAATTTTAATTTGGGGAAACATTAAGTACAAATAATAAAATTTTCTTTACACCTTGATTACATATGAATGTGCACACTTTAATCAGTTTGAAAAACTACAGCCAGTAGGATTTTTTTTTTTTTTGAAGAAAGAAATGCTTTTATTCAGCAAGAATGTATTAAATTATTTAAAAGTGACAGTCAAGATATTTATGTTACAAAAGATTTCTATTTCTAATAATAGAAACATTTGTAATAGAAATTTGTAAAAATGTATAATAGAATAATCAAAAATTTGCCTATTTCACGGCAAAGTTCAAATGCCGTGGCTATAATGCTGTAAACGTCATTGTAATAATATTTCACAATATTACTGTTTTTACTATATTTTAGATCAAATAAATGAAGGTGAGTGTAAGAAAAAAAAAAAAAGAAATCTGTCGCATTGTTGCACATGTAAACGTCATTTATATGACTAAAAAAAGTTCCTGGTACAAATTGTTCCGGGCAATTTCGGTGGAAACGGGGCTAATTTACATTACACGTTTACATGGACAGCAGTAATCGAATTATTGACCGTAATCTGAATAACACAATATTCTGATTAAGGTGTTTACATGAGTTGGGTTTAGAATATTCCGTTCATGTTCCCATTTTACATGTTATAGAACATAGATTGATTAATGGCACACGTCATATGCTACGCAGTCCGGCATTCCCTCCATGTACAAACATACAGTTTGTCTTCGTTATGGTACCATATACCCTTGGGTGGGTTTTTTTAATTTTATGAAAGTTTCAAGGTTAATTATTTGTCATGCTAAACGTGCAAATAGACGACAGTGGATACAAATTCTCCAGCAACGGGCCTACTCTGCCACCGTGACAAACTCGGTGGCACTGGATGACAGTACAAAGTAAGGACTGGTGGGAAAGAGTTGCTTGAAGCCAAGCCATGCTCTCGTTTGCCGTAAAATGGTTGACCACTGATGTGAGCGTATGTGTCCTGACGCAAAATGCAGCGAAAACTCATACACGACGTTAAGTGTGATTAAGGTGTGTACATCGACTAAAATAGGAATACTCCACGGCTTAAATTGATTTGTGTTTACTTCGAGTATGACTTTAGCCGGATTAAGATGATTAGAATTTCACCTTAGTTTTTTAATCAGAGTATAGTCTTAATCAGGTTAATATCGGAGTATTGTTGTCCATGTAAACGTACTGATTGTTGAACACCAGGGTTCCTTTTCCACACAAACCCTATACGCAATCTGCTTTTCTACTTTGTTTTTAAAAACATCACAAGAATGCTGCTCCGCCCCACAGTGGGATATGTGAGAAAAGGCACCCTGTGCAAGTCCCGGTGGGCTTGAATGGGCTATGGTTCTCTCAGAGAGACTGCTGATGTCTTTTTCAGACGAGGACTTGAGAAACAACATGTGAGGATGCAGCAGAGTGTTTTATCTGCCCCGTCTGCTCTGCTCTATCGATACTCTCTGTTAGTCCTTTCAACTCAAGTCATGCAGAAATGCTGCTGGAATCTGTAAAGAAAAATGTATGATTACAACGTGATTTAGAGCTCAATCAGAAACCACCTAAAAGGACACATGCGCCTGGAGACCGAAACCGCTATAAATAATTTTGTGTGATGACCGAATGCATTAGGACATGAGCTTTAGTACTGTCCTTACGGTTACCCATATCGTGCTAAATTTAGATGCAGATGTTCTGCTTTTCAAAGTTCAGGTGGTTTCATATGATGGTGATAAATGTCCTCGGTGATTATGCTCAAATATTGAGTCCATCCGTTGTTGCCGAGAGGAACAGACATTCAATTCTAAGGCTGGATTTGGCTTCCTCTGCTCCTCAGGAGGACAGATCAATCATGTGATCAGTCAAATGATGTCAGCAGCCTCTGACACTCCTTGACCTTTCTAGAGAGTTTAGTCATAGAGTAACATTTTTACTGGCCCCACATTGAAAGGATGAGAAATTTGGACTTTTAGCAATGTACACTTTTAATACAAACATTTTATTAGGTTGGTAAGATTTTTCGAAGTAGTATCTTGTGCTCACCAAGGCTGCATATCAAAAATACAGTAAAAACTGTAATATTGTGATATATTACTATAAAAAAAACTGTTAGTGTTATTACAGTCCTGTGATGTCAGTGTTGGTTAATATTTTTGTGGAAACTGTAATACATTTTTTTCAGCATTCTATGATGCATAGAATGTTCAAAAGATCTTTTTAAACATTATAAATGCCTTTACTGTCACTTTTGATCCATTTAATGCACCCTTGCTAAATAAAAGTATTTCTTTCTTTAAAAAAAATAAACATCTAACTTACCCCAGAATTTTGAACTGTAGTGTATATACTATACTGCCAAAAATTAATGGGACACCCCTCCAAATCATTGAATTCAGGTGTTCCAATTACTTCCATTATCACAGGTGTATACAATCAAGCTTCAAGGCATGCAGACGCTTCTACAAATATTTGTGAAAGAATGGGTCGCTCTCAGGAGCTCTGTGAATTCAAGTGTGGTACTGAAATTGTGAAATTTCCTCACTACTAAATATTCCACGGTCCACTGTTAGTGGTATTATAACAAAGTGGAAGCAATTGGGAACAACAGCAACTCAGACACGAAGTGGTAGGCCACGTAAAATCAAGCCGCATCAGCGGGGTCAGCGCTTGCTGAGGTGCACAGTGCGCAGAAGTTGCCAACTTTCTGTTAGTCTATAGCTACAGACCTCCAAACTGTGTGTGCTGAGATTAGCTCAAGAATAGTGCATAGAGAGCTTCATGGAATGGGTTTCCATGGCCGAGCAGCTGCATCCAAGCCTTACATGACCAAGTGCAATGCAAAGCGTTGGATGCAGGGGTGTAAAGCACGCCGCCACTGGACTCTAGAGCAGTGGAGACGTGTTCACTGGAGTGACCAATCACAATACTCTGTCTGGAAATCCGATGGACGAGTCTGGGTTTGGTAGTTGCCAGGAGAACGGTACTTGCCTGACTGCATTGTGCCAAGTGTAAAGTTTGATGGAGGGGGGATTATGGTGTGGGATTGTTTTTTAGGTGTTTGGCTTGGCCCTTTAGTTCCAGTGAAAGGAACTATTAATGCTTCAGCATACTAAGACATTTTAGCCAATTTCATGCTCCCAACTTTGTGGGAACAGTTTGGGGATGGCCCCTTCCTGCTCCAACAGGACTGCGCACCAGTGCACAAAGCAAGGCCCATAAAGACATGGATGAGCGAGTTTGGTATGGAGCTACTTGACTGGCCTGCACAGAGTCCTGACCTTCAACCTGATAGAACATCTTTGGGATGAATTACAGCGGAGACTGCGAGCCAGACCTTCTCGTCCAACATCAGTGCCTGAGCTCACAAATGAGCTTCTAGAAGAATAGCCAAAAATCCCCATAAACACACTCCTAAACCATGTGGAAAGCCTTCCCAGAAGAGTTGAAGCTGTTAGAGCTGCAAAGGGTGGGCCTTAAACTCTACGGATTAAGAATGGGATGTCATTAAAGTTCATGTGCATGTAAAGGCAGGCGTCCCAAAACTTTTGGCAACTTTGCCAGAAATAATAACATTCATTTCAAGAAATTATACAGCGATCCTCTATATCTCCATAAATTCATAAACACACTTTTGTTGAAATATTATGGCTTATTATTATACAAAACATTATTGATTATTTTTCCACACACTCTTACTGATGTTTCTGCAATTCTGCAAGATATTTTTGCAATCTATGTTATCCAGCACAATTTGCAACAACATTGTGGAATACGTCATATAATATTAAATGTTTAAGTTTGCAAGGCATAAAAATGGATGCACAAAATCAATATACGTACGTTTTAGTGGAGAACTGGCCTGAAAGAACAAGTGACATCAAGCCTGAAAGAACAGTGTTTCATCAAGCGGCCCAAAACGCTCTCACACTCACCCCAGCCTAGCCTTATTGTTAAGTCATGTGATTTTTCATGAGGCATTTATGGCTCAGGTGATTGGCTCAAAACGTTCTGTGACTATAAGCAAAGATGGTAGATTACAAATCGCATACTTCAGGGGCCAATTGAGCATCTGCCATTGAGTAATTGGGATTGTTAACGGACAGCACTTTTCCTTCAGGGTCAAACCCAAAGCACACCATGAACTGTTTTTTGAAAACACAGATAATGAGCATTGCCAGCATGTTGGGATAATTGTGTGGTTTGCCCAAAGCTTAAAGTCACGATGTGGCTTTTATTTGAAGAGTCCAAGGCTTCATGCCACCTCATCTAAGATAAATACTGATTGCTGGGAGTGTGTTGCTATGATTGTCGTCAGCTGTGGGACGTACGCTGCCCTGTTTCTAACAGCTCAAAAAGCCTACAGGATGACTTGGATAGTGTCCATCAGTTATTTAGGAGATCACAGGAGAGCACTATGCTTAAGCATTAAATAGTCTACTTTTGAGGAAAAGTGAAAACAGCTGGCAGGCTCTGGATGTCAGCACAAGTAATATGGATGACAGATAAGCCCAAGCTTTAGTGAATAGAGAATACATTTACTCACAGAAGCAGACATGCCGCTCCTTTTGCCCAGTGGGCGAATGGTTTTATGGCGATCATTAGTATTTCAAAATGACAGTTTAATGACAAAAGCATTGCCATTATAATCTGCACAGGAAGTGCTTTTACCCAAGAGCATATCCATTCTGTTCTGTTATCAGCTCATGCAATTCTCTTATATTTTGATCAATGATGTGATGATATTTTTTTCCCCACAGATCCATCTACGTTACTCAGAACTACACTAAAAATCCAATTAAAATACACATTCTATTTCTGAATAAAACAACTTTTTTGATCATTTTTATGGGGCAGATATAAAAATATAGAAATAAATACATAGCATTTTTTTAAATAACCACAACTTATAATTCATTATTTTTGTTCCATGTCATTATGTACCAAGTTTAAATATGCTACAGTATAAATATATTTTAACATTTTTTTTTTTTTACATTGTTAATGTAATGTTAATAGAAATCCACTGATTCTATTAAGTTCAGTTATAAACACATTAGTTTCACAAGCACTGTAACAATAATACAAAAATAAAAAAGAAGCTGTGTGTAAATATGTTTGAGGTCAATATATATATATATATATATATATATATATATATATATATATATATATATATATATATATATATATATATATATATATATATATATATATATATATATATATATATATATATATTCACAAATATTACATTCTATTAATCAAAAGTGGTAGTAAAGACATTTTCAAAAATATATCACATAGAATAAATGCATTTAAAATTATTGATTTTTCATAGATATTTTAATATATTTGTCATTGTCATGTTGCACATTTGTGTTATGCGAACAGAAGTGTACATGGCAAATATTATTAAATTATATTAAATGGATTAGTACTAGCAACACTGCCTTATCTTGTGTTTTGGATGGAGGTGTTTTTAGTTACCAAACACCTACTCAAAAGGGATGGTCTTACATTACATTTATATTTGAAAAATATATATAATAATTTTTTTCATCCAGAACAGTAGTCCCCTATAAGACTGTCCCCTTTTGAGTAGGTGTTTAGTCTTCTGCTTTAATTACTTTGGTCTCTTTCTAGCAACTACTTTGAGTCGAGTGAAAGCAGTAGCCACATGTGTGGTCTGTGTTGTTCCTTTGTTTCTCAAAATATGCCAGTCACACCGAAGCAGAAAGGAGCAATGTTATGACAGGGTTTGACAGGGGTGGCGGCATCCTGGAGCGGGATTGTGCTCTGACTGTTAATAATACTACAGCCTTCTTTAAAAGCTTGTGCCAGAGTGTTGTGGATGTGTTTTGATACTCAACAGACAAGCTCCACACAAAAAAGTCCCCTCTCAAAAATGGAATGGCCTACCACTTCTATCATAACAACATCAATTTATACGCATGGGAACACAAATTCTGTCTTTTTTCTCTGAAGACGTGAAGTATTTGCACATTCCTTTTCAGTGTGACCTAAGGTCTTGTTCATGACAGGTTTCATCATCAAGTTCTTCTCTAGACTATACAAAAGCACCTCACTGGTCCTCAGTGGCATGTTTTCAGCAGGTATCATGAAAGTCAAAAGAAACCGTTATGTGAAAACTATGAAGTGTGTTAGTAATTTGTGTGTTTCCAAATGTGCAGTCTCCATGTGTGACGGGACCAATGACCTTGAAATAGCAGCTACTGTGATTTCAGAAAGAAAAACCCGAAGTGGATTAAAAGCGGAGTGATTGTGGAACACTTTAGCTGCGTCCTCAGAGGCTGCATTTGAAGGATGCGGTGCGATGAAGGCTGTCCCCATTTCAAGACTCCTTCATATGTGGCCTATACAAATGCGTCCTTATTTTCCTGGGCCGCAAAGGATAGAATAAGTGGATCCTCCACAGCCTAGTGTATCGTAAATTACACTTTTACATTTAAATATTAGGTTTTATCTTATTCGAATGTCTAACAATACAAATGTAAACAAAATCTTTAAAGCAGTTCAAATGTTGACTTAATTTTACCAAGATACAATGTTATAGATCGTTTATACTCTTTATAATGTACATAAATTAACCACGGTGAACATATTTAGACATATTTAGGTTGTGGAACCGGTTTTGTTTTCAGACAGTTGAATATAACCTTTATAAAAGTCCAGTACAAATGTCACTGCTGTTCCTGAAAGATATTTTTTTTTAACTGGTGCTACCCGACTAGAGAAAAAAGGCTGTTGTCTTCCATTTAGTCAAATAGGTAGGAAAACTTCAAGACCCATAATGCACTGGGAATGTTACCATCCAAGGCCATTCCCACCAGTCTGCTATGGATACGCTTACCAGAGTCAAATACCACCTTGCTTTAGTAGGAAATACTTCTTAGCAAACTTTTAGTCATAATGGTGTCAACTTGTATTGTTCCCGGGTGCAAGGATTCAAAGAGTAAACGTTTAGCGTGAGAGTTACTTTCGGTTTCCAGAGCGTTGAAGGCAGTGGCTAAAGGCAAAGATTCATACTTACGGAGAGAACAGCGCAACGGAAAATCTGGAAAAAACTGTGTGTTTGTAGTCGACATTTCAAACTGGATGAACATGAACACAGTGTTTTAGGCCAACCAGAGGGGAAAATTGAAAGAGACTGCCGTTCTGTCGATTCCATCCAATCCCCAGAAGCAAAACGCCGTCGCATACAGGTAAATAAGCAGTTGCTATACTGTTAAATTTTTCCAAAATGCTGTTTAAAGTGTAGACATAGTACCATACATTTTTCATTGATAAACCTACCCTCACAAAAACTGTTCTGTTAATGACCCTCTGTTGATCCGACTGTCTGTGTGAGGGGATACAAAAATACGGAAGTATAATCTGTAGTTTTAATCAAATCCCTGGAGCTGTCAAAAGTCTACCAGATGATGTGCTTTGGGGAACTTTTGCTGACCAATAAACATGAATTTCTCAGTCCACCTAACACTGGCAAGTAAACAATGTTAATTTAGGCCTACATATACTACCGACATTGTAGCAATACAAATTGGGCTGAAAATCGGCAAAGTTACACCTTAACAACGCTCGGTTCGACTTTTGCAGACTTGATGCAGCCTTTGAGCAAAGAAGGTCAATTTCTGTCGCTCCGGTCCACTCATATGCACTGTTCCAGACCGGCTTTCATTCTGTGTTGCTTTTGCTTCTGTTGTAACTTGTTCTACTGCTGTAGAAGAAATAAGCCCATTTGTAATGGACAAATTATGTATACTTACACTTATATACTTCTAGAGGAAGATTTAGAACTTTAAAGTAAATAAGACAAAACAAATTATGTTCAGAAGCAGACATCACTAACCTGATCCCTGTGCCAGACCCACCCTAGACCAACTCTGATGTTTCAATGTTTATGCATGAACACATCTGCTCAAAGAACTCTGCAGTCAGCCTTTCAAATGTGCAGATGTGAACCGTGAGAGAAAAAGAGAATTTGGATTAAAGTGTTATATAAGGAAGTGTGGTCAGTCTCTAGCCCTTCTCTGTGTAAACCTGTCCTTGGCTCTCACGGGCACTTGTGGATAGTGGAAGCAGGTCAGACTTCAAAAGAGCCTTACAGTTCGCCCACTGCTGAGTTTACTGTCCACTCATATGAATATGTAATAACTATTTTGCTTTCTTCCAAAAGGACTTAAATGAAAGTTCACCCAAACATGAAAATTCTATCATCATCTACTTACATGTTTGTCTTTCTTTTATTGAACACAAAAGAAGACATTTTGAAGAATGTTAAAGCTGCTCTACAGGGCTGTCAATCTCTTTATAATTGAAGAGTTCATCTGCACAAACCGAAAAACGCCACGTTTAAAATAAAATGGACTGCCGTGCTTTATTCTCCACCTATAGCACGTTCTGAACCCTAAACACGTTACATCACAAAAGCCTGTATTGTCTACTGTCAAGGCATTGCAAGTTCATGTTTTACAGCAGAAACCTACAAGCACCCTTGTTGTTTGTGAACACAACCCAATAAGTCAGTTTAGCGAATCAGCGCGCAATATTCAGGTCAGGTGACAAGGCCGCTAGTCACTTCAAAAAGACACACTAGCTGAGAGGAGTTTTGTCTAAAGGAGTTTCGTCAAAGCTGACAAAGTGATCGAGACTAGATCATTTAGAAAACACATGATATCTTCTTCTGGTCGTAAAAGGAAAATATAAGCTGAAACTTTTTCACGGAAAGTTCTTAAAGCAGCACGTCACAGTGGTGAGGGAAAAGCTCCATGTATTGCGTGTAAAAAGTGGTTAAAGAATGTTAAATATCGCACTTAAATGCAATTACAAAGCAATTGCTTGGTCTTGTTTAACTCTGAAACATGAAATGTGAACATGAAACGACTGTTGGAGTTATCTGCTTTTGCTAAATACAAAATTTTAATATATATAAAATAAAACATACTTTCAATTAACTTTATTTTGTGTTATTATTATTATTGCTTAATCAAAACAACCCAGCTGCAGTTTGATATTATTTGGAATGCACAACAAAAAAAACACTTGTTTTAGCAAGTGAACTCTTCAATTATAATTTATAATTCATGTCCATTCAATTAAATTTGCTAGGGTCTGAAGACGTCTGAAGACTTCACAGGTCAAATCAGATATTTCAATATGGTTGCACTGCACATTAAACAATGTAATGACCAGCTATTTCAATCAACAAGTTTCTAGAGTGTAAAAAGATTCTGCCAATGTGCAGTTTTGATGTCACAAGTACAACAACCTTTTGAACTTTGAGGTTCTGCTATTAATAACTACAGTTCTATGGCTGAACAAAAAGTTTGTTCTGAAACAAAGGACAAACAGGAAGTCTCAGCATTTCTCACACTAAATTATACGGCATTCAATGCAGTACTTAAGAAGTGCAGATTACATGTTGCTGTCCACACCAAACTGGACATTTGAAGCAGCCGGTGGGCAGGTGATTTATGGCAGGTAGCTCAGACCTCCCCCTCAAACTTGCTGACGTCTGTTATTACAATGTGATTCATTCTCCCAAGAAGCCGACCTGATGATTTTAACAGCCACACTGGGGCAGCAGTCTGAATCGAGGAGCTGAGGGAGGAGGATGGAGACCAGGGATGGGGAGAAGGAGGCGCCCAGAGAAAGGGTCCAGTGCTGGTGATAGGGTGAGACTGAAATAAGTAGTGTGCACTGTAAACGTACATATCATTACCCTCAGCAGACAGCTAGATGACAGTAATCTGAATGATGGTGCCTCTCAGTACTTAGTACTGTCGTTATATCTTTTTTATTGCGTTAAAGTTGAAGGGTGTAATTTTTTCTGTTAAAGTACTTTCTTCTACTCAGAGTCAGTATAAAGTGCAAAGACCACAAGTAAACCGTTTGTAGATTTGCCTAAAAAGCAAAACAAAATGAAAAGGTTAAGATGCCCCCGTCAAGAAAAATGTGCATTCACTTACATGTTTAGCATGTGCAGGATGATGATGATGATGAAGCATCAACCAATGTGTTGGTAGGCAATGTTTTAAACACTTTTTGTTATACTGTTTGGAACTCACTTCTCATCCTGACAGCAATCAATAAGAAAAGAAAAAAAATTACATAAATCTTCTGTGGAAGCCTCAGGACCAAACAATGTTCGTCCAATCATTGCTTTTGGTCCGAATGCAATGATAGGATGTCTTACCTGCCTGTCAACCTATGTATTTGAATACATCCACGCACCGTGCTCGCACAGACATCACAAGCCATCAGCAAGTCACTGAGCGTCTCAAACAAACAGCAGCCACCTTTTACAGTTCCTCCTGAACTAAAACAATGAGTTCATGCTGCGTTCACACGCCATGTCATAATTCCTGTAATTTAGAGATGGCAACCTGTGACGTTCTACTCTGAACTGTTCACATCCTCAGACTCTGATTTATGCGTTTCTAAAGGCAACACTATCAATGGCAAAATTAATCTGGAGAAGTGAGGTGGTACAAATCCGAGCTCTTTAAAGTTGTTTATGTTCATTATTATTGTAATATTATGTGCTTTGAGACATGAGGTAATTTAGCCGTGTCTCGTGACACTTTGAAGACTCTACTCTGGCTGTGAGCGGTCATGTGTTTTGAAGGAGGCATGGCAAGCCGCTCTGAAGGGAAAGCGGGATCTTTTTTTTCCAAAGCTAGCTTGCTATTGCTAACCTCTCCAAAATTGGCTAGCTTAACTTTAAGGAAAAGCTAAACTTATAAATGACTATTACATTCTTATTAACATATATGTACATATACATATACATATACATATACACTCACCTAAAGGATTATTAGGAACACTATACTAATACTGTGTTTGACCCCCTTTCGCCTTCAGAACTGCCTTAATTCTATGTGGCATTGATTCAACAAGGTGCTGAAAGCATTCTTTAGAAATGTTGGCCCATATTGATAGGATAGCATCTTGCAGTTGATGGAGATTTGTGGGATGCACATCCAGGGCACGAAGCTCCCGTTCCAGCACATCCCAAAGATGCTCTATTGGGTTGAGATCTGGTGACTGTGGGGGCCATTTTAGTACAGTGAACTCATTGTCATGTTCAAGAAACCAATTTGAAATGATTCGAGCTTTGTGACATGGTGCATTATCCTGCTGGAAGTAGCCATCAGAGGATGGGTACATGGTGGTCATAAAGGGATGGACATGGTCAGAAACAATGCTCAGGTAGGCCGTGGCATTTAAACGATGCCCAATTGGCACTAAGGGGCCTAAAGTTTGCCAAGAAAACATCCCCCACACCATTACACCACCACCACCAGCCTGCACAGTGGTAACAAGGCATGATGGATCCATGTTCTCATTCTGTTCACGCCAAATTCTGACTCTACCATCTGAATGTCTCAACAGAAATCGAGACTCATCAGACCAGGTAACATTTTTCCAGTCTTCAACTGTCCAATTTTGGTGAGCTTGTGCAAATTGTAGCCTCTTTTTCCTATTTGTAGTGGAGATGAGTGGTACCCGGTGGGGTCTTCTGCTGTTGTAGCCCATCCGCCTCAAGGTTGTGCATGATGTGGCTTCACAAATGCTTTGCTGCATACCTCGGTTGTAACGAGTGGTTATTTCAGTCAAAGTTGCTCTTCATCAGCTTGAATCAGTCGGCCCATTCTCCTCTGACCTCTAGCATCAACAAGGTATTTTCGCCCACAGGACTGCCGCATACTGGATGTTTTTCCCTTTTCACACCATTCTTTGTAAACCCTAGAAATGGTTGTGCGTTAAAATCCCAGTAACTGAGCAGATTGTGAAATACTCAGACCGGCCCGTCTGGCACCAACAACCATGCCACACTCAAAATTGCTTAAATCACCTTTCTTTCCCATTCTGACATTCAATTTGGAGTTCAGAAGATTGTCTTGACCAGGACCACACCCCTAAATGCATTGAAGCAACTGCCATGTGATTGGTTGATTAGATAATTGCATTAATGAGAAATTGAACAGGTGTTCCTAATAATCCTTTAGGTGAGTGTATGTAGGCCTATATATACACATTATTGCCAAAAGTATTGGGACACCCCTCCAAATCATTGAATTCAGTTGTTCCAATCACTTCCATGGCCCCATGTACATACAATCAAGCACCTAGGCATGCAGACGCTTCTACAAACGTTTGTGAAAGAATGGGTCGCTCTCAGGAGCTCAGTGAATTCAAGCGTGGTACCGTGATTGGTTGCCACCTGTGCAATAAGTCCATTTGTGAAATTTCCTCACTACTAAATATTATACGGAACAACAGCAACTCAGACATGAAGTGGTAGTCCACATAAAAATCACAGAGTGGGGTCAGCGCATGCTGAGGCGCACAGTGCGCAGAAGCTGCCAACTTTCTGCAGAGTCAATAGCTACAGATCTCCAACTTTGTGTGCTCAGATTAGCTCAAGAACAGTGTGTAGAGAGCTTCATTTAATGGGTTTCCGTGGCCGAGTAGCTGCATCCAAGCCTTACATCACCAAGTGCAATGCAAAGCATCAGATGCAGGGGTGTAAAGCACGCCGCCACTGGACTCTAGAGCAGTGGAGACGTGTTCTCTGGAGTGACCAATCACAATTCTCTGTCTGGCAATCCGATGGACGAGTCTGGGTTTGGTGGTTGTCAGGAGAACGGTACTTGCCTGACTGCATTGTGCCAAGTGTAAAGTTCGGTGGGTTATTAAATTATGGTGTGGTGTTGTTTTTCAGGGGTTGGGCTTGGCCCCTTAGTTCCAATGAAAGGAACTATTAATGCTTCAGCATACCAAGACATTTTGGACAATTTCATGCTCCCAACTTTATGGGAACAGTTTAGGGATGGCCCCTTCCTGTTCCAATATGACTGCGCACCAGGAAATTGACTGGCCTGCACAGAGTCCTGACCTCAACCCGATAGAACATCTTTGGGATGAATTAGAGCGGAGACTGCGAGCCAGACCATCTCGTCCAACATCAGTGCCTGAGCTCACAAATGCGCTTCTAGAAGAATGGTCAAAAATTCCCATAAACACACTCCTAATCCTTGTGGAAAGCTTTCCCAGAAGAGTTGAAGCGTATATAGCTGCAAAGGGTGGGCCAACTCCATATTAAACCCTACGGATTCAGTATGGGATGTCATTTAAGTTCATGTGCATGCAAAGGCAGGCAACCCAAAACTTTTGGCAGTGTAGTGTGAGCTTATTGGGCTTCTGTGTCAATTCTGACACAAGGGTCTAATTTGACCTTTTCACTTCAAAATAAAAACAATGTGTTTTTTACTTTACAAAGCTAAAAGTCCGAATGTATCCACAAATCCAACTTAACACAAATTCAACTTAATAAAAATGTCACAGATCACAATTTTCCAGCAACACAAAATCAAATAATTCTTACAAATTTAGATATACAGATGAAATGACAAAATTAAGAAGAGCATCTTGCATTTTGTCACATCTTTGATCAAGAAAAAAATTCCCCGGGTGACATCCTACCGCATTGTACCCTACTTTTATTCAGTTAGGATGCATTAAATTAATTAAACGTAAAAGTAAAGACATAATTTACAAAATAATAATTTATAATGTTACAAAATATTTCTGTTTCAACAAATGGATTTGCCTTTATATTCTTTATCAAACTCAACTGGACTTAGCATGATAGCCTTTCCGTACACAAGGTGATTGTGAAAAGCTTTTTAAATACACTTCTGGTCCATATATAACTCCCAGTATCTATAGGGAATGACTTATTTTGCTTTCCATTAAATGGCAGTGCGCCCAGAGGTTCAACGGGAAACACTTGTCCAGAAGGTGGACAGACAACACTAACATCCTTTTCCGAGGGGGATAGGACAGCCCTTTTGGAGTGCTAGAGCTGTGTAATTGATAGTTCCCAGGCATCTGGGAGTATTATGCCTGCAGCTGAACATGCCCTAAAGATAGACGCGGGCCCACTTTTATGCCATTCATGTTTACACGCATCCACAGAGCAGTGAAAGAACGCGTCACTGTGTCCCTCTGGCCAGCTTATTACCAGACTACACTTCACATGCTGATATTTTAGCTTCTGTTTTACAGGATGTTTATTTTTTATGCTTGATTTATCCGCCTCTTTGAAGCTTTTTTTGCTATGCTACAGCAATGCTATATGCTGCATGCAATCTTATGCTTTCTGTTTAAAAGGTACGCTAAAGTGCTAAAAAAAATCTAATCTGTAAGAACAAAAAGTCTATGTTAATACCAATTAGGGCTGCATAATTTGGGGGAAAATTGATCAGCGAACATAAACAAAAGCTCAACCGAACCTGCTTGATGCATGAGAACAAACCTCATTGGTTCTTGCGGAAGCTCGAACATGATGCGTAACACACGAGAATGAACCACATTGGTTCTCACACATCAAGCGAACATGCTTGAGCTTCCGTTTACCACGACTGCGTTGATGAATGTTTATAGGTGAAATTTAAATAAAATTTGTTCATCATAAAGCGATTGTGTCTCTTCAGAAAATTTTGACTAAACAGCTCAATTCATATGGATTAGTTTTACGATTTCTTTATGAACTTTTTGAAGCGCCAAAATTAGGGGTGTAACGGTATACGTATTCGTACTGATCCGTTTCGGTACAGGGCTTTCGTTTCGGTGCACGCCTGTACCGAACGAGTGCAATCTTTAACGGTTAACAGTAGGCTTGTTTTAAGCATGGAATACACTTCAAAACGAGTTCCCACACAAACATAAGTATTCAGTCCATTTTATCACGACATTCAAACGATAAATGCCGTTTTGACGCTCTGTGGCGTGACTGATCACTGATCACAGTTAAAGCGTGTGAACGCGATCCTCTGTGAACGCGATCGATCATCTCTTCCTAAAGAATAAGCATGAATGACCATCTGAAGGTATGCTGAGGATACATTACAACTTACGGTCACGTATCATATGTGGTGTAATCGCTAAATCAATGTTTCAACGGCGGAAAGACGTCAATATAACTGCTTGCAAACTAAACAATGTCATGTAACACCACATTTACCTCAGGCAGTCATTCAGTGTCTACAGAATTTTATTCACTCGAGAAACCAACTCTGTCACTAAATATATGCACTATATTAGCCTATATATTCATTATATTCTACTTAACCTGTTAGGGATGTCTTGATTATTTCATGCATGTTAAATAAACCTGTCATGAAAAATTTCAGTCACTGTGTATAAATGATTATATTTTAACAACGAATTGGAGAAAAAACTATTTTATAATTAGATTTAGAAGTTAATGCAAAAACTGCCTTATGTGAAGTTTACATGTGTGCATACAATGTATTATTTGAGTGTTGATTATTATACCCAAAAATAAATAGCAACTGAAATTTGGCAATGAAGAGTTTGAATAGTTTGGGCTCTGTTGTTAACCTTTAAAGGTCCCGTTCTTCGTGATCCCACTGTTCAAACTTTAGTTAGTGTGTAATGTTGCTGTTAGAGCATAAATAATACCTGTAAAATTATAAAGCTCAAAGTTCAATGCCAAGCAAGATATTTTATTTAACAGAAGTTCCCTTTCAAAGCCTACAGCGAACGGCTGGCTTGGACTACATCCTGGTACAGCCTGCTTTAATTACGTCAGTCAGTAGAACAGACTAACCTCCGCCCACAAGAATACGCGAAAAAGGGGGCGTGGTCTTGTTGCTCTCCCACGTGGAGAAGAGGAAGTGTTGCGTGGAGAAGACGAGGAAGTGTTGCGTTTGAGTGTGTTTGTCGCCATGTCGTCGAGACGCTGTTATTTTCATCCCGGAGTCAAATCACCTTTGTTTGGTTTTCACAGGGACGCTGTAGAGATCATTGAGCGCGCATATATCTCCCGTTAAGAGGCGTGACCTTTCCGTGCAACGTGCGCTAAGCTGCTGTCGAATCACAACACAGGAACCGTGCAACGTGCGCTAAGCTGCGGTCAAATCACAACACGGGAACCGCTGGCACAATCAGAACTCGTTACGTATTTCTGAAGGAGGGACTTCATAGAACAAGGAACTCATCAGCCGTTTTTAGGACAGTGAAAACAGCGGTGTACAGATAAGTAAATTGTGTGAAAAATACTGTTTTTTTACACACGAAACATGAACACGTTATATTGCACACTGTAAACACAATCAAAGCTTCAAAAAAACACGAAGAACGGGACCTTTAATATTAATGTGCAAGTAAGGGCTCTAAAGGGCTATATCATTTACAGAAATATCTTCAATACAATTTGAGTTATACTTTAATTCATTCAAGGACAGACACTTTCTTCTTCAGTAAATCACTGATTAATAAAAATAAATAAAAAGCCATTTTGTAAAACTTCTGTACCAAACGCATACTGAACCGTGACTTCAAAACCGAGGTACGTACAGAACCGTCAGTTTTGTACCGTTACACCCCTAGTCAAAATGGCAGTTGCGTAGCTGTCAAAGGAGGGACAGAAAGCTCTCAGGTTTCATTAAAAATATCTTCACTTGTGTTCTGAAGATAACTGGTTTGGAACAACATGAGGGCGAGTAATTAATGACCGAATTTTAATTTTTGGGTGAACCATCCATCCCTTTAAGTAACGCAAGATATATTGTATTTGCCTCAGTGATAAACACACCGGCTTTGTCTGTTTGGCCAACCTAGAAATCATTGTTCCACATCTGCCACATTACTTATGATACATATTTTCCTGTGCTGGTCTGCTATTACTCATCTTTAAATGAGTCCGCCAAATTCATCTAATGAACTTTCATTGCCTTCAGAATGACAAACAAGGAACTAAATAAATCTCTCTCTACAAAACACTGAAAACTAATTCTCATTTGCATTAATATGACACATATAGCATGTAACAGAGCATAGGTGCTATAAATGCTTCAATATATTTAGATCCAGGATGTGGTATTTCATTTCGGGAGCCAAGTTCTCCATCTTTGCTCCATGTCTGCATTTGGACTATTCCCATCAAAGCACTCATCCTCATGCAGTTTTGCAGAAATTAAGCATAATGGGCTTTCTATGGGCTGTAAAATAAAATGTAAGCCTATTCTAGTAAAACCACGATTTAATTAGGAACAGATTCCTTTTTTAGGTTATAGTCAAACTACAGGAGAAGCACACTAATTATTATTCATTATGAGTAAGTGATTGAACAGCAACTGAGAAAAAAAACCCCACATTTTTGTGAGATGGTGGTCCAGTGGGTTAAACCATGGAACTGATAAGCAGAAGGTTGCTGGTTCGATCCCAGCGGTCACCACCAGTGTGTCCTTGAGCAAGGCACTTTACTCCACGTTGCTCCAGGGGGATTGTCCCTGTAATAAGGGCATTGTAAGTCGCTTTGGATAAAAGCGTCTACCAAATTCATAAATGTAAATGTAAACTGAGTAAAATAAGATCTAATTTTGGCCTTTTCCACAGCTACTTAGTGTGCTTGATTAAGCAGAATGACATATACAGTAGTCATACGCACTTATGTACTCATACAAGACACAAAGTTGTCACTCAAACCCAAAACTTTCATTTCAAATATGCAGCAAGCAAAGCAACTTGACCAACAGTCTGTAAACTGTTCATAAGAAGCTGTGCAAGAGAAATGGAACAAACTGTTTTTTTAGTTTATGCAGACATTTCTTTTGGTCAAGGTTTGGTGTCATATAGAGATGACACTGTTGGACTGAACATCCGTTTCCCATCTCTTCATCTCTACAGTTATTCACACCTCACTCAAGGACTTGTCTTCAATGTGTGGCATGAGAGACATGAGAACCTTCAAAGCACAGGGGCGGAGCTAAATGTTCTACTCATTTCCAATGGACACTTTTCAGCCGTGCAAGCTCAGCGTCTCATTGGCTGATTTACTCGGATATAATCTTACATAGAGCGTTCCTATAAGACGCTGCCAGACCATTAAATACCTGCATAACTCTGCTGCTTTTTTAGTGCTTAAATGTTTTGCATAACTTTCTGCAACACATTTTAAACGTGTGGTTTATCTGAGGCATATTAATGAATTATGGCCTGTTATGGTTTTCTTTTTTAATCCAAACGCTCCTCACCTATGCATAAAGTAATGTATAATGTTAAAAATTCTGATAGCACATTGGAAATTCGGGGTTAAACCTAGAAAGAAAAAAACAGAAAATGTTTTATAATTTAAAAAAGTGATTTAATATTTTCTATTAATATTTATAATAATACATTTTACTATTTATAATAAATATTTATGATTTAGATACCAAACTATTTTTATATGCTATAATAGTTTTTATTAATATTTTGAATTTTTATTTTATTTTTTACTTTTATTTCAATTAATAATTTTATTATTTCAAATTAAACATTTCAGATTGTTAACAAGGTAACATTTCTAATTTCGATCTAATTTCCTAATTTAAATTAGGGCTGTCAATTATCACATTCATTGAATTAATTAGTTATGTTATATTAGTTAATATTTCTTTCTAAAGCGAATTTTGTTAATGTATATTTGATGCTTTTCTCATTTAACACAATAATAAAATGATCTAAAATGAAATGAATAAAATTATGACTTTAAATGATCTTTTGGGGGTAATTTCTCAGCCAAATTTGATGCGTGATTAATTTGTAATTAATTAGATTTAAAAAAAATGTAATCACTTTTTGTAATCACAAGCTGTAATTTGAATTTTAGGTAAAACATTTGGTTACACTATTTTAAGGTGTCTTTGTTACATTGTAACTATACATTTAAGTACTGAGTAATATTAAGTAACTACATGTACTTACTATAGGGCTAAGGTAGGATTAGGGCTTGGTTTAGGGTTAATAATTTATAGCTATTAGCTATATGTAACATATGTAACAATGACACTGTAAAATAAAGTGTTACCAAACATTTTTTTATTTATTTCTTTTATTTTTCTGCTTTATTTCAATGAACAAAAAATGTTTTTAATAGTTTTAGGGCCCTATTTAAACAATCTGAGCGCATGGTCTAAAGTGCACACACTTAGGGCGTGTCCGAATCCACTTAACGACGGTAAAAATGGTCGCCACGCCCGGCGCATGGTCTAAAAGGGTTGTACTTAGTCTCTTAATGAGTCATGGGTGTGTTTTGGGCATAACGTGCAATAAACCAACCAGAGTCTCATCTCCCATTCCCTTTAAAAGCCAGCTGCGTGTGCATATTACTAACGCGCTTTTAAATAACACCAAAAATACTGCACCGTTGACTTTAGACCAGGTTTTTGTTGGTCAATGGCCCAGTTGTTTTCAGTTGCCTCAAAATAGCAAGTGCCAACAATGCGCCTGAACACCTCGTTTTCGTGCTATTTAAACAACGTGGCATTGGACGTGAAAATGATAACTGCGTCTGGCTGAAACTAGCAAAAAAAACACTTGCATCGTGCCTGGCATCACATTGCGCCGGGTGTATGATAGGGCCCTATGTCTTAAGAATGACAACACTGCTACCAAATATTACATTCAATTAAATTCAGAAAATAATGCAAAATAGAAGACATTTCTAGTGGCCTCAGACACCACTGTATATACAATTAAAAACAGCACAATGTAGCTCTTCACAAAAAAAAACATAACGAAATGGTACATTGTTGGTGGAAGTACAACCACCCCCCCCAAAACTTAATGCTATAAATCAAGATGGATCCAGCTAGTCTAACTATAACTACTTTCTCCTGCACACAGTGGTCAGGATCAGGGTGATACCACTGGTCTTCTGTGGTCAGAACTCCTCTCTGACAGAGTCCCATTCTTGGCCGAGACCTTTCATCTCCCTCTTAGTTCTGAGGGTCGCAGGACAGGCCGTATATCATTTCAAAAAGAACAGAAAAGCTTTCAAGTGAGCACGTCCCTTGAAACGCTAGCCAGACTGTAATTATAGTGTGGTGAGGATTTGAGCTTTGAGCTGTGCTGAAGATAACTGTGGTGACTCGGACGAGTGCCGCTCTGCATCTCTTGAGAGAGAACGAAGAGAGGGAAAACTCATGGGGAACATGAGGAAAATCTACTGAGGACATAATGGGTTTTGAGGTTAAACCACATAGTACCTCATAGTAAACCACCACAGAGACCAGTAGAAATAGTGAAGATATGATAGAAAGCCACAGAGAAGATCCAGAAGTCTCACACCACATAGATTTTTAAACTTAGCACTAGGCCACTAATACAATTTGTGACACTGATCATGTGACTTATTTATAAAAAAGGTCAGACGTTCTTGCTTGGCTGCACTTGTATTTGTTTTTCACCATTGTTGTGGTGGATTGGTGTTATAGTCTCAAAAGCTGCTGTATGGTCACAAGATTATTTAAAGATCTTCCCTTTTTTCGCATTGGGTTAACTTAGTCATACACAGGCTCTTCTAAAACCGTTTTAACATCTGTCCCACCAGCATGCTGTTTTTAGTGGGAACACCATTTCCAGAATCCGTATATCTGCCTTAAGCATTTCAGAAAAGGAGGAACACACAAAACGAATCAAATAAACCAGATGCAAACCAGATGTTTGGGTTGGGTGATCAGATCAGATCTTAACCCCAAAACTATTAATCCAGTATTTTGCTCTCTCTGTACATTTTCTCTTCTTTGTAAATGTCAAGCAAATGCTTCAGTGGGGAAAGTGGAAAAGCCTGCACAGATCATAATACACTCACAACTTTTCCCTGTTCAATACACGTCATTGTCAATTAAAAGGAGCATCATTGGGATAAATGTATACACAGTATATTATAATATATGAATATGTATATATGTGTGTATGTATATGTATGCATGTATGTATATAATTAAATCGATCCTTTAAAAAATAATGACTGTAAAACAGCATTTTTGCAGTGCATCATATATAACAATGGACTGACTAGGAAGATGATTCAACCGGTGGCAATATTTGCAACGCCTCCGGGCAGCTATTTCGGGCAACCAAGACCAAGACTGCATTCCCATAGTGCATCCTGGTGCCATGGGTTTCCCAGGTAAGCGACACACATGCACCCAGCCATCCACATGATGTAAAATAAAACATGATTCATCGGACTGCAGCATGGGCACCCTGACTGTTCTGCGGCTATGCAGCCCCATACGCAACAAACTGAGATGCACTGTGTATTCTGACACCTTTATATCAGACCCAGCATTAACTTCTTGAGCATTTTGGGCTACAGTAGCTTGTCTGTTTGATCAGACCACATGGGCCAGCCTTCGCTCCCCACGTGCATCAATGAGCCTTGGCCGCCCATGACCGGGAACACCCCACAAGAGCTGCAGTTTTGGAGATGCTCTGACCCAGTCTAGCCATCACAATTTGGCCCTTGTCAAACTCTCTCAAATCCTTATGCTTGTCCATTTTTCCTGCTTCTAACACATCAACTTTGAGGGCAAAATGTTCACTTGCTGCTTAATATATCCCACCCACTAACAGGTGCTGTGATGAAGAGATAATCTGTGTCATTCACTTCACCTGTCAGTGGTCATAATTTTATGCCTGATGGGTGTATATTACACATTATATTATATTATATTATATATTATATTATATAAATATCACCGATATTTTATATTATAAAATAATACATTTTATTATATTATTATTTATATTTTATTATATTTATTTTAAATTTAATTTACATACATTTTTTAAGTTTAAGTTTTTTATTCTACATTTATATTTTATTTTAAATCTTTGAAGTTTAGCACATTTGGTTAGCTGAAAGCATGATCAGTAACACTTTATTTTGATAGTCCACTTTTGTTTATTATATATTTTTTAAAATTTTTACTGGCCTCATAATGTTTAATCAAAAAGTCATAATTTGATCTTCTAGGGAAAATGAAACTTCTCTGGTGACACATGCTGGACTTCTCAATCATTTAGTCCACTTAAACGCCGCCCCTCGACAATCAACTACAAGATTTGATTTTTTAGTTGAAAGCTCATCTCAACAATAAACAACCAACAGAACCAAGTCCCCGGCCTACATTTTTTTCTTTTGTAATAATCAATTACAAGTATCTTTTTTGATAATCTATTACCTCAGATGTATGTCACAATATTGAAGAAAATATCTGTCATTACTTTCATGTCATAACTTTAAATGGTCCTGCAGTTGTTTATTTTGTACAATTTTGGTACAATTAGTCCATGTAATATCTCAGTTAATATTAGAACACTAAAAGCGACATGTATAATTATAAAAGAATAGGCAAAATGCTGTTTGATTGTTGCATATCACATCAATTACTTGCACTAAAATATCAAACTTGAGTACAAAAATATTGGTTTCGAAACTGAAAAGATTCAGAATTGTGCTGAAGATACAACAGATTAGCTGGAGATAAGTCAAATGCCGCTTTTGGTTTTGCTAGAGCATTTTTTTTAGCACACAGAGAAAAGTCCTTGAATTCAGGTCAGTGTAAGCAGTGACCACCTGGAAATGTCACATGTCCCGGGCTGTGCAATGAGGTCGTGGATCTCATCCTCAACATCTTTAGGCATGCAAAGGCTGCTGAGCTACTTTGGGCCTCCAACAGGGTCGCTGTAGCATAACCCTTCCCTTAACATCCACAAATCACCCTCTTTCTCAAGGACCTGTCATCCATACAGCACTGAGCTAGTCTGAGACCAGTTAGTCTTGAGATTGCGTTTGTTTCCTTTGGCAGCTTTGTTGGTCGTAATACTGTGGATATCCATAATATGTTCTATTGTCTGCATATAAAAGTGCTGTAAGTTATGGTGTAGGAGAACATTACATTACAGCACTTTACTACACCACAAAATTACAAAACAGTGGGATCTAAAGCCAGAGTTGAACTGAATTAACACAAATTTCAAAATGATAATGATGTTCACTAGCATGATTTGAGACATTCCAAAGAGCATATTGAGTGATCTAGTAGTGATCTAGAAATAGTGTAGAATCTTAAATAAAGCTTTTTCATTTTACATGGTGAGCCTTTGTTTCATTTTATTTTTTGTTTTTGAACCCCACTGTATATTTTAGGGAAGGTCATAGGTCAGAGGTGCAGGTGAGTCAGTGTCACTCATGCCGTCACAGGGCTGGAGGAACAAGGCCGCGCTGAAGAGGTCTGTCATTGAGACATGCCCTGTGTTGACCTCGGGGGCACGCAGGGTGACATTCTTGCTCAGGTTAGCACGCTGTGTCAGATTGCAGGAGGGTCTGCTAATGGCGGAGTGGACAAGTGTCTTTCTTCCGTGGCTATATTCATAAACCATATCGAGTAACGCTTCACGGTAACTGCCCAGGTAACAAAAACATGTTCTAAGAACCTTTTGCTAACATTCCCAATGTTATCCCCGATGCTATTTCTGAATGCTAAAAATTTCCTTTTTTTTTTTTTAAAGTGTTTAAAAAAACTTTTTTTATTGGTTATGAGAATGTTAGACACAGTATTACGGAACATTCCAGTTGACCATTTTGCAAACATGATGGAAATGTTACTTTTAAACGTTCTCTAAAACATCTAAAATTCATGGAGCCATGACATGCAGACTATTTATATCTTAGTCTCGCACAGCTCAGATTGATGGCAGAAAGTCTGGACTCCATCGCAGCTTTCATTGGCAAAGGACTGCCCAGAGGTTGTCTGACTGACACTTAAAGCAACCAATTACAATTCGTTTTGATCCGTGTCATGTTTAGGGGTGAAAATGTAACGTCGATGTCCCTACATTGACAGACCGATGTGTAAGAACTGTACATACTTTTGAAAATCCAGCATTTAGTCGATCCTGGTAAGCACTCATTGTCACAGTTGTAAACATGACGGCGTTCGTTTGGCGTCACGGCATCTTTGTTTTCAGCTGGACCGTTAAAGAACGCACCATACTCGTCTCCCGTACATCCAGTAGATTTCAACCAATCAGATGATGACTTTAAAAAATATGTGTTTCCAGTTAAGTGTGCCATATGCATCAGATGTTCAGCCAACGGTCCGTGGGCATGACATCTGAGGCTGAGACTAGGTTGGGCCAGACAAAATTAAGGAAGATTGTCACCAGTACAACAGTGTAGGGGAAGGCAAATCGAGTTAGAATCCGCCTTTTGCTTAACTCCCTCTGCTACTTTTCCCCATCATATATCAAATTGGAACGGCATTGTGTAACATAATGTGTCTAATGTGTTTAATAATAAAGTGTTTATCGGTTAGGGTTAGGGTTAGGGGTAGGTGTAGGAGGGGGGCTTTATTGTCCTAATAAGGCAGCATCCATTTAATAATTTTAATAAATATAATAATTTATTATTGCATACCGTTTAATGTACAACAACACTGAGGTGCAAATATTATCTGCTATTATTTATAAGTATAAATAGCATCTAACTACTATCTACACTTATTGCAAAGAAAATACAGCTATTTTTACATTGTGTAAATACAATCTATCGCTATTTTCACTTTGTGTAAAAAGCATTTCACTAAGAAAATGCTGCTAATTTCACTTAAGGCCAATTTATACTTCTGCGTCAAGTGTACGCCGGTTCTACGCAGTAGGCTTTGCAAAAATGTAACAACGTGTCAATTCTACGCGGACCTCAAGCGCTGTGATTGGTCTGCCAGAACCCCTCCCTCAGGTCAATAAATAAATAAATAATAAAATCTGCGATAGGAGTGTGTGTGTCCAGAAATGGGATGATAGTTTAATCCTTACATCTGCTATATAACACAATATTTTGTAGTGCAGAGATTCTTTATGTTAGTGAATAAATGCATAGATCCACTGTGCATAGTTTATTTATTTTCTTATTGAAACCAAAGAGGTTAATCAGTGATTGTATATCAAGAACAGGGACACATTAGGGTGCATTTCGTGAATGAATAAAGTCTCCGCAACAGCAATCGATTGAAGCGCTCGTCTGCACGAGCCAACGATACTGAAAACAGCGCCACGAGCACTCGGCATGATTTCAAAAACGCATTCCAGCACCAGATCGCCACTTATGTAACTCTACTAATCAACTAGAGATGCTTAATTTGTATTACATACAACATCTCAAGCCACAAGAAAAGCCGCTATCTGTCGCCATGATGGCTGCTGAAACTCCAACAATGTAAACAAGTTGCTTGATACTGTGGGTTACATCAACATGCCCGTAGACACTGCCTACTAGCGGTCTGCATGTGGAATTGCACATTGACGCAGACAACAACGCAGAAGTATAAATGAAAACCAACGCGTAATGTAGAGGATACGGCGTAGGTCCGACGCAGAAGTATAAATCAGCCTTTAATGTAAATAGAATCTATTGTGTGCCATAAGTAAAATTTGCTGAATGCTGATGTATTAGTAAGTGGTGGGGACAAATTGTTAAAGGAACACTCCAGTATTTTTGAACATAGATATCTAATATAATAGATAGCATAGATCATTGAATCTGATTAGACCGTTAGCATCTCGCTCAAAAAAATTACCAAAGAGTTTAAATATTGTATATAGACGATTCAGAAGATATTTACTTTGGTGCAGATCCTGAACCATATCTATTTTAACCGGAATACCTGCAACTACACAAACTTGGTGCCGTTCACGTTAGAAGTTACCTAGCTGGGGACTATTTTAAGGCACTGCGTAATATCATTGCGCCGCTGCACTCATGGGACGGCAGCAAAGTTCCTTGATTATTATGCAGGAATGAGAGTATAGTTCCTAGCCATATCGGCCTAGAAAATCGCAACTTTTCATTTTCCGTTGGTCTTAGTACACGATGTAACTACAGAGAATCAAGTTTTAAATAGGAACAATATCGAAACTCTTTGGTCAATTTTTGAGCGAGATGCTAACAGTCTAATCAGATTCAATGATCTATGCTAAGCTATGCTAAAAGTGCTACTGCCAGACCCGGAGATCGGCTGAATGGATTCGAAAACAGTAAACTGTAGGGGAGTTGGAAAATTAGCCTATTTTCAAAAATAGTGGCGTGTTCCTTTAATTCATGGCCATGATACAGTAAATGTAAAAATAGTAAGATAAACATCCAACTAAAATGTTTCAGAAAAGCGTTCTATGAAATGTTTTTGTGCTTACATTTTGAGAATGTTATTAAAGACCAGATACATTTGAACTAATGTTCTGTCAATGTTACTGGAAGAATGTTTGCTCATAACTTTGAGAGAATCTATTGGCTGGATGCCAGCTTGTATCCTGTGATCAGCAATTATTTGCAGGGATTACATTTGATCTGATGAACTGATCAGTGATGGAGCTGGAAAACCTCTTTTGCCCTCTTTCATTCTGTGTTCATGGTACAACTAAGCAACAGGTGTGTCGTTTCCATATTCACTTATCTATATTTTCATCCTCTGGCTGAATTAAACACACAGCAAGCTTGCTGCAAAGTTCTTCATAGCCATTAAAGGCAATGGGGCAATGCATACCTGAAAGCCTGAGCCACAGCGGAGCCCACACGGGCCGTCCCCAAGGGTTTATATAAACTCTTCCTTCCCAGGGTCAAGGACTTGTTTAGGGTTGCTCTGCCAACAGGTCACCACTCCATTATGAGTACGGCTCCAGAGGTCACTGAACCTGCTTTGCAAATGTGTGCCTGGCCACATCTAAAAGAAAAAAAAAGTGGAGACGCAATGAATGGAGCTCATGTCACAGCCTTTGTTTCCGTGTTTCCAGCTCAGATGTGAGAATGCCCCCTGCTGGGTCACAGACTGTCAGGGGTATTTATAGTGATAAATACATCCACAAAACGTGTCAAAATACTAATATCATCATGAATATTACAAAATAAATGTTGGGATCAGAAATATTTTTTAAATGTTTTTGAAAGTCATACAGTAGAAACACTAATATTGTGAAATATTATATGTATTATATATTATATTTTAAATACATTGAAAAAAATGTATTCCTGTGATAGCAAAACTGAATTTTCAGCCTCATTACTCCGGTCTTCAGGGTCACGTGATCCTTCAGAAATCATTCTAAGTCTTATTATTATAATTGTTGAAAAAAGTATTTTGTTTTAAAGAAATACATTTAATACATTATGCAAAAAGGTAGTGAAAGTCTTCTACACTAACTACGTCTTGACAACTCTGAAACATCCTGTTTAGGCCCCTTGTTTATTGGCTTGTCACTTGTGAAAGACAGTTACCGCAACAACATCACATAACAGTGTTGAATTTCAAAGACATGGCGGCATGCAGGCTGCTCATGTGTGCATCCCTTTGAAGCCCATGACTAGTATCCGATACAAACAATACTGGATAAATATAGAGGCAGTATCATTAGGTATTACGTGGAAAAGCAGAGTGGCACCTCACTACCTTTCACATATAAAACCTAAAACGGACACTACCAGAAAACAGTGTTATGCTAGATAAAAAAAGGGCATATTGGGCATGTTGATAATAAATACATACATTCAACAAGGATGCATTAAATGGATCAAAGGTGACATTAAAAAACTATCCATCAAAGAATCCTGAAAAACATGGTTTCCACAAAAATATTGAGCAGCAAAGACCCTGAAAAAAAACTGGACATGTACTATGTTAATACTATGGTATGGAGTGTAACTCCCATGGTTTATATACCGGTCCGTGATGTATATTAAAGTACAATGGCACCACTACTATCAGGGCTGTTCGTTTTGCAGCAGTGATTCTCAACTGGTTTTCTTCAAGTCAAGTCGTCACCTTTATTTATACTGCACTTTATACAATACGGATTGTTTCAAAGCATCTTAACAGTGATGTATGACAGGAAAATTATGAATTTCGGCTGTTCGGTTCAGTGTTGATTCAGTTCCGTTGTAAAGATCATCAATTATTAAATTAGTTTGTTATATCTATAAAGCATCGTCCAGCTCAGTTCAGTTCTCATACATACAACAGCGTCACTACAGTCAGATCAATAACATTATTGAATGTTTTCTTCAGTGCCCAAATGTATGGTACAAAAATGGATTATTGAAGAAAACTGAACAAAAATGTACTTACAATTAAGCATCAAAATGTATTCATATTTGCATACTGTAAGCCAAAGAATAGGATGAAGGCATCTTGCACAACCTCACCATGTTACATCTGCGTAACATCTGCCCTTCTATTGTAATGTAGAAACCTGCATTTTCTGTAAAGCTGCTTTGAAACCATATGTATTGTGAAAAACGCTATACAAATAAATGTGTTACGAATTATCAAATGACAGATACATTTGAGTCAAAATAGCGTAGTGATTAGTGTTGACGTCAACAACACTACAGCTGATATATTTTTTTTGTTGTTGTTAATCTGCATGATTATATGGTTGGTTGCATTTTAGCAAAGTCCCTTTATAGTCCCATCTTTGAAACACGTGCAGCTCCATCTCTTTGAATGAGAAAACATCAAATTCTCCAAAACTGTTCGCCAATCTTACGATTAAATTTCATATTTGAAATCACCAATGAAATCTGACAACAACTGCCTCATAAATTTGGTCTAACTAAACACTTGAATCATGACAAAAAAGGCGGCGTTCATTTAGAAGGCGGGGCTTAGTTGACATATTGGGCGTTGCACTTTCTCCCATTCATAAGTAATCACCCATTCATTTAATAATTAAAAGTCTTCCTATGTATAAAGTCTTTGATTTTAGTATTTGGTTGAGAATCTCCACTTTGAAGGACTTTCTAACATTCTACATATTCACAAGTTCACACTTACATATAATTTATTGAGAGTAAATTGAAATGCTAATTTGTGTGCTCTCCGGGGGGAGGGCTTCGAGCACGGAATTTGGCCCAAACCCAGAGTACCCCCCTGTGTATGTAAGTGGTTAAAACTAAAAGGAGAAGGGGTGGTGGAGGGTACTGATAAACTGTCAACAAACGGAGGTAAGACTGCTGCGTATATATACACCTCTTATTGAAAATTAATTAAAAAATACACAGGAACATTCAGGAATTTAGCATGTATGAAAAAAAAAAACCAAACATGAAATACGATTTTTACAAATCCGTTTCGGGCTACATTCATATGTGGTTTCAAATCTTATTCAAAGCGCATTTCTGGAAATCCGTGCAAGTCTGACCACTTTGATCGGATTTTGTGACTCTCAATTTCAGATCAGATTCCAATCGTATACACAAATAATCGGATTTGGACTGACAGTGTGAACACTGATCAATGAACACAGGAAACACAGGGCAAGGAGAAATAACAAGGGTGAATCCGAAAATTGCCCCCTTTACCCTTAAATAGGGCACTATTTGAGGGCACAGCCATTTGTAGTGGTGTCCAAAACCATAGTGGACGTTATTGAGTGCACACATTCAATCCCACAATGCACCGCAATAACAAGTATACAGCTGATGTATGTTCAACGGCAGTCTGAATTCACTCACACGCTTTCATTCACTCCTTCAAGTGAACTGTATTAGTGGACTAACGTAGGGAATAGGGAATGAGGGTTTAGGGGGGCGATTTCGGATTCAGACAAGGAGAACTAACAAGATAATTAACAGAACAGGTGAACGGAAGAACTAATCCAAGCTGAGAAACTGGGTCAAACAGGCAAAGGCTAAAACAGAAAATAACTCTGACACATATCAAAAATGTGGGGTAAGCAAGTTTTTATAAATGAATGCTTTTATTCAGCAATGTTGATTTAGATTGATCAGAACTGACAGTAAAGAAAAAAAGCTGTTCTTTTGAATTGTGTATTCCTTAAAGAATCCTGAAAAAATGTATTATGGTTTCTACAAAAATATTAAGTAGCATAACAGTTTATAACATTGATAAAAGAAGAAAGCAAATTAGAATGATTTCAGAAGGATCATGTGACACTGAAGATTGGAGTAATGATGCTGGAAATTCAGCTTTGCATCACAGGAATAAATTACGTATGGCAATATATGTAAATAGAAAGTCAGTTATTTAAAATTGTAAAAATATTTCACAATACCAATATTATTTCTCAAATACATGCAGTCATTGTGGGCAAAATAAAACTTTTTCACAAAGATTAAACCTGTTTACAATCAAACCTCTGCTTCCCTGTCCGTTCTCAGATTCTAATGTTCTACTTCACTTGACTTCTCTCTCATTTCACACAACATAGCGGTGTTTATCTTGGTAAGCGCTTGGTGTGCAGGGGTACACAGAAAAGGTGAACTGAGCGATTCAGCAGATGGTGAACGCTGTTGCTGGGAAAGGAGCTGCTGCACTTAAAGAAACATCTGTATTTGTGAAGGCAATTCTATATGTTGCTGTCGTAACTTCTCTTTTTTTCATGATAGACCTCCATTTCTGTTGCGGGTCCTGTTGCCAGCCTGTGATAGCATATCTCTCTGGATCTTCTGATTTATGGGCCAGACTTGTTTTCCAGATGGATGCAAAGCTAGGAGGACGCTGGCCAGATCCAAAGCCTTCTCCAGGTCTGACATATGCAGCATGACACACTCCTCCAGGTATCGAGTGAGTGTTAGAGAAGGGTCTGCACCTCTATGTGTCAAACCGCTAAGACAGTAAAGGGATAGTTCACAGTAACTTCTGTCATCATTCACTCGGCTTCATGTCGTTCCAAGCCGCATGACTTTCTTTCTTCTGTGAATCACAAAAGATGATATGGTAACACTTTATTTAAAGCCTTTATATATAAAGCATTAATGATGCCTTGTAATGCTTTGTATGGTCTCATGAATTATTGTAACCACAGTTATGATACATTATAATACATATGTTGCACCTTTAGAAAGTATAATGCATTAAAACACATGAAAAACAACCATTTTCGATGTAACAAGGAATCTGCAAATATTCCTTGTTAGGCTTTTTAATTTTACAATTATTTATGAAAAGATATAATGCATTATATGTACATTATGAATACCTTTATAATGCTTTATACATAAAGGCTTTAAGTAGTGTTATTCAGAAGAAGAAAAAAAACAACATTTTGTGCTCATACAATAAAATAAAAAAAAGTCAGCAGGGTTCCGTTTTGGGTCCCTTTTACTTTCATTGTATGGACAAAAAGAGTTAAAACATTCTGCTAAATATCTTTTTGTGTTCCACAAGTGAAAAGGTTTTGCCATGAGGGGGAGTAAATGATTAATTTTAATTCCTGGGTAAACTAGTGAGCTTTGGCAAATATATAAATATGTATATTTAATTAGCATATCTTTATATTGAGAAAAAAAATCTTATAAAATGACATAATAATGAGAAACTTTCTTACAGCTTAGTAACTTTTTATAATAGGATGTTAATGCAAAGTTTCTCATTATTATGAGATGTTAAGTCATTATTACAAGAAAGTTCCTCATTAATAACATGCTTAGTTTCATTAATTTATGATGCTCATGTGTAATTAATGATTAAACACATTTGAATGTGTTAAAATTGAACACATTTTTCAATTTGCCAGGCATGATGTCTATTCTTTCTATTTTAAATGGACAGCAATATATTGAATCATGTCTGGCCAATTGAAAAATATATTTTATTGGGGTTGGGGTATATAAAGTTAAATAAACATTTAAATGATCTATAAGCATTTCACAGATTTCCATGTACACTAATACAACAATATACTGTCAGTACATTACATCAGTTATGCCAATTAACTAGATCAATGCATTTGTTTTCATTTAAAGTGATGGAAACTGATAGAAAAAAAATAATAGGCTTAAAAGATTGCATATTCTGTGGACAACATAAATATCTTTCAGTTGAAAAGACTGATGGTTTAGAATTAGCTGTTAGCCTCTTAAGCACAATAAGGTCATGAAACTAAGCATGTTTGCTCAGAATGATTTGTTCTCCATATGTTCCAAGTTTTGGGATGTTTGGACCAAGGCCGTAACCATGTCTCTTCTTTTTTTGAATTGTTCTGGCTTAAGGCAAGTATTCATAATTCAAGAAACTAAAATTATGTCACCACATGGTTGCATAGTTTTAGCGAAGTTATTAGCTAAAATGTAAAGTTGCTTATTATAGCGTCACCTTGAGGCTGTTTGGTACACAATTTCATTTTTTACACAATTTACAAATATATCAATTTTTGTAACCATTCAGATGTGAGGTTATTAACCGCTGAAATTGATTGGCTGCTGATTTATATTAGATATGTTAGGATGTCCACCAAAGAAGATGCATACCAATTTTCAACTTAATGAATTAGCAAAATCAGGACCAAAGTACGCACATCACCGGCAAAAATATGCTCAAAGTTGGGTGATCCTTAACGAATCATACAGTTGTGGAGTCATAATGTTTTATTTAGTTGTAGCGCCCGTGATGTGTGTCATCAGTTATCCTGTGTGTCAAATTTCGCTACACTTGGACATTGCCTGACCAATTAATTAACATATCTATGCAATGCTTTGACAAATCAAAATTCTTTGAATAAATTTTTTCCAGCACTGTCCCTAGCTGCTGTCTGCCTATTTCGATGAGGAACGGACCAGCGGCCTAGGAGGAGTTTGAAAATGTATGTTTTTAAGAAAATCCCCAATTTTTTAAGGCAGAAATTCAATTGTAGATATACATTTTGTAGGACCGGACTCATGGATTCAGGGGGCGACTGTTTCTAGCCCTTGGGGTTCCAAAGTTATGATCCAAAATGCAAATTGCCTTATTATAGTGCCACCTAGTATCGGACGGGTGTGCATTTGTGAGCTTGGAGTAGCTCGCACAATTGGGAGCATCCTGCCGAGTTTGGGGTCTCTCCAATTTATGGTGTCTGACCCCTATATACTGTTACAATACAGAGCTACTTTTGAATGTCTGTCAAGGAGACATTTTTTGGCTGGCAAAATGTCATGTCAAAAGTCATGGCATCTTCCAGCAGGGGCTAATTGGACCATACTAAGCCACCAAACCTTGACCCCTTGCCTTATATTCTGGTCTGTAAAGCACACCTGTCACAATCTAATCAACTCCTGATGAATAAAATCATCAAGTCCTGATCTACATTTATTCTGATCAAATATGATGTTTCACTTATACAAAGATAAAATCTCACATAGGGGTTTCCAACTGCAAGTTGTGCTTAGCTAAATTGATGTGTGTAATGGTGTGTGACACTTTAGTCTGACCTTGAAATTCTGAGATAAAATGCATTTAACCACCAGTCATATGTTTATACACAAGTCATACACTGTGAATGTGTAACAATTAGTTTTTGTTCAATTAGTCAATCTGCCACCAATAGAAATAGTATTATAATTTGTATTTTTATTTATTGTATTATATTGCGGTTGGCAAACTTAGTCACACGTTGACTAACTCAACCTTATTCTGTAAGTGTGAGATCATGGAAAAGACAATCTTGAATATAGATTTTACACTTAGGAAACAATAAAAGAGTTTATGCATATTTTTTTTATACTCGTAACACCAAGGAAGAGAACAATAAAACTCTCAGCCTTGTCTGAGGATCATAAACTCGGATCCGATAATGCCAGTTCCGTTCAGCCTTTCATCGCCAATTAGCCCATGTCACGGAAAACACTATCTTTAGGAAACATGCTGTCATCACCATCCTGTCTATCCTAGCTCCAACAAAAAAGCAGGCACTTATTCAAGCATCTGTGACACTAGGGCTGATTTCACTACCGCTGCCCTTGTTAACAGGGAAGCCGTCTCGTTCATTTCACACACTTCCAATGATCTATGTCTCCCTGTGGGCAGAGTCAAGGGTATTCTTTTAATGCAGAGCAAACATTAAGTGTCAGATAAGTGACAGCTTACTCTCTACAGAGAGCAGATACGAAACAGAGATGGCTCAAATCCAGTGCTCTATAAGGGGAAATAATGGGACTACATGGAATCCAGCATAAAATCACACCCTCTCTTCAGGGCATCTCCAAAGCCACACCTCCTTCAAAACACATAGACCGCGCACATCCAGAGCAGAGAATGCAAAGCATCACAAAAGATGCCGTTAAATTACCTCATCTCTCAAAGCACATAACATTATAATAATAATGAACATAAACAACTTAAAGAGCTCGGACTTGTACCACCTGACTGCTGCAGATTCATTTCATTGACAGGCAAGTAGGACATCCTATCATTGCATTCGGACTGAATGCAATGATTGGAGGAACATTTTTTGGTCCCGAGACTTCCACAGAAGATATATGTACATTTATTAATATTTAGACCACTTCTCAATTGCTATCAGGATGTGAAGAGATGTTCAACCATTATAACAAAAAGAGTTTATGAAAAACATTGCCTATATCCTACCAAAGTTGGACAGATGACGTGTTGGTCCCATCGACATAAACAGTGATCAAAGCAACCGCCCAGCCTTTTCACAGAACTACATTTGTGTGCGTATTTCACCTTAGTTTTAGACTGGGTAAACCCAGCCCGATCTGCCAGCGACTTGATTTCGCCCTGCACAAGAGGCGTGATCTGTACATGGAAACCTGTACATATTTCTATCCTGCTTCTGTTACAAATTTGCGGGGACCAATCACAAACCGGCTTATCCACCTGGCGCACTATTGACGGGTTTAACACAATGACGGATAGAGAAGCGTTGGATCGTTGGTCTGATTGGTTAAAGGACTATCCGATTGCGTACAGAGTCATTTGAACTATGCCTGTTGATCACGCCTCTTGTGGTCTGATTGGTTGAAGGACTATCCAATTTCCTACAGTGTCATTTGAACTATGCCCGTTGATCACGCCTCTTGTGCAGTACAAAATACAGACTCCCCATCTTAAAAGATTAAGCTTGGTCTGGTGATAGCCAGACAACCTTAGTTTAGGTTGGAGGACTGCAATGAATCACTTTCAATAATGAACAGTGCTCTATTGTATGCTGGCTTGGAAACGAAACTGAAAGAATCATAAAATTGAGGTAAAACATATCCATTTTTAGACAGGCCCCGTCTGGGTGGGCATTTGTCTCGCAGACCTCCCTCTTCTACAGGAACAGGAAATACTGCAGATTGCCTGGGAGTTGATACTCTGCCAACTTTAAATGCCACCTCTAAAAATATCCGACAGGAATGTTCGGCTTGGCAAAGGGGTAAGGTCGGTGGCCCACGGTTTGTCGCCACTCTGAAAGCTTATTTTGACACGCCAGCCCCCTTTGAGTGTAATCTGAAACTCTTCCTCTGTTACCCTCTATCTTTCTCTCTCTCTTTAAAGCTCTTTCTGCCTTGGGACTTTTTTAGGGCCCTTTGCAATGACACTGGACCTTAGAGGGACGGGTTAAACAGAACAGGGCCTATTCACAGCATCCCCAAGGGGGTTCTCTTTTTGTGGATTCTGGTCTGGGAGAGGGAGACGGACCATCGGCTACTTGTCTGAGGCCTAAAAATACCTGGCAAAGGTAGCCATGCTGGATCTGTGTGATGTGGGGGTTTTTAATCATGCCACTGGCAGGACAGCTTGTTCCTGTTAAGGACTCTTCAAAAACAACTTGTGTACTTGTTTTGATATCTAATCAACATCAACACACATCAATATTAGTCAAGAAAATATTCCTAATAAGTGATTACAATACAGGCATATGCCAACGGTCTTTATAGAAACTGTAATATTGTCTTAAACTGGTTACAGTAATCAGGGTTCACGTAACGTAGGGTTACATAATCAGAATATGGCCAAATTCTGGTTAAAAGAATGTTCTTTCCAAACTCTTTATCAATGTAAAAATGTCTGCATAAATATAAAACTACAAGGCTAGGTAAAACATCTCAAGACAAAGCTAACATAAAATCTTCAAACAAAAAAAGTATGGAAACCAGGCTCAAATGAATGAAACTGAAGCCTCAAGTTTTCTATTTGAAATGTAATCTAAAGAATAAATGCATAATGGTCAATACCGTAAAAATAAATCAATTGACAGGTTCCCATAGTAAATAACTTGCTCACACATCTAGAGAGAATAACAAGGAATATATATCAGTGGCGTATTACTTGGAAGAGTGCTAAAATAAGCAAGTAGGGAAAATTAATTCATCGTCAAGACACCAGATGGCTATAAGAAAACAGATCATACAAATCATACAAAAACAGCTTCATTTTGTATGTAACACATGCAGGCTGGATTCATGTTATACTCCGCAAGATGTCAGATTTCACCACTAATAAGCACACTGTCTATATTTACATTCAGGTCGCAGTATTAATATAAAATAAACATTTTTAATTTTAGTCCCTTGAGTGGATGGCATTTTTTGAAAAAAAAAAAAAAAAAAAAACACTTAATGGAGCATGTCATACTTCTGTGAGTGCAATATCATAGAGATGCTGGAGCCGAGGGCCCCTGTAGACCAAGTCCAGTCATCACCAGTTCTTTGTTTAGATTGCTGGAACCAGGTGTTTAGATAATTCAGTCTGGCTCTGCTGACTAAGAGCACGCATGTCACTCTTCCCAGCATACTCCTGGGCCCGTTCTAAAGGCAAGGCTTGCTTTATCTCTGAAAAATGCCCAAAAAGAGCATGCAGGGCTGGGGAAATCATTTTCCAAGGCTCACCGTGGTTGCTTAAAGAAATCTGCTACACAATGGGTATTGCAGACTCAGTATTTTTATCAACATAACCAGGAAGTGGCGGGGCTTTATTAATGAATCCAAACTACATTTTGCCGTTTTTGCTGTCACTTACCATCTAAAAATTTAACACAGATGACTTTAACACAGATACAGTATACATTTCTGTGTGTAGATATGTATTTGTTCATAAGCAATTCACACACACAATCCTGTTGACCTCTTTTAAAGAAGCACTGTATAAAAAATTAAAAAATAAACAATTTTTTATTATGTAAAAAAATTGAAGATCAATTGGAATAAATTAAAAAACAAACACACAAACAAGAATCTCATGTGTGAATACAAGTGAATAAGAAAATATTCATGCTAAAAATATGTTGGCATGTCCTTTGTGCCTACAAAGCATCAGAGGTGCATTTATCTTTTAACAACTCACAAAACTCAAATAATCGAATAAATAAATACATGCATATTGTTCAAACATAACGATAAAGTGTTCCAGTGAAAAATAAAAGACAGAACATATACAGAAGCTCAACTGAACCTACTTGATACTCAAGAACAACCCTCAATGGTTCTTGTAGAAGCTCAAACGTGCTGCGTAACATGAGAATGACCCTCATTGGTTCTTGCAGAAGCTCAAACGTGCTGCATAACATGAGAATGAACCTCAATGGTTCTTGTAGAAGCTCAAACGTGCTGCGTAACATGAGAATGAACCTCATTGGTTCTTGCAGAAGCTCAAACGTGCTGCGTAACACGAGAATGACCCTCATTGGTTCTTGCTGAAGCTCAAACGTGCTGCGTAACACGAGAATGAACCTCATTGGTTCTTGCAGAAGCTCAAACGTGCTGCGTAACACGAGAATGAACCTCATTGGTTCTTGATGAAGCTCAAATGTGCTGCGTAACACGAGAGTGAACCTCATTGGTTCTTGATGAAGCTCAAATGTGCTGCGTAACACGAGAATTAACCTCATTGGTTCTCACGTCAAGTGAACATGCTTGAGCTTCCGTTTACAACAATTGATGTGCGAGTTGATGAATGTTTATAAGTGAATAAAAGCCTAAATTAAATTTGTTCATCATAAAGCAATTGTGTCTCTTCAGAAAATTTGGTCTAAACCGCTCAATTCATATGGATTAGTTTTACGATTTCTTAATGAACTTTTTGAAGTGTCAAGGTGGTATTGCGTAGCTGTCAATGGAGGGACAGAAAGCTCTCAGATTTCATCAAAAAGATCTTCATTTGTGTTCCGAAGATGACTGAAAGTCTTAAGAGTTTGGCACAACATGAAGGCGAGCAATTAACAACAGAATTTTCATTTTTGGTTGAACCAACCATTTAATTATTTCTGAAAAACCCTGCAGCACCACGTATTTAAATACAGGTCAAATAAATTAATTCCGTTTAATACAAGTGCTGGTCATATAATTAGAATATCATCAAAAAGTTGATTTATTTCACTAATTCCATTCAAAAAGTAAAACTTGCATATTATAGTCATTCATTACACACATACTGATATTTATTTATTTTATTTTAATGATTATAACTGACAACTAAGGAAAATCCCAAATTCAGTGACCAATACAAAGAAAGGATTTTTAGAAATATTGGCCAACTGAAAAGTATGAACATGAAAAATATGAGCATGTACAGCACTCAATACTTAATTGGGGCTCCTTTTGCTTGAATTTCTGCAGCAATGCGGCGTGGCATGGAGTCGATCAGTCTGGGGCACTGCTCAGGTGTTATGAGAGCCCAGGTTGCTCTGATAGTGGCCTTCAGCTCTTCTGCATTGTTGGGTCTGGCATATCGTATCATCGTCTTCACAATACCCCATAGATTTTCTATGGGGTTAAGGTCAGGCGAGTTTGCTGGCCAAATAAAAACAGGGATACCATGGTCCTTAAACCAGGTACTGGTTGCTTTAGCACTGTGAAATGAAATCTGCATCCCCATAAAGTTGGTCAGCAGCAGGAAGCATGAAGTGCTCCAAAACTTCCTGGTATACGGCTGTGTTGACCTTGGACCTCAGAAAACACAGTGGACATGGCACCCCAAACCATCACTGACTGTGGAAACTTTACACTGGACCTCAAGCAACGTGTATTGTTTGCCTCTCCTCTCTTCCTCCAGACTCTGGGACCCTGATTTCCAAAGGAAATGCAAAATTTACTTTCATCAGAGAACATAACTTTGGACCACTCAGCAGCAGTCCAGTCCTTTTTATCTTTAGCCGCTTCGGAGCGCTGTCTGTTGTTCAAGAGTGGTTTGACACAAGGAATGCGACCGCTGAAACCCATGTCTTGCATACATCTGTGTGTAGTGGTTCTAGAAGCACTGAATCCAGCTGCAGTCCACACTTTGTTAAATCTCCCCCACATTTTTGAATGGGTTTTGTTTCACAATCCTCTCCAGGGTGCGGTTATCCCTATTGCTTGTACACTTTTTTCTACCACATCTTTTCCTTCCCTTCGCCTCTCTATTAATGTGCTTGGACACAGAGCTCTGTGAACAGCCAGCCTCTTTTGCAATGACCTTTTGTGTCTTGCCCTCCTTGTGCAAGGTCTCAATTGTCGTCTTTTGGACAACTGTCAAGTCAGCAGTCTTCCCCATGATTGTGTAGCCTACAGAACTAGACTGAGAGACCATTTAAAAGGCCTTTGCATGTGTTTTGAGTTGATTAGCTGATTAGAGTGTGGCACCAGGTGTCTTCAATATTGAACCTTTTCACAATATTCTAATTTTCTGAGATACTAAATTTTGGCTTTTCCTTGGTTGTCAGTTATAATCATCAAAATTAAAAGAAATAAACATTTGAAATCTATCAGTCTGTGTGTAATGAATGAATATAATATACAAGTTTCACTTTTTTGAATGGAATTAGTTAAATAAATCAACGATTTGATGATATTCTAATTATATGACCAGCACCTGTAGAATCCCTTTTCCTCTCTGATATACACTCACCTAAAGGATTATTAGGAACACCATACTAATACTGTGTTTGACCCCCTTTCGCCTTCAGAACTGCCTTAATTCTACGTGGCATTGATTCAACAAGGTGCTGAAAGCATTCTTTAGAAATGTTGGCCCATATTGACAGGATAGCATCTTGCAGTTGATGGAGATTTGTGGGATGCACATCCAGGGCACGAAGCTCCCGTTCCACCACATCCCAAAGATGCTCTATTGGGTTGAGATCTGGTGACTGTGGGGGCCATTTTAGTACAGTGAACTCATTGTCATGTTCAAGAAACCAATTTGAAATGATTCGAGCTTTGTGACATGGTGCATTATCCTGCTGGAAGTAGCCATCAGAGGATGGGTACATGGTGGTCATAAAGGGATGGACATGGTCAGAAACAATGCTCAGGTAGGCTGTGGCATTTAAACGATGCCCAATTGGCACTAAGGGGCCTAAAGTGTGCCAAGAAAACATCCACCACACCATTACACCACCACCAGCCTGCACAGTAGTAACAAGGCATGATGGATCCATGTTCTCATTCTGTTTATGCCAAATTCTGACTCTACCATCTGAATGTCTCCACAGAAATTGAGACTCATCAGACCAGGCAACATTTTTCCAGTCTTCAACTGTCCAATTTTGGTGAGCTGGTGCAAATTGTAGCCTCTTTTTCCTATTTGTAGTGGAGATAAGTGGTACCCGGTGGGGTCTTCTGCTGTTGTAGCCCATCCGCCTCAAGGTTGTGCGTGTTGTGGCTTCACAAATGCTTCGCTGCATACCTCGGTTGTAACGAGTGGTTATTTCAGTTAAAGTTGCTCTTCTATCAGCTTGAATCAGTCGGCCCATTCTCCTCTGACCTCTAGCATCAACAAGGTATTTTCGCCCACAGGACTGCCGCATACTGGATGTTTTTCCCTTTTCACACCATTCTTTGTAAACCCTGAAAATGGTTGTGTGTGAAAATCCCAGTAACTGAGCAGATTGTGAAATACTCAGACCGGCCCGTCTGGCACCAACAACCATGCCACGCTCAAACTTGCTTAAATCACCTTTCTTTCCCATTCTGACATTCAGTTTGGAGTTCAGGAGATTGTCTTGACCAGGACCACACCCCTAAATGCATTGAAGCAACTGCCATGTGATTGGTTGATTAGATAATTGCATTAATGAGAAATTCAACAGGTGTTCATAATAATCCTTTAGGTGAGTGTATAAACATGTTTCTCACTATTGTATCTGTCTGATATTGAAGGCAGTTTCACATGAATACATTTTCCATGTCCATCATTATACGGATCATGATCAAGTAATAAAACACACGTTGGACAATACAGACAAAAGGGAAAGATTTCACTCATGTTCAGTTTTGTCAGAATTAGATGCACTGACGAACAGAAAGCTGCATGGTTTGAAATTGCCTCCTGTGTGAGCTGCAAGCTTTATACATGGCTACACTATTGATAGACAACCTGCCTTTTTCACTGTGAAATTTCACTGAAATTACGCTAATGTGACCGCTCCTTAAAGGACAACTCCGATGAAAAATGAACCTAGGGGTAATTAACACATGGTTACCGAGTAGATCGTTCTCTGGGATGCGTTTTCATGAAAATCGAATGTAAAGAGTTTTATCTCTTAAACAGATTAGTTTATAATGCTAGTCTATGGGGCATATAAGTAAAATTAAATCGCTAGTTAATACCACTAACAACACTATACCACTATACAGACAGGAGCCATCTTGGAAAACAGTCTCGACAAGTCGAGCCACGAACGGTGTGCTAAGCTGAGATAATTCCTATCGACCAGCTCACTTAGCACAGCGTTCGTGGCTCGAGACTGTTTCCCAAGATGGCTCCTGTCTGTATATGCGTAATGTACTGTCTTTATAAAGTATCTTCTTATTAAACTGTTTGTACACTTACAAAGCTCTCAATGCTTCAGTTTGCATGTAGGGACCCTCATTATGCTACCGTGTTAGTGTGAGACTATTTTGCCTTGTCAGTGGTATTAACTAGCGATTTAATTTTACTTATTATTAGTGGTGGGCCGTTATCGGCGTTAACGTGCTGCGTTAACGCGATAATCTTATCGGGCGATAAAAAAAAATATCGCCGTTAATCTATTCTCAAAGTTGGGTTGGGAGCTGGGTCTATACTACGCAAGCTATGATGACTTTCACCTTGATATTTCAATCAATCAAATCAAATCACTTTATTGTCACTCTACCATATGCACAAGTGCAACAGTAGGTGAAATTCTTAGGTGCAGTCCGAGCAAACATAGTAGTCATGACATGACATGTACAACATTTAAGCAACAACAGATTACACATCTGATACGCACACAATTACTCACAGCACAGTATACACTACAATAAACAATAAATAATTTACACAATGTGAGTGTAGTTCTCACAGCTTTAAACAATATACACATACTTACAATATACATATACTTTACACAATATACACTAAACATACATTAAACAATAACAGTATACATTAAGCTATAGTAATAATATACAATGTACAGTATACAATATGTTCACAAATTGAAGTCCAAAGTGCAATAGATGCTGTATGATAAATAAATGTGTATATAATGTGTGTGTATCTACAGTGGGTTGTGCTGAGTGATATTCTGTCCAATGTGTGTTATGATACTGATGGACCAGGAGTTAAGTAGTCTGATTGCTTGTGGGAAGAAGCTGTTCTGGAGTCGGCTGGTGCGTGTTCTGATGCTGCGGTACCGTCTGCCTGATGGCAGCAGTGAGAGCAGCCCATGGTTCGGGTGGCTAGAGTCTCTGATGATCCTCTGAGCTCTCTTCACACACCGCCTGGCGTAAATGTCCTGGAGGGAGGGAAGCTCACCTCCGATGATGCAGCTGGCCGTGCGCACTACCCTTTGCAGGGCTTTTCGGCTGCGGGCGGTACTGTTGCCGTACCAGGTGGTGATGCAGCCAGTCAGCAGACTCTGTATGGTGCAGGTGTAGAAGCGTGTGAGGATGTGGCGGTTCATTCCAAACCTCCTCAGCCGTCGCAGGAAGAAAAGGCGCTGATGAGCCTTCTTCACAACGGCCTCGGAGTGGACGGACCATGAGAGTTCCTCTGTGATGTGGACACCGAGGAACTTGAAGCTGCTGACTCTCTCCACCGGTGCTCCATCGATGGTAATGGGGCGGTGTTCTCTCTTATTCCTCCTGAAGTCGACCACCAGCTCCTTGGTCTTGCTGACGTTTTAGCGCGGATGTACACCTAGCCCGAATTGCACTGTAGGAGGCGAGAGAACGAGTCTTCGAACCTGTGTGTATGCCTACTAGTGTTGTCAAAAATATCCATATTTCGCTATTGATACTGAAATATCTGAAACGATACAATACTCATTTTCTACAGTATCGATATCAGCTGCACTCTCCTCTCCGACCGACAGCGAGTGACACTCACCCGCCTCCTCTCATTCAGTCCGTTTAATCCTCTGAACATTGCGAACGGGTGTTCTGATGTACTTTTGTTAGTATTGGTGTGACCGGTCTGAATTTTGCGCGGGGTTGCACATAACGTTAATTCTACTAATTCCCGCAGATTTCGTGCTCGCATCTTAAGCACACACACATATACCGTAATAAAGCTGCCTCTGACATACAAGTGCAAACATGAGCTCCTTTTTCCAAATACACTCAAAAATGTCTCAATGCCCATCTTGGTGAGTTTTAACGTAAACAGTCGTAACCAGCTCACAGGAACAGTGTTTGGGATCCATGCGTGCGTCAGGTCTTAGAGACAGAAGTTATTTATTATTCAAACTACAAAAAGACAAACGGTCACTTACGAGCACACATATTCTGAATGCCTTCTGCAGAATTCAAATGAGCCATTTTAATCTAGATTAATTTTGGAATTAATCTAGATAAAAAAAAAATGTATCTATGCCCACCACTACTTATTATATGACCCATAGACTAGCGTTATAAGATAATCTGTTTAAGAGATAAAACTCTTTACATTCGATTTTCATGAAAACACATCCCAGAGAACGATCTACTCGGTAACCATGTGTTAATTACCCCCAAGTTCATTTTTCACCGGAGTTGTCCTTTAAAGTCACCATGAAATCAAAATTGGCCATTAATATTTTTTTGGGGAATACTGCCATATCATATATTTTTAAATGCATGTGCCCTTGTACTATTTAATTTAAATATTACTTTTCCTCTCTCTTGCAGTGACATCTCTTCTCTTCTCTGATGACGCGTTTACTGGTGCGAGAGCGGGACAACCTGTCATAAATCCCATCCTATATTTTTTCTTGTTTGAGAAGCCATTTCACTCGAATACGTCACAATAAAGAAGAATCAGCTTCTGTTCCATGCCGACTTTAAGACAGGAAGCCACAAGAGTACTAGAGGTCTGAAAATGTTTAGAGAAAAACTGTGAGAAGAAAATAAATAAATTATATATAGAATTTGATCAAAATAAATAAAAAAATAGATTAATATTAACAAATAATATACATTGATTCAACTAAATAAAAAAAATAAAAAAAAATGTTTGATTAAAATAAATAATACATATAAGGAGTATAGTAATTCAGTTAATATACTTGACTTAATGTAAAAAAAATTATATTTCATATATTTATAATGTGAATTTTTCATGGTACAAATTGGGTCTTTAAACATATATAGCTGCCTTTTTAATTTTAGGATGGGTCCCTCCCATGGGTATCCTCCCACATGAGGAGGATCATATCTAACAGATTAAAACCCCTGCAGTACGGGATATTTTTGGTGAAAACATAAAACCATTGAATGTGTGACGATTAAGGATTAAACTCAGTCTTGCCATGTGTATTTTTTTAACCAATAAAATAAGTAATTAACACATTTCAATTCACATGCTTAAAATGTACAATTCAAATAGCCCACATAAAAAATTATTTGAATATGGTTCGTCCCTGAGCAACGCCTGTCCTTGTCTGAGAAAAAATAACCCAACATAATACAATTCCGCCCTCTACCGGAGCACAACAATCAAACAAGCATATTTGAATTGTGATCTAATACTGCCCTCTGTGGAACCAGTTTAGTCCAGCACAGATTTCGCAGACACTAAACGCTATTGAAACAGGCCATTATTCGAGCCTGTCAGCGCACATTAGATTCTGCATTAACCAGAGACTCGTATATAAAAGCGAACAGATATATAGTGATCCTAACTGACAACGAGGAGGTTTGCTTTTTAAGTGCACTCAAGGTAACGCGTTAGTGTGCACTATAGGAGTGTCGTGTCTGCGCAAGGCTTATTTTTATCAAGTGCATATCAGATTGAGCTCATTAGGCGCCAGGAGAGTCCATCCATGTGAAAACGAATGAAGATCACCACTCACTCGAATAGACATCAGGTGAAGAGACAGATTTTTTGTTTTTTACAGTAAGTATTATCAATCTCCCAGACACCTACAGCTGTCTGTGACGAATTATATTTGCATGTTGCTCTCATCCGCCTCTTAGATGAGAAATGGCTTGATAATGCATAATGTCCCTTATATGTGCATTCTGCGTGGATTGCACTGGGTGCGCTCTACTGTATCTCATATCTTGAATGTAATGTTTTTTAAATGAGAAGCAGAAGCCTAAAGCCTGCCTCCATCGACAGTACGGTGGTACTGGCTGCTGTAGTTTTTCACGGTCTCTCTCCCTCAATTTTTTTTAAGGAACAGCAGCGACTCAGCACACAAGGACAGGGAATAGGAATACCAGGAACTCCTCCTTATTTGCGCCTGTCAGTGGACAGATATATTTCGTACATGACGCATTTGTAGAGAACAAACAGGTAAATATTGGCACGAGATATTGGGTTGATAAGCGCGCGATGCGATGCGATGCATGCGAATGCGGCTCGAGCACACTGTACACGACGCGCGCGACGATACGACAGCGTTCGCATTATAAAAACCAAGCGGAACGCAGCTCGCTTGCAGATACGATGATTATAATAACAACGCTCCAGTCGCGTCGCGTCGAAACGCATCACTCGCTCGCGATTTAGATCGGGTGTTTTTACTCTATGTAAATGCATCGAGGTAAAAAAAAAACAAAATGGGGGTGAGTGGATGTGGGAGGAGCGGGGTTAAAAAACCAAGAATATGGATTTGTGCACGACATAATGTGTTTTGAAAACAAACCTGCCCGGATTTGTGTGCATTTGATAGGAAAAACAGTGAGGCGAAGGCGAGGCCTTTGATCAGACGCTTTGAATCGCGGATTCGGCGACGGCCTCTCGATCACGTACCGCATCCCGACTGAACATAATGGTGTTAACGCGCTGTTGCTGGCAGGAGGCGGGTCTTCCATTACATATATTTGTGGCGAAACTTTTCATAGGGGGGAGGAATCGCGCTCCGTGTTTATAAATGTTCGCTGTTTATCTTTAAACATGCGCTGCGCCTTTAATTTCGGATGGCAGTGCGGGGTCGCTGCAGGCTGTGCCGACAAGAGTCCCTGTCTGTCGACGCGTTAGTTCACAGTCTAAATGCCATTCACAGACCAAGGGTCATATTTGTGAATTTTTTTTGTTTTTTCCATATTTGCATGCCTTTGATAGATAGATAGATAGATAGATAGATAGATAGATAGATAGATAGATAGATAGATAGATAGATAGATAGATAGATAGATAGATAGATAGATAGATAGATAGATAGAGATTAGATGTCACATTTCATTAAACATATAAATAGATTTGCATATCTTTTCAGTAATGACCATCAATATATTTATTATCCTGCTTATTACACAGATTATACAGATATATATTACACAAATATGACATGGAATATTGATTGGTCTTGAAAATCTGCCTAGCAGCAAGACAAACAGCAATAGTTACAGTTTATACGGACTAGTTAGCTAACATGATTAAAGGGATAGTTCGCCCAAAATGTTTAATTCTGTCATTTACTTACCCTAGAGTTGTTCCAAACCAGAATGTCAAGAATGTCTAACCAAACAGGAACAGGGACCTCATTGACTTCCATAGTATGGAGGGGGGAAAAAATACTATGGTTTTGGTTACCGTCATCCTTCAAAATATCATTTGTGTTCAACAGAAGAAAGGTACGGGTTTGGAACAACTTGAGGATGAGTAAATGACAGAAATTAAATTTTTTTTTGGTGAACTATGCCTTTAACTAGTGTAATGTCTTTCTATATTTAATGTAAGCTATGTGTGTAATAAGTCTTTTTGTATTTCTTACCTGTTCTTAACTGGGGACTTATGTGCTTTTAATCTTTCAAGATTTTATGCTTACAATAATACAGTAAAGCACAAAGTTTACATCACTTTTTACATGCATAATAGGATATGCATACAGATGTAAATTTCCTCACTGGCATTGTACGTTTTCTAAAACCCAAAGTGTACTTAATTTTTTCTAAATACGCTAGGGTCTACGTACAGTGTTCGTGACATGGATTTTGTGATCAACATACTACTTGTGTACTGTACACGTGCAGTTAATTTTTTATAACTGTGCATATTCTGGTTTGACTCGCAAATAAACTTTTTTTGCTCGAATTTGTTTGCTCACAAGGTGGCCACACTGCCCGGGCCGTTGTTTTGAAAAATAACGAACATAGTTGCGCCCGTTTAAACGAGTACAAAGACGTTTTTATTGCTCATAACTTCTGGAGAGAAATAGCACAGACTGAACAAGAATGAAACTTTCCATTGTGCATTTGACGAGCACCTGTGTTTGTGTACACTATCAAATTAAATTTGATCTTTGTAAGACAATGCGTTCGGCTGTAGGCATATACGTTAAATGTTCGCGTCAAAACTGAAGTTTACTTTGGCTTTAAATATTCATACCCATTTTTATTCGCAAAACGGTATCAATTAGTCCCACCGTAACTTCCAGTCACACTAAACTTTGAGACTTTGTATTTTCTTCGGATATCGCAATGAACAGTATATGACGTCACGCTAAGGCTTCAGGTTAATACATAATACAACAAATAATAAAAACGTGGAAATAAACCACTTACTCCACTTTTCATGAACCAGTGCACTCCTGCAGCTTTCATGTTGTGTTTTCTTTAAGAAGACGTTTTGTTTAGACTGTCTTTTTCTCACACACCTTCTCGTCACTTTGTATGCTTGCTTATCATTGAAAAGTCTCCCGCAACCGTCCCTTTAAAGGGCTAGTTCACCCAAAAATTACAATTCTGTCATTATTTACTCACCCTCAAATTGTTCTAAACCCGTATGAGTTTCTTTCGTCTGTTGAACACAAAGGAAGATATTTTGAAGAATGTGGGTAACCAAACAGTTTCTGGTCCCCATTGACTTCCATACCATACTTTGGAAGTCAGTGGGGACCAGCAATTGTTTGGTTACCCACATTCTTCAAAATCTCTTCCTTTGTGTTCAACAGACGAAAGAAACCCAAGGTGTTTGTAGCTTTATTATTCTATAATTACTATTACTATAATTTAGTCATTAGCATGGATAAGAGAGTGTCTGTGATCATTATCTGTTGAAGCAGATGGAGACTGTTGAGTTCAGTCACATTCAGAGATGTTAATGAATGAATCATTGTGTCTTGATTCATCTGTAGGTACTCCATCCAGTGGCACTGTGAGTCAAGAGGAGGTGGGTTTGCTCTGTCACTCACATGATCAATGATGTTTTGATTACATGTTGTTGAATGGATTGTTACTTTGTTCAAAAGATGATTATAGAAGAAATGTTTGATTTTTCACCACAGAAAAGGCAGGATGTCAGCCAGAGGAGGAAAGAAAAAGATCACCAAGCTGTCCCGTTCTGCCCGAGCAGGAGTAATTTTTCCTGTCGGGAGGATGATGCGTTATTTGCGCACAGGAACCCATAAGTATCGCATTGGCATGGGCGCCCCCGTCTACATGGCAGCTGTCATTGAGTACTTAGCAGGTGGGAATCCAGAAAGCAAGCACAATTCATTTCATTATGATCCTTTTTTTCATTATGAATGAAAATTTTGAAATAATTAAGTTTTAAAGTCTTTATTAAGAAGCACAAGTATAAAAAAAAAAGTCTTATGTTCACCAAGGCTGCATTTATCTGATAAAAAAAAACAGTAACAACAGTCATTTTGTAAAATTACTACATTTTAAAATAACTTTTCTATTGTAATATTTTTCCAAATGTAATTTATTCCTATGATGGCAAAGCTGAATTTTCCGCATCATAACTCAAATCTTCAGTGTCACATGATCCTTCAGAAATCATTCTAATATGCTGATTTGCTGCTGAATATCATTTTTTTTTATTATCTATGTTGAAAACCGTTATTTTTGTAGAAACTGTGATACACTACTGTACTATTTAAAAGTTTTGGATTAGAAGATTATCAATCTTTTTTTAAATAATAGAAATTAATACTTTTATTAAAAAAGGGCGCATTAAATTGATTCAAGTGACTTGAATCTTTCTATTCGTCAAAGAATACTGAAAAAAGTATCACCGTTTCCACAAAAATATTAAGCAGCAAAAACGGTTATCATCTTTGGTTGATAATAATAAGAACCATTATTAATAATTGAGCACCAGTGATAATAATAATAATAATAAAGCAGCAAATCGGCATATTAGAATGATTTCTAAAAGATCATGTGACTCTGAAGACTGGCGTAATGATACTGAAAATTCATCTTTGCCGTCACAGGAAAAAATTACTTTTTAAAAATATATATTCAAATAGAAAACAACTAAATTGTAATTATATTTCACAGTATTAATGTTTTTACAGTATTTATGATCAAATAAATACAGTCCTGATGAGCAGAAGAGAATTCTTTCAAAAAAAAAAAAAATCTGAATTATTCCAAACTTTTGGCCGCCAGTGGATAACAGTCTGGCCATTATTGCTGTTTTGAGAGTCTTGCGATTTCTGATCTGTTGCACTGATGTTTTTGTAGCTGAGATTTTGGAGTTGGCTGGAAATGCAGCACGAGACAACAAGAAGGGGAGAATCACTCCACGACACATCAAGCTGGCAGTGGCCAATGATGAAGAACTCAACCAGGTAATGAATAACATGTTAAAATAGACTGAGTGCGGTTAGGGTTAATGTTTAACACAGTCTTGTCCAAAAACAACTCACAGTACACTTTATTGCTGTAGTCTACCATGGTGGTGGTAGAGCACTAAAAGCAATGCATTTGCCACCTTTGTTTGAGTAGACCACTTTATACTAGTTAGGCTACTTAACCTTATTATACAGCTAAACAAAATGTTTTAGCCGTTTTGACTTTTTGTTCCATCTAATATTTCTAATAATCTTTAATAATAATAATAATAATAGCAAAGCCATTGTTTTTATGCATTATTGAATAGCTGCTCAGAGGGGTGACTATATCAAACGGTGGAGTTCTGCCTCGCATCCATCCTGAGCTACTCTCCAAGAAGAGAGGCGGCAAGGTGAAGGTGGAGACTCAGGTGACCGTTCCGGAGAAGAGGGCGAACCGTAAACCCATCAAGAAACCCAGCAAAAAGAGCAAAGGAAAACCAGGTCGCAAACCCAAAGTAAGTGCAGGACATGCATTGCATATCTGGTAATGTGTTTGTCTGTGAGAATACAACAAATGGTTATTTTTGCAGAAAAGCACAGAGAATGACAAAGAAGCAGATGCCAACACAACGGTGGAAGACGGACCGGGAGAGGGATTTACTATTCTCTCTGCGAAAAGCTTGTTCCTTGGACAAAAGGTGCATATAGCTGTGCATATCACACATCTTAGAATTTTTCACGGCCAATATAAAAGCGGTTATATGTGATATAGATAGTACATATTTACTAAATATTATAAATATATTTACTATTTATATGCTAGATATAATTATTTTTAGTAAATATGTACTAACTAAAATCACTAAATGGAACCAACTCCACCACCAAAGTCTAAAATTCTGGGAAATATTCAAAACCTCTCCATCTTAATGCTCTTTAGGAGATAGTTCACCCAAAAATGAAAATTAGCCCATAATTTACTCACCCTCAAGTCATCCTAGGTGTATATGACATTCTTCTTTCAGACGAATGTCCAGGCTAATCCAAGCATTAGAATTTGATTCATAGTTGCTCTGTTTTTGAAGTCCATAAAAAGTGCATCTGTCCGTCAAATAACTGCTCCACGCGGCTCCGGGGTGTTAATAAAGGCCTTCTGAAGCGAATCGATGCGTTTGTGTAAGAAAAATATTTATATTTACAACTTTATCAAGTAAACCTTCGGCCGACCGCCTTTCGTGTTCAATTTATGGAAAAATTGTTGAAAGTTCCCCTGCCGATCGAAAGACTAACGCGACCGGGTAGGCTCGTCATGACGTCACTTACGCATCTTGGGTTTCATTTTCAACATTCAACACTTTTCCACGAAAGGCGGTCGGTCGAAAGTTAACTTGATAAAAGTTTTAAAAATGAATATTTTTCTTACACAAACGCATCGATTCGCTTCAGAAGGCCTTTAATTAACACCCCGGAGCCGCGTGGAGCACGTTATTTGACGGACATATGCACTTTTTATGGACTTCAAAAACAGAGCAACTATGAATCAAATTCTAATGCTTGGATTAGCCAGGACTTTTGTAATATAACTCCGATTTTATTCGTCTGAAAGAAGAATGTCATATACACCTAGGATGACTTGAGGGTGAGTAAATTATGGGCCAATTTTCATTTTTGGGTGATCCATCCCTTTAACAGCCTTAATGCCGTGTTAACTTTAACCCTTTTTTAACACTTTCCTTATCAGCTGTCCCTTACAGAGAGTGAAATCAGCAAAATCGGAACGATCAAAGTGGAGGGAATCATCAATCCCACAAACGCAGAGATTGATCTGAAAGAGGGAATCGGTCAGTACACTAACAAGATTATTAACATTAGCTATGTTTCCATTCAAAGTTGCAAATTTAACCATTTCCAATCCCATGTGTTCAAGAGAACAAAATCGTCACTTCCTGGGAAATTGGTACAAAATATCTGTAATAAAAATGGACGTTTCTGCAATCGGTGAAGCCACTGTGGCTCTATTTTCCAACATCATAAATGGCTTGCATCTCATGAGAGTGCTGATGAAACGCAATGAACACCATCATGTGATGCCTGGTGTTTGGGAACGCAGTCATTTAAGATTCAAACTAACATTTGAGATGCTGTGCGATGCGATTGGTCCGCTGGTTAGTCCAGTTATCCCATCTGTTGGGGCAAAGTCGCATCGCAGTTTTTTGTTGCGCATCAAGGGATTTATTTGGTGTTTATGTGCATCTTGGCGTTTCCGTCCAGCTTTTTTGAATGCGATATCCCAAAATGTGCATGAAAATAGGTGGATGGAAACACATCTATTGTTGTTAAGCGAATATAAAATTGTTAAAGAGACATATTTTTGAAACGTGGCAAAAGCTATTAAGTTTTCCTGTGATGCAGGTAACGCTCTGGAGAAAGCAGGAGGAAAAGATTTCTTGGAGACTGTCAAGGAGCTGAGAAAAAGCCAGGGCCCTTTGGAGGTCGCATCAGGTTAAACTCACACACACACACTGCCTGACACACGTAGACAGAAAGCAGACTCAAATTTGTGTGTTCTAGAAATGTTCAAAAGGGGCAGGAAATTACCTTGTTAAATATTTTAATATAGACACAAAAAAAAGTATAGAAAAACCTGGAAATATCAGGAATATTACACTGATCATTTACAGGCCTGGAAATGTCAAGGAAATGAGCACAATCTAAAAAAGTCAGTACTGAACGAGCATTTCTGTAGTACTAAAATATTTAATCGGCTAGAGAATACTAATAAGTGTTACACAAAGATGGAAAATTGTACTCAATCCTTTGAGTCTTTGGTCAAAAAGTGTGGGAACTTTTAAAACAAGAAAGAGGGAAGAAATCTACTGTAGGGTATTGCAGTAAAAAAAAACATGTTTCCGTGTTGTGACTGGAGTATTTCTTATTCCCTCTGCTTTGCAGTGGCTGTGAGTCAAGCCAATGGGATGGCAGCACGTTTCATCATCCATTGTCACGTCCCTCAGTGGGGTTCAGAGAAGTGCGAAGATCAGCTCGAGAAAACAGTCAAGAACTGTTTGTCTGCTGCCGAGGAGAAAAAGCTCAAATCGGTGGCTTTCCCTTCACTACCTGCTGGACGGTGAGCATCACAATCACGGGGTTTAACAAGAAATAGTTCCCAGAAATCATCTGACCTTTTTGATTTTTCTTCCCCCAGAAATGGTTTCCCAAAGCAGACGGCAGCCCAGCTTATACTGAAGGCCATTTCAAACCATTTTGTCTCAGCAACCACATCCTCTCTGAAGAACATTTACTTTGTTCTGTTTGACAGCGAGAGCATTGGGATATACCTGCAGGAGATGGCCAAGATGGACACCAAGTGATGTTCAGTCATGGGTTTGATTTCTTTGAAAGTGTAACGGCCTCGATGCAGCTCTGTTTTAGCTTTGCTTCGACTGGTTTTGTCGGCCTCGACATTGAGGGAAGGTAAAATGAGTTGAACATGAGCTTCAGCAGAGAGTGCATCCAGGCTAGTAAGAGCATTCTAAGTGGAGTGTAGTGCAGCGTGGTGAAAGATGTTGTAGGTATATGTTTTTGACAGCAGATTATTTGAAGGTGTTTAAACAAGGATATTTGTGAGTGATGTACTGTACACATTTATGTTTCACTGTTCTCCTTTTAAAGAAAAGACGTTCATTTAGACTAGATCAACTTAATCTTCATCGTTTGCCATTTTTATCCTTAGACTGAACTTGTTTTTACATTCCATGTTCAGAGTTGAACTTTTGACCGTTCGTTTTGGCTAGATATCACGTGTGGTTTCTGACAGTTTTGGTTTATCAAAAAAAAAAAAAAGTGTTTCTTGTTCAGCTTTGAAATAAAAAAATGTTTTACACCACAGGATGAGCTTCCATTTATATACACAACTAAATGCAATAGTTTGCCCTAAACATTTACTCATTGTCACAAGCAGTGTCGGGGGGGGTAACGCATTACTACTAACTCAAACGTACAACAAAATATAGTTGCTTTTTTCTCAAAAATTACCTTTTTTTACCATTTATTGACTGAAACCTCAGGTGTTGTAAACATGATAGTTACTGTATTTCTAGACTAAATGTGAGCATACATTTTCTCATCACTCAAAAACAGATTCAGTATGCCTCAACATTAATAAAAAACTGTGAAATGCAGACTCTGAACATTACGCAAACCTGCAATAATATGTTTAATAACACAAATATACTTTATGCATTAAATCTCACTTCCTTCAGCCTGAGGCTTATTCATTTTACTTTTGGTGCCTTTACCTTTGTCAAAAATAGAACTTTGTACAGAAAAAATGGCTTTATTAAAAAACAAGCAAACCCAGCCAAGGTGAGAAAACTAATGTGAACAGTACTTTATACAATCAAAGTCATAGAAATAGAATGAAGCGAATTGTGAATTTCTGAAAAACTTCCTTTCACGGGAACGCTTAACCCTCATCCTTCCCTCAGGTCAACTGAAAACAACTGATTTTTTTTTTTTTAATTGAGTGTTCATCTGAGTGGTCCAAGACCCTAGGACTTTTGTTGCACTTGAACCACGAATACACAAACTTTTTTTCTTTTACTGGATTCGAGGACGTTTGTGGTTGAAAAAAAAAAAAAAAAAAGAAACAAAAAAATCACATTTGTTGTAAATTTTACCCCCATAGGAATAAATGGAATGCGAGAAATGCTTCAGTACACATAGAAAAGTCTATAAATGCTCAATTCAAAATAAAAGTGCCAAAACTTTACCAAACAATCATTTCATAATGTCTACATGTGTGCATACCGAAGGTAAAGTTTTGGCACTTTTATTTTGAATTTTGAGCATTTATAGACTTTTCTATGTGTACTGAAGCATTTCTCGCATTCCATTTATTCCTATGGGGGTAAAATTTACAACAAACATGATTTGTTACTTTTTTTTTAACAAAAAAAAAAAACATGACTTTTGGGCAGTCGTGGCTTAATGGTTAGAGAGTTCGACTTGCAACCCAAAGGTTGCGGGTTCGAGTCTCAGGTCCGGCAGGAATTGTCGGTGGGGGGAGTAAATACCAGCGCTCTCCTCCACCCTCAATACTGAGCAAGGCACCGAACCCCCAACTGCTCCCCAGGCACCGCAGCTAATATGGCTGCCCACTGCTCCGGGTGTGTGTTCACGGTGTGTGTGTGTGTTCACTACTGTGTATGTGCACTTGGATGTGTTAAATGCAGAGCACAAATTCCAAGTATGGGTCACCATACTTGTCCACACGTCCCTTCACTTCACAGGGAACAGCTCATTTGCTCTATATAGAGCTATAAGGCCATCTAGTGGCAAGAGTCATGAACTATCACGTTATTTTATCTTTTTTTTCCACAAGCTTTCTGGATAAAAAAAAAGAGAAAATTATCATTTTGGGGCTTCCGGTCATTTTTGAACCGCGAGGGAAGGATTTTTTACAAAGTGCAGTAATGATGAGGGTTAAATCTTATTTTCTCTGATGCTTCTCATAAAATTAGATGCACCAGGTGTGACCAACCATAGATATGTGACCAACGCCAACACAATTAGCTCTTGCAAGTCATGTGACTTGCTTTTGCAAAGGAGTTTGGAGGTGTTTGTATCGTATTCATTCTGCCAAATCTCTCATTTTGTGTTTCATTGACAATAAAACACGGTAAAAGGAATAGTTGGCACACAACTAAAATAAACGACATGAGGTTGAATAGCAGAATATTCATTCATTTTGGATTAACTAAGTTATATGTTTAAAGTGTAACTTCGCCAACTCAGTCCGCTTTGTATTGTGCGTCTTTGAACGCTCCAGGATTTCGTGAAAACTAACGTTACAGATTATAACGTTACTTGTATCCCCGCACAAGGACAGTCGGATCGACAGAACCGATTTTGTAAGGGTAGGTTTATGACAGAAAATTGTATAGTACAATGTCTACTCTTTAAACGGCATTATATACAAATTTAACTAAACAGTATAGCAACAGCTTTCTTACCAGTAACAGGACGGTTTGCTTCGGGGGATTGGGCAGAGCCGTTGCCAGAACGCAGTTTCTCTCCGTTTTCTCCTCCGTTTGGCCTAAACTGTGTATCGTGGTCGTCCATCCAGTCCGAAATGTTGCCTACAAACATGTTCTCTCCATAATGTACGATTATTTGCTGCTTTTATCCCCTGCAAACAACGCTGTGGATCCTTCACTGGAAACGATTACTCTTTGAATTATTGCACCTGGGAACCATACAAGTCGACACCATTATGGCTAAAAGTTTTAGCCTGACGTTGTCATACTCAATTCTAGTCAGAATTTGAGTCTGATACTGCTCCGTTGGGCTGTGATTATGGGGCGTGTTTAAACCGAACCAGGAAAGACCTCAATTGGATAGACCTACAACCAATCAGAGCAACGGAGCGACGCATAACGTTAGTTGTCAAATGTCTACACTGTCTGTAGACTCTACAGAACTCAACTGCACTGTGTTGCCCCGCGGGTTGAAGCGACCCCAATTATGTGATATACAGACCCAGGATTACAAATTTTAGCAGGTAGCCCTGCCAAAATAACACATTTTACCCCCAAAATGCCATTTTTCCCGGAGAACCCCCCCACCCGGAAAGCTATTGGGCTTGTTTTTAGCTAGTTTTGAGTAGCAGTTGGGCGAGTTTTGCTGTAAAAACTTGGCAACCCTGTCCGCACGCAAGCTAGAATAAGTCACGTTAGAAGAAGATGAGTGTAAACGCAGTGTTGTAAAAAAAGAATTTAAGGATACACAGAGTACTTACCAACACGATCATCATTTCTGAGAGAAATAGTAAAGGTGAATGCATATACGAACAAGTTCTCCGTTTAGGATTAGAACAAATTCAACCCAAGCGCCTTTGATTACGTGGATGATTACGTTACTGTTGATCATCTGTCCATCATCGTCTAAAGCCCGCCCTGACAATTTCATTGGCCCGAACAGTTTCTGTTCGGGCATAATTACTTCTCTATGGATCAAGTCCAGACCGAACTGGCAGTGCAAAAAATTTTGTGGGCGGGGCTAAGTTCGTCTGGCATCCAGGCTATAAAAGTTTGCTAAAAAGTATTTTCTACTAAAGCAAGGCATATTTGACTGGTAGCGAATCCATAGCAGACTGGTGGGCGTGGCCTTGAACAGCAACATTGAAGTTGTAATCTTTTTGGCAAAAGGAAAGACTAGCCTTTTTCTCGCTCTGCTTTCTTTCTAGTCAGGTTGGCACCAATTTCAAAAAAAAATTTGGCTTCCTGCTGTATAGAGGTCAATGTGTATATTTGTGTCCAAGTGCATAATTTCCTTTTTTTTAAATTTATTAATAAATTCATGACACGTTATTCTATAAAACCTATTTAGTTTGACTTAATTTTTAGTACATTTAAATAATACACATTTTGTTTAACCCCCGAAATGTCAGGTGGTGCAACTGTCCGAACAAATTAACAGACTAAGAAAACTCTTGTTACAAAAAATGAAGTACTACGGCATCATTTTAGGTTTGAAACATTCATATAAACAAATTGTATAAATGTTAGTAGTTTTAAAGCTGTTGAGATAATTGAAAAACTCTTGTCCAGCAATTTGTATATTCTCAAATGTCAGGGTGGCACAGCTGCAAACATGTCTCTTTAATTATGAATTGACAAGGTAATAACAGTAAACATGATAATGCATCATCCAGAGGACCCCAAATGATCATTGTGGCAGAGTGAAAAGGTTTGTAGATCTTTCTCAAGTACCGCTAATTTCAAGTATGGTTAGGTTGGTACACTTTCTATGTCAGGTGGTACAACTACAGTATACATAACTATTTGGTTGTACCACCTAACAAAAAAAGTCAAAATTAATTTAGCCCTTGTGCATCAATTTAAAAAAAGTTACACATAGGTCCAAAGAGGACAAAATATCCATGTGGGGAAAAAATTAATCTTGGGAGCACAAACTTAAGTTTGGTCTCAATTTAAAGACGACCCTTGGCAGATAAAAGTTTAAAATGTGAAAAAAAAATTATGAAACATGTTGAACTCTAAAACTGCTAGAAAATCAAAGACATAAATCTAAAAAAGTTGTTCCAAATTTGAGGTTGATATCTCAAAAAATGAGCTTTCAGTCAGTTTGTTTGGGCGCAGTGCCAAAGTTTCCCCATTAGATGCCAGCAGAACTCCACTGATACACACAGTGTTTGGATTTGTGATTTGCAGTATAGTTGAGTTTCTCTCTCAAATATTACAACCACACACACACACAATTTCTTTTATTACACACATACAAACCACTCTCTGACATCCATACCAACACACCCGCACAGTTATAGCTGCATCATTTATCCAATTGTCTTTATAATATGCAGAAGCAGAAAACAGGAATAAAGTGAGTATTTGCTTTATAGGCCAAACCTGAAAAAATGGCACCATCTGGTAAAAAAAACAAAAAAACGAAATAGTAAAACTTTTCATTTTGAAGCCTTGCCAACAGAATAAAAGCCTATTAACAAAGATTGCATGATTTTAATAGTTAAATGGCAATAGGATTAAAAATTGCAGTTTTAATGGGTTTCAATGGGGACATTTTTGTCCAAAAGGCGCTGAGAGGAAGTATTTTGTGTACCTACCTAGTGCAAAATAGATTTTTGTTTAAAGGAAATGGGGGTGAAATATTACAATTCCAATACAAATACACACCTGTGGCAAATTTTATGCAGTTAGCATTAAAGGGTTAGTTCACCCAAAATTGAAAATAAAGTCAGTAATTACTCACCCTCATGTTGTTCCAACCATGTAAGACCTTCGTTCATCTTCGGAACATAATTTAGTATATTTTTGATGAAATCTGAGAGCCGTCTCACTCCTCCATAGGCTTTCAGAGGGAAGGAAACTTGATGGCCCAGAATAGTAAGTAAAAACGTCATTTAAGGAGTCCAAATGACTACAGTGGCTCTGTATTAAGTCTATCATGCGATGAAAATACTTTTTGAGCGGAAAAACAACAAAAATAACGACTTTATCACACTAGTATTGTTGTTCAATTTGAGCCTGAGATTACGGCGTTCTTCTTCTACTACTACTAATCTCAGTTCTCGCGCATGCGTCGTGGCACTCCCGCGAACTCTCGTCAGAGGCTCAAATTGAACAACAATAATAGTGGGATAAAGTCGTTATTTTTGTTGTTTTTCCGCTCAAAAAGTATTTTCGTCGCATGATAGACTTAATACAGAGCCACTGTAGTCATTTGGACTCCTTAAATGACGTTTTTACTTACTATTCTGGGCCATCAAGTTTCATTCCCTCTGAAAGCCTATGGAGGAGTGAGACAGCTCTCAGATTTCATCAAAAATATACTAAATTATGTTCCGAAGATGAACGAAGGTCTTACATGGTTGGAACAACATGAGGGTGAGTAATTACTGACTTTATTTTCAATTTTGGGTGAACTAACCCTTTAACACAGGCAAAGTTATATAAAAAACAAAATGAAAAAGCCATAAGGATGCATAACAGTCTGAAATATTTAACAACTGAAACTTATTTTAACACCTGGTTCATGACTGACAAAAAAAGCTTGTTTTTTTTAATGACCCACAGGCAGCCAAGTTTTATTGAAAGCCCATTTTGCCAGCGGTGAAGTGCCACTTTAAGTAAATGACAAGTCTCCTTTCTGGGTCTAAGCCAGAAAGACAGTGAAATGCACTTGACATGTAAGAGAGAAACAGCCTTAGGATATTTACCATATATTTATTACATTGTAAAAAGTATGTTGACTTTTATTCATATATATATATACATACACAGATTATTTTCATTGAATTACCTGTTGACTACAGAATTAGTTCCTGATGTATCTAAGAATGCAGTACAACAAGTGCACGTACAAAAAAAGAAAACGTCCATCTGTCCACAGCCACCTCTTAGGTTTGTTGGTGTCGTTGATCTGCTGTCACTGAAGTGCAGCAGTCGCAATCTACATTAAATTACAGTACAATTCCTTAAAGCACCTAGAGTTTCTGTACTGAGCCAAACATACATGCTGTGAGGAGAAACCACGAGTCTCAGGTCATACACTGATCTCTAGATGAACTCGAGCTGTTCTCGGGTGGTCTTGGCTGATGCAAGCGGAGGTGCGGGTCTGAGAACCATTATATTTTTATATTAGTGAATTTTACAGCTCTCTTCTGGCTTCAACCTTTTTGAAGCCTTCATTAATTCATACAAAACTAAAAGTGGTTGCTAAACTTCCAGAGCTGAGATCACCACAATAAAGGGATATGGCTGACAGAAAGAACGGCAGGAACGTATAATCGAAAGAACTGATCATGTCGTCATGATCATGGCCAGGAGAAATTCTTGAAAGGGAAACTTTTACAGAGCAGAAGTGCCACAGCGATACAGCATAAACCTGAGCAACAAAACTAGCTCTTTTTAAGACAACTTATGAATAAAAAATAGCCATCAAAATAAAGTAAAACCTGACATTCAGAGTTCACCGGGTTCATTTAGTTGAAAGCATTAGTGACGTGTCTGGAATGTTGTAGAGGTGCGCGATAATGAATTATGTGGCGTCATTGAAACAGGTCTAGTGTATACAAGCCGTATTTTACTGTTTTTCAACCAACATAACGACTTAAAGGGAAAAAATGGACATTCTGTCATCATTTACTCACTCTTATGTCGATCCAAATCTGTACGACTTACTTTCTTCTGTGGATTCAATGTTCTTTTGTGTTTTACAGAAGAAAGTGATACAGGTTTTGAACGACACAACGGTGAGTAAATGATGACAATGTTCATTTTTGGGTGAACTATCCCTTTCATTTCCCCAATAAGGAACCAATTTATGGTAAACAATAAGTGGCTACTTCTCTGTGACTGTTTTCTCTGGATCGATTTACGGCAAAGCAATGTAATTAAAGTGTAAAAGCCACAATAAGAAACAATATGAATTGTCAAAATAAATTACGTTTTCTTCATCATACTGTACAGATTAATTAAGCTTGAACGGTGTAGTTTTTATGGTATCATTAGCCAGTGTGCGATACCTCTACCGTTCAGTCATTCTCTGTGATCACTGACTAAATCTGACGAGTAACAACTGAGTACTAGTACATTAAAACCTGCTCTGACAGGCGCAGCTAACCTATCAGACCCCCCGACTGAAATAAATGTAGTCTCGTCAATAATCAACTGTCCTCCATGGTGGCACCTTCCCGTTTTGAATAAATACGATCACTTATGTAACATCTCTAACTGAAGGGCATTCGAGTCCGAGCGGTTTGGGAGTTGCTCTGAGGTTTGAAACGAAGAGAGGCAACTATGCATGTCGATGTCTTATCATGCGCTCTTATTCCGGGTCCTGCGGTTACATAATTGAATAGTGTGGGCTACAGAGGTGGAGAGTGCTCGCCTGCAGGAGAACAGTGAGATCAGGTGCTTCTTCCACCGCGTTTCACCTTCAAACGCCGCGGCACTCTGTCGGCTTTCATTTGACGGGCGGGTCAGTCGGTGGAGGGGCGGGGAAGCAGGGGCACGGGTGAGGTAGCCTCTATGAGAGCCGGGTTCAGAATGATTGGCAGGGACATCGGGGGAACGCCCACTTGCAGCGGAGAGGCGAGGGGCTGCAGGATGAGTGGAGACTGGCTGAGAGGGGGCGGGGACTCTGGAGGACTCATCTTTGTTGGAGTGGGTATCGGAGGTGTTGAGGGAGGAACTGGAGATGATCTATCTGTTCCTGCACACAGAAAAGGGAAAAAAGTGTTTTTGACAATTATCCAAATTTTGATATACACTACACCATGCAACGTTTGGGGTCAAGATTTAATTTTTTTCATAAATTATTTTTTCTTTTCAGCAAGGATGCATGAATGTGATCAAAACTGACGGTAAAATACATTTATAAATTATTTAAATACTGTTCTTTTGAACTTTCTATTCAGCAAAGTACCATAAATGCTTGGAATTAAAGGGTTAGTTCACACAAAAATGAAAATTCTGTCATTACCCTCATGTCGTTTGAGACCCGTAAGACCCTTTTCCATCTTCGGAACACAAATGAAGATATTTTGGTTGAAATCCGATGGCTCAGAAAGGCCTCCATTGGCAGCAATGACATTTCCTCTCTCAAGACCCATAAAAGCTACTAACGACATTGTTAAAAAGTCCTTCTCACTACAGTGGTTCTACAATCATTTTATGAAGTGACGAGAATAGTTTTTGTGCGCTAACCCCCCCCCCCTTACATGGCTTACACCGCTGTCAGTGTATGAATGAGTGAATAAATGGGTGAATGTGAGGCAAGATGTAAAGCGCTTTGGATGGCCCTGGGTCTGTTGAAAGAAATACAGTCCATTTACCATTTAGATTTTTTTTACGCACACAAAAACTATTCTCGTCACTTCATAAAATGATTGTAGAACCACTGTAGTGAGATGGACTTTTTATTGACGTCTTTAGTAGCTTTTATGGGTCTTGAGAGAGGAAATGTCATTGCTGCCAATGGAGGCCTTTCTGAGCCATCGGATTTCAACCAAAATATCTTCATTTATGTTGCGAAGATGAACAAAGGTCTTACGGGTGTCAAACGACATTAGGGTGAGTAATTAATGACAGAACTTTCATTTTTGGGTGAACAAACCCTTTAAGTTTTTTTTTTCTGCTCACCAAGGATGCATTTATTTGATCAAAATACAGTAAAAACAGTAATATCGTTAAAAAATAAAAATAAACTATTATACTTCAGTATTTTAAAATGTTATTTATTCCTGAATTTTCATCTTATCAATGTTGAAAACAGTTTTTGCTGATTAATATTTTTTGTGGAAACCAAGTTTAGATTATTTTTAAATAAAAGTAATACCCAATTCAAGTCTTTGTTGAATAAAAGTATCCTTTGAATTTTAGCGATTCCATTTTGATTTCAGATTATGCTTATTGATTAGGATTCTTATCGATTCCCAGCTTTGACTCAAATAAATAATTTGAATAAAATAAACATTTAGATATCAAACATATTTCTTCGGTGTCGTTTTGCAAATGTTGCAGCTGAATGCCATGAACCAAGAAATCAGCAGCCTAAAGAGCAAAAAAAAAAAAAAAAACTAGACTAATATAAATTATAAAAACATTATTAAAGACAAGTATACAGAACAAATAAGCAAATTAGCAGTAAGAAATTGAAATCAAATGTAAAATAACACTATAATTTTCTTTTTATAGATAAAATAGAGATGAATCCTTATTAGTCTGCTGTCACTTTAAGGCCTAATGCACTGATCCATGCGTTCTCACCTTTTTACGTTCACTTCAGACACAACCGTGTTTATGAGGATATTTTGAAAAAAAAAATTGTGTATCCGTGTCCGTTGCAAGACGCGAAAGAGAACTCAATTCAGTATCCGTGCACTATTATGGTATTATGAGAGGCAGCTTTTTGTGCACGTGCTGTGGATGTGGCCAGCACAGAAAACAGCGCACAAGTGCAGAACCGAGTTCTCTTTCGTGTCTTGTGCTTGAAATCAAATAATGTAGCCTGGATTAGCACACGCAACTATGTGTATAAATAACGCTTACGATCACCGTTGGCACTGGGTGGCGGCATATCCTGAGGCGACGCGGGTCTGCTGGGGCTATTTGGCTCTGCCGGGGCAACTGGCACTGGTGAGGGGGCTGGCACAGGGGAAGAGGCTGGAGTAATGGGAACAGGCGGTGGGACGGTCTCCACAGGAACATTACACACTGGTTCTGTACAAAAACCAGAAGGTATCAGTTAACGTGTTATGTGGTTGACTCAATAAATTGGTAAATGTGAGTATTGGTTTGAGTGATCATTGCCTGGGATGACAGCCTGTTTGAAGAGCTCTTCCTTTAGACGTGGCAGGAAACAGTCAATTCTTTCCCAGGTGATTTCCCACAAGTCAGAGTAGCCTGTACGAGAGTCTGCGCTGTGAAAGATCCCTGCTGTGTCCATCACCAGCAGCATGTTCTTCAGAGACTCTGGGATCGCCTCCAGCTGTGCATCAAAGACACACTCATCAGCAATCAGGATTTAATAACTTTTCTACTATAAATCTTGTACACCTATTTTTCATTTTGGGTTTTAAGATTATTTTGCAAGTTACAGAGCAAGACAGCCAAACATATTTACTTATTTTAAATATATAGCCGACAATACAAGATAACAAAAACATAAGGTAATGATGCAAATTACTAACAACAGGACAAATACAATATAAGAAAGGTACAAATGAAATAAACAGCTACAGAAGGTATATTTAACAGTAGGATTGCATGATCAATTGTAAAAAAAATAATGCATAGTCTTAACTGTATGAATTAAATATAGATTGATTGATTGATTATTATTAAAGCTACGAAAGTACTTCAGTCAAGAACAGTGAGTGATTTTCTCTTTTTCTTGTGTTGTTTTGTTAACATTAAAAATGCTGTAAGCAATTTCTGAGAAACGCTGTTGAAAGTGGATTAGACCGAGCAGCACAACACACTTGTAACCAATCAACAGTAGGGGTGTGTCCACTCATGATGGGGGAGGAGAGTGAGAAAAGGGAGATTTGAAGAAAGACTGACGAGAGAGAGAGATGGCTGAGGGACATGCTGCTCCATACAGAGTGTACAGAGTAGCATTGGTTTTGCTGTTTCACAAAACCAAGATATCCTGTTGTTGTAATGTTATCTACAGTAACAGGAAAGTTGAGTGTCATTGTCTGGACTAGGTGTGTAACAACCAACTCGCTTTTATTTTTCACGAACCATTATTTTGCTTCGCTTCAGCTATGATAAAGAGACAGCCACTCTTGCATTGCATGTTCGTACATTTTGAGGGTGGAGCAATGAAAGGAGTTTTGTGTTTGTTTCTGTTTCTCAGAAATCGCTAACTGCACCTTTAAGGACACAGACAGCAGCAGGAATATTAGGCTGATGTAACTTTAAAGACCAACAATGCACAGATCCAATATATTGGTACTAGAGGTGAATGATACACTCGTCACGATACGATACTAAACTCTCGATACGATATTTATCGTGATATTAAGCCAAAATAAAGAAGAGTTTTTTATTATTATTTAAATAATATTATTATTATTTAATTATCAGGACACACAAATATTCTCCCATTGCATTACTATACATTATATTTAACATTATACACAGTAGTTTAATGTCGTAATGTCAGTGAAACTCTGTAAACTTTATTTCTTTATCTCATGCAGTACGCACAGACTCTCCCGGCGCTCGCTATGTTCCGCCTCTCCTGCTATTAATGTCCTACACATATAAGAATAAACCATCTAAAATGCTTTGAATAATCATACTACCAAAACTAAATGTAATCTGGTGATTTAAATGTTTGCGCTTTCACTTTGAGGAGTGTCATTACGGCAGAACGCGTGCACTTCAGATGATCAATGCAATCAGTCACAGTTCTAATCGCAAGAAAGCGTGTCAAAATGACCATTCCCAAACTGTAAATGGTTAGTTCTGCATTTACTCACTCTCATGTTGTTTTAGCACATCACGCAAGCATTTGAACGTCTGTGTTTACTACAGTATACGCGTCATTGTAAATCTGTTCATCATATAAAACCATCATGTCTCTTCAGAAGACTTGTATTTTACATTTTTGGGATTTTTTGGAGAGGAATGGATTTTAAATGGAGATACAGGACATCATGCTCTGGTTTCTTGAAAAATATCTATACTTGTGATTTGAAAATCTTATAGGTTTGAAGCGACATGAGGGCGAGTACATGATGAGAGAATTTAAATTTTTGAGTGAATTATATGCCAACTTTATAAATGCAGTAAACTGAGCCTTGGGTAAAAATAACTATTTTGCAAATCATATAATTTACATCAATGATATATATCGGTGCAGTTTTATATCGTGATATCTCAATATACTATGTATCTAATTGATACACATCCACTTTTTTCGCGTTTATGTTCATTTAAAACATAACTGATTGTGTTTGTGAACCTTGTGTGTATTTGTCAGTTTAAGCACTGTAAGATGCGAAAGAGAACTTAGTTCAGTACTCACACACTGGCTTTCTGTGCATGCATTGGATGTGTGCAAAAATTAATGTCAGAACAGCATGCATGTAAAAGCGTTTGAAGTGAAGTAAAATCGTTGAAAACTGGCAAGGCTTTAAAATGCATGCAAATAAACTTTCGTGATGACAATGAAATGCAATATCACATGAGAGTAACCACAATAGAGATGCTAATCAAAAACAGCCTATGAACCACATATGATAGAATGTGTACTGTATCATGATACTAACTAACTCTCTGTAAAGGCAGATTGTGGAGATATTTTAATAGTTCACAGTCTAATATCGTCATATCACACACCCTTTACCTGAACAAGGAATCATTCACACACAAACGGAAATTGACATATTTTTTCCCCCATGTAGTTCCAAATACATTTGAAAAAAAAGAAGAAATCTGATCTGGTGTTTTCTATACATTAAAAGTGGATGGAGATGTATTCCACATGACTTGTGATGAACAGACTGCAATTTCAGTCGGTGTTAATATAATATGGGTTTGGAACGAGAAGAGGGTAAAGTAACAACAACATTTTAGGGTGTATAATTTCTAAAATTAAAGGATTAGTTCACTTGAAAATAAAACTTTCCTGATATTTTACTCACCCCCATCTCATCCAAGATGTTCATGTCTTAATTTATTTTCGCTGAAGAAAGAAAGTTTTTTTTTGAGGAAAACATTCCAGGATTTTTCTCCCCATCATAGACTTCCATGGCAACCAAAATATTGAAGGTCCAAATCAATGCAGTTTCAAAGGGCTTCAGAGGCTCTGCGCGATCCCAGACAAGGAATAGGGTCTTATCTAGTGAAAAGATCGGTCATTAAAATAAATAAAAAAATGAATATACTTCTTACCCTAAATTGCTCATCTTGCGCAGCTCTATGACGTGCCAAGGATTGCGTAATCACGTCGAAAAGGTCAAGAAGTACCGCCCCAAGCGAACGTGCGAGGACTAATACAAACGCCCTTTACCAAAAAACAACTTCAAAATCGTCTGACATCATTGTTTTACCTTTTTTGCTAAAGGACGTTTGTGTTAGTCTTCGCATGAGCGATTTGTAAACACAGGGGTGGTACTTCTGCCTACATCTAGCGTGACCTTTCCGACGTGATTACGGAATCCTTGGCATGTCGCAGAGCAGCACAAGATGAGCAATTTAGGTTAAAAAGTATATATATATATATATATATATATATATATATATATATATATATATATATATATATATATATATATATATATATATATATATATATAAATTTAAATATATATATAAAACAATTTTTGTGGAAAATGACCGATGACTAGATAAGACCCTATTCCTCAGCTGGGATCGCGCAGAGACTCTGAAGCCCTTTGAAACTGCATTGATTTGGACCTTCAACATTTTGGTTGCCACTGAAGTCCATTGTGTGGAGAAAAATCCTGGAATGTTTTCCGCAAAAAACGTAATTTCTTTTCAACTGAAGAAAGAAAGACATGAACATCTTGGATGAGATGGGGGGTGAGTAAATTATCAGGAAATGTTCATTTTGAAGTGAACTAATCCTTTAAGTCAATTCGGGTGATTCTTATGCTCATCTGAGATCATCTCACCAGAAGGTCGCTGGAGCCGGCATGCATGTACTTGTCCATGAAGTCTAGAATGGTAAGCCAGAGGGCAGCAAACGTGGGCAGAGAGAGCAGAGGAGAAAGATGCTGCAGGAACACCTGAGGAGACCAAAAACACTTATCAAAATCACTTGAAATAATCAGCATAATCACCTTTCAATTCATTCAGGTTTACGTTGGGAGCAAAGAAACTTAGGCCAGACCTTAGAAAGCAGTGTGCAGGCCCTCATCCTGGTCTCTTCCATGCCGCCCACATCAGCTGGACTGATGTTGTCTAGGAGTTTTGTCAGTAGAGGAAACAGAACCTGAAGATAGACAGACATCACCATCATTTCTCAGATCTTTTTATTGAAGAAATTGTTTCCTACAAATGAAAATGCATGTTAAACTCATCAACTACAGATACAAACAGAGATAGTTCACCTTGTTGAAGCAGGACTCCCACTCCACCGCGTCCAGAGTTTGTAGATCGTGTACAAGAAGTGCTCTCTGTAGATAGGTGAGAGCTTGCATGCGGACTTGTCTCCGTGCATCACAGCACAACCAAGCCATACCTACAAGGCCAAAGTGCATACGTTATAGCTCATCTCTGAACATCCAGTTTCTTTTATACATTCAATAATATTACAAGTGTATTACGTATGTGCATGTATGCATTTTTGATTGACACTGAGGCTTGCAAATAAGTCTGACCTTGAAGGAGTGGACACCAGCAGCTGGACCACAGTGTTTGAGAGTCCGCCTCGATCTTTCTGCCAGCATCCTCTAGATGGCGCTGTTCCTCTGCCCAAGAGCTGTAGATGCCGGCTGCTCGTGTGTGCAGTGTATGCATCAGGTCTAACAACTATATGGGCAAACAGGCTGTTTTAATAAATCGCTAAACACTCAGGGAAAATCTGGTCTATTAAAAAAATATTTGCTTTCCTAACAGACTCGCATTCATCTTATTAATGGGGACAAAATATATTATTCTTATACTGAGACATGGAAGGTAAACACATGGAAAGAAAATGACAACATGATATTGTTTTTGATGTGCACTATTCAGGTTCTGAAGATGGGGTAAGCATGCTGCCCTGGGTAAATATCACAAAGAAATGTCTGGGTCATATTTCAACGCAAATATGAAAACAAACTTCATTTTGTAAATCATTCTTCAGTGTCACATAATCCTTCAGAAATCATTGTAATATGCTGATTTGATACTCAGATAGTATCAATGTTGGAAACAGTTGTGCTGCCTAATATCTTTTTGAAACCTGTGATACTTTTTTAGGATTCATTGATGAATATAAAGTTAAAAAGGAAAGCATTTATTCAAAATAGAAATCTTTTTAAACAACATAAATCTTTACTATCACTTTTTATCAATTGAACAAATCCTTGCAGAATAAAAGTATTAATTTCTTTAAAATTACTGACCCCAAACTTTTGAACGGTAGAGTATATTGTTACAAAATATTTCTATTTTAAATAAATGCTGTTCTTTTTAAACATTTTATTTTTCAAAGAAAAGAAAAAAACTAAACAGGTTATACAAAATATTAAGCAGCACAACTGTTTCCATCATTGATAATAAATCATCATATTAGAATGATTTCTGAAGGATCATGTGACTGAAGACTGGAGTAATGTCTGATGAAAATGACAGGAATAAATTATATTTTAAAGTATATTAGAATAGACCATTATTTAAAATTCACATAATATTTCACAATATTACTTGTTTTTCTGTATTTTTGATCAAATAGATGTAGGTTTGACGAGCATAAAAGACTCAAAATTTAAAATAGTAATGTTTCCAAACTTAACAGGTACTGTATATGTACTTTTTAAAATGATAATTAAGAGCCTATTACTAGCGATATTTAATCATTAAAAAAATCTCACTGTCATTACTGTGAAAATCATCCTGGTCAGACAGTTATTTTTAAACAGCAGTACAACAAATACTACCATGATACATTTTATTTTACAAATGTACTTTATAATTTTAAATTATTTTTCATGAAAATATTAAAAAGTAGGCTTGAATTTCTTAATGCAAAATATGGCAATATATAATAAATAAAATACAGTAGTAGTAAAAGTATAGTACATATAACTATTTTTACTTGAATACTTTTAGTTGAAGTTTTACTTGAAACTACAGTTCATAATTTTGTCTTTTGTATTTGGTCTGAAATTGTTTACATTTACATTTATGCATTTGGCAGACGCTTTTATCCAAAGCGACTTACAGTGCCCTTGTTACAGGGACAATCCCCCTGGAGCAACATGGAGTAAAGTGCCTTGCTCAAGGACACACTGGTGGTGACCGCTGGGATCGAACCAGCAACCTTCTGCGTATCAGTATCCATGGTTTAACCCACCGGACCACCATCTCACATTAGTTTATCATTAGTTTTTTTATTTTACTAATGCAATGTGTAGTAGCATTTTCATTTTTGTTGTTGTGGTATCGGAACTTATTTCAGGAAATGTGAAATTTTACTGGCGTTACAATTGGCAAAAAAAATGTTTTTATATTTAAACGCTCTTAATCAAAAATGAGGTCAGAAACTAAACAAACCTCGAAGCAAAGCATAAATACTTTTTTACAAGTTTCAAATGTGAAATAATCATATGCCCGTCCCTCACCAAACACATCTGCAAACATGATGATGGACAGATTTAGGAATTAGGGAAAGGGCTGTTGTACTTACGTCCAGACTAACCTGAAAAGACACCGTGTGGTAACTGGCCGGCACGCCCTCATCTTCCTCATCGTCGCTATGGGAACGGGCGAGCTGCTGACTGGACGGTTTAGCTCTCCGCGATGTGCCATCCTTCTCGCGTGGCTTCTTTCGGAGCCGGCTGGATTTGGAGTCGTATTTGTGGCTCTTTTTCTTCTCGTGGGTGCGGTACCCTGCGGAGGGCGTGGAAACAATCAACAGAGTGACTAACAAGGGAAATCAAATTAAGCTTTCAAGCGCACGCCGCCCCATTCTCACGTCCGTCAAGCACGGTAAAAGCCTGTGCTGTTTGATAATGACTGCAAACAAAACTATGAGAATGAATCACAGGTGCTGATTTTCTAGCGAGCTTTTCTCTGTGTGACTGCCCATCTTCACACCCTTTTATTTGCTGGTTAGAAGAACCTGTCTCAGACATATCTCGCTCAATTTTGGGATTGCGTTGAAAATATTGTGTTCTGTTTCCAATGAAAGGAGAACAAAGCAGATATCTAACATATCATTATCACATTGTTGTATCCATTAGATGTTCAAAACTTAAAACTTTGATCTGCCGCCCTCAAAGTGAACATGTAAGCCCCTGATGACAGCAGGTATCTTCCCAAATAAACAGTCGCCTCTAGCTCATGAAAGGACCATGCTGATTGGCAGAGCAGAGCTATAAAGTGCTGAATGAGTCTTGACTAAGCCTACTGTAGATCACCGACCACCCCGGATAGAGGACCTGAGAGGCAGAGTGAAGGATAAATGGAGAAGGCACACAAGACAGTTGAATTGCCCCCGAGTTAAATGACTCACCAGAGGAGCACAGCTCAAGATACAGCACTAAAGAGATTACAGGCACTGACACATCCAATTACAAAGCCATGGAAGTGAAGCAGACACACTAATCCCTCAAGGAGTCAAACTTCCAAGATGAAGTTTGAATAAAATGCCCTCCAAAAGGTTTGTTTGGAATGAAACCCATCATAAAATGAAATGCAAATTGTATCGTGGCAACATTGAATATTTCGTTATTGAGACAGCATGCAAACTGGAGCAATGGCTGTGTGTCATGTGGTTGTGTAAAGATGAGACAAGATCATTCATTTGTTTTACACAACAGGCGCAGGTTTCAGTGTTGAATATCGCACAGCGTATTCAATAATGAAAGCATGCAAGAAATGCCTGTTTCACATTGCATACATAAGCATTTTAAAAAGGGCAACTACTTGTAACCTTTTGTCAAATTCTTACATTAAATTAAAAAAAAATTGAATAATAAGATACTATAGGGTTGTTACCCAAATTAAATCTGTGTTAACAAAAGCCAAGGTGGCATGGAAGCTTACACAGACTGTTTAATGCAGCTCGGAGGTGCATTTACACTGGAATTACAAATGCATAAATAATGCTATGAGATTAATGTTCTAAACATACAATTTTGAATATAGAAATATAAAATGATGGGGGGGGGATTAAATAACTAAATCTGCCAGTAGTGAGTCTTAATGAGTGAGTCTATGAATCATTCTTTCAAACAATTCATTTAAAATGGCTGATTCATTCAGGAATTAAGCACGGAACTGAGAGAATCATTCAGCGACCCATTCATAAAAACAATACATTTGGTCAAAAACACAGATTCACAATCATGGTAATATTTAGGAAAACAACCCCAATCATGTGTAATCAAGAAAGAACTCATACATTTTTGCTCTAAAAATGTGGTATTTTTATTAATTTAGGTGCCATTTTTTTTACACCAAGCCCCTATTGGTTAATTTCCAATCCTGGTTCGTTGCTGTATAAGAGATACGTACCTCCATTAAGGCTAGCCTCCACAAACACTCGTATGGCTTTGACACAAAGCTCAAAGTTTTCTGGAGTGACGTGGGCAGCATCGCGGACGATGAAGGACAGCGAATCCACGCACTTGATGAGGGACTTGGTGTCATGCAGACCCACGTCCTGCCCAAGAGTTAAACTGTATTGGTTAATGAGAGGATGTGTCAGGGGCTTTGAAGGTTGGGTCATTGCTGCCTTAGACCCATCCAGGTCATCTTTACCAACCTGCCCAAAAAAGAAAGAAGTTATATTAGGGGACATTTATTCATTCATACATACATACTATTTATAGACACCTTACATGACACTCAAAGACACCTTACAGAGACGATAAAACAACATTAGACAAATAATCATTATTACAGCCTGAACAGACTGGATACAAGCATAAATGTAAATCACATAAAAGCCTGCCTAAAAAGATGGGTCTTTAACACAAAGTTTCGCACATCCTGTGGCAGCAAGTCACATTAATAAGGGGCTACATGACTAAAGGCTCGGGACCCCATAAAAGTAGTGTGAGTTTGATGGAGAACAAGAGTAAGTGCAGAAGATGATCTTAAATTACGAGTGGGAGAGTAAATGTAAAGAAGGTCAGATGGGTGTGAAGGGGCATGATTATAGAGTGCTTTATAAGTAAGAAGAAGAATTTTAAAAGTCAATACGATATTTAAGTGGGAGCCAATGCAAGTGTCGTAGTGTTGGAGTAATGTGTTCAGCTAGATGATCTGCAGATTATTCGAGCATCTGAATTTTGTACGAGCTGGAGTTTGCAAAGAAGCTTTGAAGGCAGGCCATAGAAAAGAGCATTGCAGTAGTCGATGCGGGAAATGACTAAAGCATGCACAGGAATTGAGTTGCTCTGTACTGAGAGAGCCGGGCGAAGTCGGATAATATTACGTATGTGAAAATATGCAGAACAAATTACCCTGTTTATGTGTGCTTTAAATGATAATGTACTGTCAAAGATGACACCCAAACTTTGTCCAACCTGGACATGTCTATCCAAAGCAACATTCCTAATAATGATGCATTGTCATTAGTGAGGGTGGATTTGTCTCAAATATGCTTCCTGTCTGGGGTATGGTGTGAACACTCACCACTAGCCAGCCCACATCCACATCGGTAGCTGAACGGGGTATTCTGGATTTGCCGTGCTCGGTGTAAACCTCAGAGTCAGACGTGTATCCCCGGTCAAGACTCACTTCACTATGATGATATGAACTCAGTTCACTATCTGACTGAGCACCTGGAACAAAAGGATTACACAAGATAAGCCAAACTGAAACGGACTTCACACTACTCTCGACTGTGTCTTGAGGGATGTTAACAGATAAAATGGTGAAAAAAGTGTGAATGACCGAATCACCTGTGTCATTGTCTGGGTTGGTGCTGGTGACCTGCATGGCAGCCGGAGGTTTGACCCCAGCCCCGATGCACTCCAGAAGTGAAAAGAGTGTGTACCAGTCATCAGTGCAGTGGATGTTTGCAGCGTTGGTTTTAAGCAGCTCATGCAAGCCGTATGCCACCTCTCGACTGACTCTGGACAGGACGTGAGACTTCATCATCAACAGCAAACGAAGAGAGAGGAGAACCTATCCAGCGAGAGGAAGGAAACTGCTTAGGGTCTAATTTAGCTGCGCACTTTGTGTTTGTTTTTACGCTTTTATACTCCCACAACACTTGAAATGAACATGTAATCTACTTTTCTGTTATGGCTTGCAGCGAACACAATGACAGTTTGTGCTTTACATGTGTGTACCTGTGAACCAATGTCCTCTCTGCGTAATAAGCGTATAGCAAGTCTGAGCAATCCCACCACTGCTCTCTCAACCAGGAAGCAGCTCTCACTAGCATGGACGCATAACTGGTACAGGTGATCCCGTACCGTTTGCCATACACATGATACTCTGTCCCTGCAAACACACAGCCATCGTTCCATAAAAACCTACAAGTCACTGTATCTGTGTCAACTAGTAATTCTCAATGCGATAATGCAGCATGTTCATACATGCAGTACCTGTTTTCAAGAATAATACGTAGCAGCATCTCCAGACAAAAAGCAGCATCTTCTTCATCATACGTTTCCTCATCTGGGGTCACCGAGATGAGAGCCTGGAAACATAAAAAACAACATAATGAACAAATCTGTAAAAACTAAGAAACACACCAAAGAAAATGTTGTTTTCTGTATACACCCAGTCTGTAAATGTGGACCTCACCTTCATGAGCTCCTGTAAAGACTCCAACTGCAGAAACTTGCTCTCTGTAATCAGCTTCTCTGGGTCACAGTGCTGACGTGAATACAGAAGAAATGTGAGGAAAATATTTGATTCACGTGTGATAGTATTTTATGGAGCAAGGATTCAGATTGACCTTCTACCGCAATATCTTTTGTAAAAAACAAAATGTGCTGGCTGTACCTTAATGCAGAGCAGGGCAGCTTGTTTGGCCTCCTGGTTCTCAGTGGAGGGGCCTCTGAGCCCAGACTGTTCGCTCAATGTTAACCAGCTCACAAAACTCAATACAGCAGACTCGCCCCTGAGAGAAGCACAGTGGAATAGGAAAGGAATAGATGAAATTATTGTTGACAAACAAACACTTCCAAGATCTTAAGGCACCTCAAAGGGATCGGTTTAGATTTACATTCAAAAACAAATTGAGTTGAAAATGACAAATGACTGTGTGAAAAAAAATCCTGTTGGGGGTTCAAAATTTGACACAAAGTATGATATTTCATGGACCACAATCAGAGTTATTGCTTTAATAAAAGCATCACTTGTATTTCACAAGGGCATCACACAAAAGTCAGAACGACTGATTTTCACGTATTAAGTATAAACACTGTAACAAATATAAAGTCAAATACACGAACATCGACAATCGCTGCAGCAGCATCATGGCAGAAACAGGTCTGGTCAAAAGATACTGTAATAAAACCATGCAATACAGATGATATACATCTTTACATTTATTTTGAATGTTTCAGTTGAATCAAATGTTTTTTACATGTGTGGTCAAATGTGTGTGGTCAAATGTGTATTAAAAAAAATGTTTTACTTATAAATGTCACATTTCACAAAACAAATGTGGGGAAGTTCAAACACACCAAAGTTCCAAATAGTGTATTTAATAATGCACTAGAAGCCACAGGTATAATAACTAAGTAATAACTATTATTTAATTATGTAATAACTAAAATGAACAAACAATACATTTTATAATGTAACACAGAAAAACAGATCCTTAGAGCCATAGCACTGCTTAACTCTTTCCCCGCCAAACACAGGGAAAAGGAATTTTCTGTGTTTCCACTGTTATACACTAGGGGGTGCTATTACGCATCTTCTGGATGAGTACAGAATCTCCTGATCAAAACACAGGTGAAGACGATGCAAAAAAACAAGTGATTGTATGCAAGCAGATGTGATCGCATGTTTTAATCATCGCTCTGAATCGGATCTGGATGTAGTCTTTGACAAAAACTTGATTTTCTCAACTTTTTGTTCAAATCTTTTTTTATATGAAACTTACCCATATTTAAGTGTTGATAAAAAAGGAATGGATTTTTTGTTTAAAATCAGAGTGTCTGCTCTTTCTTTTGATATATTGCATGCTCAGATATTCATACAACAAAATATTCTATGGGCCATTACATTATTTTGAAAATGATCAAAACCCTGGCGTGGGCAGGCAATTTTTTTTTAAAACGCTGACGGGGAAAGAGTTAAAGACAATCACTAAAAGCAGCTTGTTTCAACCTGGAAGTGTGTATTAAAAAAACTTACATAATTCCAAATATTATCTATATAGTATACTGTATACCTGTTTGATGGTGTCTCTTCACGCTGTAAGGAAATCTTCTCATTAGGGTCTAGAAAGTCCTCAACCTTTTAACAAGAATGAAATAGTGTCAAATTTACATTTAACAAATCTAAACAGATCTTTCTTTGTGACAGTAGGTGGCACTATTGCCTGATCTAAATAAGACTACTTTATCTAGGAGCAATGTGCCTGCTATATGCAGTTGTTTCTTCTAAGCAAGAAGTGTTTGTTAGGGGATATCAAGTGATATGTTGGCACTCCAGTCTCACCTCAACCATGGACTTGGGTAAGAGCTCAGCCCTGAAAAGCTGCAACATGGAGTCCATGATGTTCTTCCATCCTTCTCGTAAAATGTCACCATGATTATGGGACAGGCTGAACACAGTCTTGGCAGCGACTTGAGCCTTCCTGTTACTGCCAAATACGGTGGGCAGGTTTTCTACAGACTAAAGACACACAAATCCCAATCAGATCTTTTCACGCATGACCTAAAGCTGCTGCAGGAAACTGAATGCATCTTACCTCAGAGCTGAGAGTAGTAAACTTGCAGAGTGAAATTATTAAGTTATCAAAGACGTCACTGAAGCCATAGTGTGCAGAGATCATGGCACATTTCCTGAAAGCAAAAAGGAGTGTGGCATCATCATTTTGCAGAAACAAAAGTCTGACGATCATTGAATAATACACTAACTACTTAGCAATGAGCGCTGAAAGGCTGTGTCCAAAATCTGTCAACAAATCTGCAGGTCTTACCTGAACCCAGTGATGGCCTTCTGAATGATAGTGTCATCCAGGCTCTTGTCAAAAACATAGGAAAGGGCGGCAATGGTCGGTCCCCAGGTCATAGTGAAGAGGTCGCGGTCGTAACTGCTGCCAGGCACATGCAGGAACAGCCCTTCAGAAGAGGCTCCTCTGTGCAGCAGAACACTCCACACATAGTTCTCCTTCACCAGCCCTGTCTGCTCGTCGGGCATCACAATTTCCTCGTTCCTGCAGGACCACATGCGTTTATCTCAGCTTATCCCATCTGAGCCATTGTATACATTATTAGCGAGCGCTATTACATCCACACACTTAAAGACCAGAGAACATGAGGTTTATAAGAGACAATAAACATCAGAGCTCAACAATGACTTTCAGCTATTTAGCGATTTAGATTTTTACTTATTTGTGTATATATACACAAACATACATATTTAAAAATTTTACACTCACAATCATTCAAAAGTTACTTTGTTAAAAAGAAAAATAGTGTATCCAACATTGAAAATAATGTTTCTTGAGCACCCAATCGCATGCCCTGAAAGTAGCAGCAAATGATTTATTATTGGAAATAATATTTGTTATTATTTTTATTAATAATATTTATAATTATTCAGCTATAATGTGGCAGCTATAAATTCACACTGATAAATACCATTTTGCTGGCAAACAATTGCATATACTAGGATCATTTTCAACAATCTAACTGATGTGTCCAAGACTATTGGAAGTCATTCTCACAATTTCTACAATCTTGTATACAGACTATAGGTCAGCCAGACTGGTAACTTTACCTTAAATTTATATTAGAATTTGCATGAACAAAATATTACCCATTAGTGAAAATGAAATGTTTAAGTTTGCGAGTCATTCGTCCGTTTTCAACATGTGACAGTGCCTGATATAACAAGTGCCTGTTGCGTCCACAGGCCCAAAACTCTCTCACACTGGCGTTGCTTAATTCTGTCACCAATAAAAACTTATTGTGTTTCAGCATTTTATATATTTTATATAATTATATTACAACTGTTCAACAAGTAAGAGGTAATGAAAACTATCCATAAGCACTAACTTGATGGCATTGTAGATGTCTTCCAGCATGTCTTGATCAAAGTCATTTCCTCCATTCACACCTTTGAGATTCTTCTTGAATTGCTAGACAAATAAAATAAAACAACAAACAGGAGGCGGAAACTGATTAAAATGCCTTCATTCCATCCAATTACAGTGACATCCTCCAACTATCACCTTTCAAATCCAATAATTGGTCTCGGTTTATTACCGCTGGTGTCACTTAATAGGTGTTAGTGTTAAGCAGGCTGGTCTAAGGCCAACCTCAGCTCAAATAAACACACAGACGTCTGCTGCTGAGTGATGGCGTTAGGCCACTGTTTTACTGCATACTTTCTTAATGGCAGGTAAAGCAAGGGAAACCTGAGCTCCCCCTGAGAGAGAGAGATGAACAGAAGGAGAAATAAACAGAGGAGTAAACAGAGGGACGGAGGGTCTTTCCAGGACTGCCTTTTCCATGGCTGGAGAGTAGGAGCAGACGCACACACGCTAGCTGACACAGAGACAAGACAGCTGGACGCGCCGTCTGCCAAAAGCCCAGTCCTGCCTCGTCTCCTGCTGCTCGCCTTTCACTCCGCCGCCACTTATCCCCTCTGTGCTCTGGTTGAATACCTGCTGATTACCATTCCCACTGCTCCCTGTATTCCTATACAACACCAGTGCTTTTAGCAGGAAGGTTTGTGTGATCATCTGTTTAAATGGATCTGGTGTTAATGCATGGAAAACTGTGTCCGTTTCTGAAGTAAAGATGCCACCAGCTGCAGCCACGTATCTAAGGGTGAATCTTATGAAAACATGTCCAGGGCACAATTCACGCCAAAATAAAATAAAATAAAATAATAGAAAGAAATCTTTTTTGCAATAAAGAAAGCCTATGTTTTACTCCAATTTTTAGGACCATGTATTTTCAAGAAAAGCAGGCATATTCTCACTCAGTTTTGCCATTACAGTAACTATAGAGTAAATGTATAGTTTATTACAGTACTGTACTTATATAAATACCTACAATGCTACAAATACTCTACAATTAAAATACACACAAATTAGGACTATCTGCGATATCCTTGTTAAATAATGCGATATTCGATATGCGATACGATATTGCTTTAAGTGTGTAAAATCCATTTAAATTATATTAAATTATTTTAAAACTTAATGATACCATTTATGTGTTTCACATTCTTTCTGAGAAAAGAAAGCATCGCTGCAACTTCTGAAAGTGACCAGCAGTGTTTTAGCAAAAACGTATGTCACAAATCTGACAATATAAAAATTGACATCAGCGTAAACAAACAAAAAATGTAATGGCAATATTTAAATACCAAAAACTCTTTGCTTGACTTAGTAATATATAGTTATATCAACCTAAAACTTAACAAGAACATCCAGGTAAACAAAGACACCTGAACAAGGGGTGGACAATTATTTTTGTTATTTTAATTTATCTTTGTTATTAAAAATTAGAACTAAAAACAATAGTCTTCACATTAATTAAATATACACTGATACATAATAAAGCTACAAAGGTTATTCCGCCAAGAGTGATTTTCTCTTTTTTGTTGTTGTTTAACAGACTGCGGCAGGTTTACTGTATTAGCAGGTTTACTGTATTAGCAGGCTGTCACTTTAAGAACTAATGCACGGATCCTATTGGCACGCATTTGGTTTCTTTCCCCAACTGATATTGTTCACTTAAAGCATAACCGACTGTGCTCACGTGAATACTCATCAAGACAGCCCTTTTGACATAACTGTGTGTGTATTTGACAGTTTGAGTGTGTAACAAGACACGAAAAAAAGAACGGCTTGTGCACACATTTCTGTGTGTGTGTGTGTCAGACAGCGCGAGACTGCAAGTTGTTTTTTATCAAGTTATTGCGTTGAATAACTCTTTTAACATCAAGCAAGTCACATAAGTAACAGTTGTGTGCCCAGTCTATTCTCTGCTATATGCATCAACTTAAAACGTACAATTTTCACAATGTTGAAGTAGCCTATTAAAATCATTCAGATATTGCCTGCCGTTGCGATATACATATTGCGATGTACATTTGCGATATTTCTATATATTGTTCAGCCCTAACACAATTATATAAAAAAGTAAGAATCTTTTTTTTTTAATTAATACTTTTATTTGGCAAGGACACTTGCAATTTATCGAAAGTAAAGACATTCATAATAGAATATAAAATAAATATTGTTCTATATAACTTTCCTGAGCAGCAAATCAGGATATTAGAATGATTGCTGCAGGATCATGTGACACTGTAGACTGGAGTATTGATACTGAAAATTCAGCTTTCATTTTTAAATCTTTTAAAATCTTTTTGAAATCTTACAGACCCCAACATTTTGATTGGTTTTCACATTTATTTATTTTTTTGCATTATGGTAATGACAATGGGATTTTGTTTATATTACAACATATTATATTATAACAAATGAGAATAATTGTTTTTTTGCGGTTTTTTGCATTATGGTAATGATGGGATTTTTGGATTACCTTAATGAGTGCGTAATTGATCATTTTTTACTTTTGATTTTGGTGTGAAAATATGACCCTTTATAGGGTCATGTGATATATTGGGCCACTGGTACTTGCTTACTGTATCTCTTGTTAAGTTTTTAGAATTAGAGGATTTCAGTTTTGGTAGAGCATGACAGATTAAAATATGGGTAAGAGTGCAAAAACTGACAATCCATGCTTCACCTTTAGATGCATTAAAGTGTTATTTCTTTAAATGATGCAAGTCATTAATAATATGTACACGTGACTGCTGTGGCTGACATCTTTGTATTTCACAGGACCTCAAAGCCCCAATAAATTGAGGCCAGTTGTTTCAAGCACATAAAAGTGAGGCATGGCTGCATAACGGTAATCTGCATGTGTGGCAAATCTAGACAGATGGTTTTATAACACACTTACACGCATAACATGTAATACACTCACTCATCTTATACTGTTAAGTCAAAGAACCGAAACTGATCTCTCAGAGAGAGAGATTGCATGTGTGGCCCTGAACATGTGACTGACTTCTGGATATTCTCATTGGTAACAGGAACATGTGTCGCTCACCTCCAACGTCATGGGGATGTTCTGCTTTCGAACGTTATGGTTGTGCTGATCCGTGTTTAGCATGATGACGGCATAAGCCAGAGCGAAGCCAGCGTCGTTTGTCAGGAAGGGATTACCGTTCACTTTCTGCACACAGGAGAACAAGGCCATTCAATTGACTGAGAGAAGAGCATCATCAAATCACCTAATATGTACGCTTATCTTTAGAGGCGCGTTTTTGAAGAATCATTCACCACAAGAAAAAATATAAAAGGGCACAGTAATTCTTCCGGGATCTCCTACCAGTGTAAATGTCAGACAGTGACTCCATTCCCGTTTCGATACATTGCTGCATCGGGGAGGGCACAACCCCCATGTCTATGTGGCATAATCATATGAGCTCATTCGTAGTGATTGAGAAAGGCGACTAAGAAAAGAAATTACTACGAATACTTTCCAGGTTACACGCAGAGAGCTGCCTTTAACATGCACGTAAGTGAGCGTGTGCGAAATGTTCTCGGATCGCCTGAGCTGCTTACTGCAGGGCAGATGGATGTGTCTCACTTCCCAGTGCAACATTTTCCTCTTCCCTGATTACCTGCGTGACTAAAGACCCCGTCCTTGATCCCGAGCGAACTGCTGTTCCACTGTCCCTAATTACCTGATGATGGGGCCAGTTGGTGGCCAGGATTGCCTTGGAGTGTTGTAATGGAAGAACTGTAAGAATGCTTGTGTCTGTGACTGCAGCGAACCTACAACCTATTTAAAGAGTATATATGTGTGTGTGTGTTTGTGGGTGGGAGTGTGTTTATATATATATATATATATATATATATATATATATATATATATATATATTCATGTCAGTCCATGCTTGTGTGTGTGTGGCAGCTGACTTACATGCCAGTTGTCAGTGAAGGTTTCCAAGAGCCGATGAATGACAGGCGCTTCGCCAGGAAGACGGAATGCCTCCAGATACAAGCGGAGAGCTTCGTCTATGCGCAGGCCCTGGAAGCCGAACGTGCTGAGGAAGAGATAGAGATGGCCTTAAAATAACATTAAGGTATAATTATCTCAAACTCCATTTTGACAGTCACTTTGAGCAATTATTAGGGAGAAGAACATCTCAAGCTAGAAGACATCCAATTTTCAGATGTTAGACTCAATTACATGAGTTGTTGAACATTAACAGCCAACAACCAACCCTAATAACTCTTATTTAGAACCATGAAAGCATTTTCATGTTAAGTATGCATATTCTCGGCCAGTTTTTTTACTGCATTTCACATAGTCATATTAAATCTATACTTTATTACAGTACACCAATACATTCCTTAACATTTTTTTAAATTAAATTCAATAAAATTAATACTTTTATTTAGCAAGAATGCATTAAAGTGGTCAGAAGCAACGGTATGTTACAAAAAAGCCTAAATTAAATCTGTTTATCATATAAAGCGATCATGTCCCTTCAGAAGGCTTGATTGATGTGTATTACTTTTAAGAGGTTTTTATGAACTTTTTGTAGGTTGAACATTTTGGTGGAATTAACTTTCAGTAGAAGGACAGAAATGTCTCAGGTTTCATTAGAAATATCTTAATTTGTGTTTTCAATACGAGCGTTAAGTCTTATGGGTTTGGAACATGAGGGTGAGTAAATGTTGAACATTTTTACTATCACTATTTTACTAACATTTGACCTATCACTTTAAATAAATCCCGTAAATTTCAGGGGTTTTACATTTTTCAGTGGTTATTTTCATTTTCTGCAATACAGCAAGATTTTACAGTGAAACCAATGTTATTCCATTTAAATCAGCATACATTTAAGGTATATAAAACGAAAACTTTTTCGCATTAAGGCCTGTACACACCGGGACGAATTTTGCGTTTTTCGTGACTTTTTTGATACAATGATATTTTTATTCTACATTATGGTAATAAGAAATGGGGTAAAATAAACGTTAGTCTTTAAAGTAATCCTAAAATGGCCTTCATTTCTTTTAAACAGAATATCATTTCTCAGTTCTTTCTTTTGGTGTGAAATATGACCTCAAAGCCACACTAATTTGAAAGTTTTTCCATTTCTTGATCGTTTTCAACAACATCCCTAACCAATGTTTTGAGTTAGCAATATGCAGCTAGCCTAACCCACCAAAAAAAACATGCTAAAAAGAAAAGGTTTACTTGACAAAACTGTCCAGCAGGTCGGTGTTCCTGCGGTCGCTGATAAACTCGCCGATCATCTTCTTGTCCAGACGGGGGTTCTCTCTCAGCCACTGGGCCACCTCATTATTGTCCATGGGGCTGCTGAGCAAGCCTTTCTCCTGCAGGATCTGAATGCCCTTCTTGGGCTTCTGATTAAACTGCTCTGTACCCGTGATCAGAAGCTTTGAAGAACAAAAACAGAAAAGAAAATGCCATTAAAGTGCAAATTTGAGGGTTTAAATATTCACAAGTGAAAAAAGCAAAGAACAGCAGATGAAAGTATGGTTACCTTCTTCTTGCTCTTGATCTCCAAAAGTTCCTGAGATTCTGGAAGATAGCTGGTGAAACGACGAGGCTTCTTTAAGCTTTTCTTCTCTGTTGGATTAAGACAAATCAGATTACTCCAAATCCTCAAACGTTTACTGTAAATAAATAAGTATCTTGTCTTATGTTTTGCAACAACAAACAACTCCGTAAAGTACCCGTGTCTGTCTCCTCCTGGTCCTGTCTGCCAAATCTCATCTTCTCTGCCATCAGATGACCGCTGGTGGGAGGACAGGCAGCCCTCGTCTCTGACACCACAGCATTCTGCCCATTAGAACCTGGTACTGATTTGCCAGCCTCTGTATGCAGTGAACGAATGAAGAGTTTGGCATTATGAGACACACTTAAGCACCATCATTAACTGTAGTTTATTTGGTTCTCTTCATTTACTACAGCACTTCAGTTAGTGTCCATCCTGAGACTCTTGATTCTGCCCACCTGTGGTTGAATCTGTAATTGTAATGACTGAACTGTCTCCTTCTACTGTTGATGATTCTGACTGGTCCAGCTGTGCAGAACTGTTGAGCACTTTGGCCTGACAATGAGCCTCTGTGCTGTCAATCACTGTCAGAAGGGCTTCGAGTGAGAGGAGATGGGTAGTGTAGAGCTGCCCAGACACTGGAAAGGCATTCTGCAAACATAACACAACATATAATAAACAACATCATAATTATTTATGTGAGAAACATTCAGGAATTTCTATTAGAGGTGAAACAATAATATGGCTTAATGCTTGTAAAACATGTGCTTAAAATATTTTTTTGAAAAACACGCAATCATAGACTGATTGCAGTGTTAAAAAAATCAGTATCTGCCTCACACTTTGTAATTGTTTAAAACCCAGGGGTCTCCAAACTTGGTCCTGGAGGGCCACTGTCCTGCAGAGTTTAGTTCCAGCCCCAAATAAACTCCTGAACCAGCTAATCAGAGTCTTATGCCGCGTTCCAGGCAACCCGTAACCCGTGTTTTTCCAACCTTCTACCCGTGAAAGTGCACTGGAACAGCAGTCAAACCCGTGACTTCCCACCCGTGAACTCGTACTAGATCGATGTACTCCCAGTTACGAGATCTGATGTCACATAGCCCGCGAAGCAACAATGGCAGCCCCTATGGACGCGGTGATTATGAAAGTCATACATTAAAAAACAAATATAAGGTATTGCTCTAATGTTATTTATCCGCAAATGTTATGCATTATCAGCAGCTTTTCTAGTGTTAGCTAGTTTTCAGGCCATGGAGTGCAAGAATAAATGAATACCAAATACATTTCCAAATATGCAAATAACGTAAAATAAAAGGTATAACAGCTTCTCTTGCCTTATGCACAGTTTTTTTCTCCTCCGTTTCCCTCAAATAAGCATGGTGTAAGCACCTTTGGCGATAGAAATTATTGTAAATGAGCATAATCCCCGTAAGGTTCGCCATTCTTTGTTTACATCTAGCTACCGCTCAGGCAGTTTGGTGTGACTTTGCCTGGAATGCTACAAAGTCGTGAGTCGTGGTTTGAAGTCGTAACTTACAGGCTCAAAAACCTGCCTGGAACGCAGCATTACTATTGCCCAAGTAAGACACTGATTAGCTGGTTCAGGTGTTTTAATTGGGGTTGGAGCTAAACTCAAAGGACAGTGGCCCTCCAGAACCGAGTTTGGAGACCCCTGGGTTAACCTATTACAAAATAACACGTGATCACAGAGCCATAATACAAACTTAATCATGAAAAATTTGATTAGTTCGATTAGTTTGTGCTGCCTCTGATCAGAGAGCAGTTGTCATGTCTTTTCAACCACAGAGTATAATTATTTATAATTATTAATAATGATCACAGAAGTACTGGGATAAAAGTTTATAGATCGGAAACACTAATGTATACAGTAACGATCAAAATAGAGTAAATCACTTTTTGAAAGAAACTTGACGCTTCAAAGATTGTATCGATTACATTGTTATGCCAGTAGGTAATGACAAGTGACTGTTAAAAAATGTATTTGCCATTGAATCATTCAAGAGATTGATTCAAAAACACTGATTCAACCACTAGAGAAACAAGTGAGTCATTGAATCATTCAAACTGATTAAAAAATAATAATAATTCAAATTAATTAAACATTTTTTGCAATTAATATTTTATTATAACCTCTAGCAAATTACATGTTATTTTGTTTAGTTGTCTTCAGAATTGTGGGAGAATTGTGTAGCTCTAGAACATTGTAAAATATAAATTTAAAGGTGACGCAATTAATTTCTGCATAGCTAGAGGATACTATACCAAATAGTATCCAAGGGCTGTTTTCAAACTTTAGATCCATTTCTTCCTCATAAGTCCCTGCTAGCAGGATGCCTGAAGTTGGAGTGGCTCACCTTAGAGAGCAGTTTGGTGAGGTCCTCAAACAGGTTGGAGCAGTAAAAGTCACAGTCATAATTTATATAGAGCTCTGTGACGAAGCTGGGGATTCTCCAGAGCTGTACAATGGCCTCCAGGGCCATCTCTTTCATCTCATAGGGCATTTTAGGGTTCTCTGAGGTAATGATGTCCATTAGTTTCTTCAGGTACATCTGTGGAGGCATATAAAGAGTGACTGTCCTGCATCCGAGATGGCATATATCTCAGCAGAGAAAGATTTTAATTCAGTCACCTACCTCAAGCTGGAACTTGAGATGTTCTCGCATGCTTTCAAAGAGAAGAAAGCACACACGTATGGAGGCAGCGTACAGATTCATTCGGTCCACACTTAACAACTAGAAAGAGACACATGTAGAACATTTAGTACAGTTGAAAATATCCAAAGGGCTTTCAAGTGTGAAAAGCCCTAGAGAAACCCACAAGTTAGGTTAGAGAAGAACAAAGTTTCACCTGTATGAGGTGTCTACAGAGCTCATCTTTGACCAGACAGAGCAACGACTGGTAGGGGGCGATGTGTGCGGCTTCTAGGGCCACGTTCAACAGCTGGAGGCCCATGTGCATCATCACATCTGAGTTATGGCGGTCATGTGGGTTGGTGAGAGAGATGAGGAACCGGAAGAGCTCTCTCAGGCACGGGAGACCATACGGGATTAAAGCAGCACCTGGATAAACACAATGGGACTCCAATCGCACTTCAGGAAGCTTGAGTGTAAAGGCTAGGGCTGGGGGGAAAAAAATCGATTCATATATGAATCACTATTCTATCTTCTGCCGATTCACAGCGATCCACAAATTTCAAAAATCGATATTGTAAAGTGTTACATTTCTTAAACTTTGCTGTACTACTTAAAGTTATTGACACGTTAAGAGCGCTATTAATCACAATAAGCCACGAAAAAGGACTCAAAGCGCTTCTCGGTACTGTAAACACCACAGATTCCGCCTCTTAGATGTATGCGATCCTGAATTAAATTCTCTCTCACAGCTTATTGCGCTTGAATAGTCGAATGCACACAATTAAGTAAAACTGTGTGGAGTATTTGTTTTATAATGTTGGCTTGACTAAAATGGGAAGAAAATTTTTTTATTTCAAGTCTTCAGTGATATTTTTTTCTTTTAGACCTATTAAACTGTCTACCGCAGTCAAATCAGAAAAGTAACACAAAACAGTAAACTACAATCAAAAAAAATGTATACATATTTTTAATTTGATTCAAAATCAAGAATCGATTTTTAATCGAATCAAGACCTCAAGAATCTATTTGAATCAAATTGTGAGGTAAGAAAAGACTTACACCCCTAGTAAAGGCCCTGATATACTTCAAGTGAAAGTGAAGAATGAAATGGTGTAACGTTATTTCAAATTAGGCCAAAATAAAGTTTGTTTCAGGATTTTGAAACAGCTTGTCAGTAGGGCTGAAACGATTCATCGAGTTACTCGATTAACTCCATTACAAAAATTCCTCGAGGCAAAAATTCTGCCTCAAAGCCTCGTTAAATTCCTATGACGCGCACTATACGCACAGGGATCTGATTCACACGGACCGCTGTTCAATGTTCAGGAAGCACACCATAGCGCGTGATACATTTAGAATTTAGTTTATATTCTAGATAGCCTTATTTTTTGGTTTTCTCTAGCTTTGATTTTGTTTCTCTCTAGTTTAGTGGTCTTATTTTTCTCTCTCTAGTTTCCTGCAAGGTTGCAATTTGTTTTTTTACGTTTTCTTTGTTTCTAGTTCCAGTCTTTTATTTCTAGTATTTATTCAGCTCCTCTTGTTTGTTATAGTTTATTATATCTCTTTTTTTGTTTTCTTTTTAGATTTCTGATACTTAGTTGCAGTTTCCCTATTCTTAGGTTTTATTTTTGCTCTTGTTTATCTCGTTGTCTTGTCGTGTGTGTCTTGTGTTGGTTCCTTCCCTGTGTCCTGAGTCTCCCTTGGCCACTGTCTCTTTCCCTGGAAGTCAAGACGGGAGCTGATTCTGGGAGAGGACATCAAGTCTCAGGTTCCTGGTGTTCCTGCCTGTGTTTTCCCACCATCTGCCTGGTGTTGCCTCCCAAGCCATCCTCAAGTTCATGATCTCCCAGGACCGGTCTCAGTGGTCATCCTCCCTGCCTGTCATTGTGGTGTCTGTCCCCTGCCCTGCTGTTTAAACTCACACCTCGTCACTTCCTTGTTGTGCCCTGTCTAGAGTCTTGTTAAATAAAGTCTTCATTGTTCACTCTGCATCTGGGTCCTAAGTTTCAGAAGTCCTGACACCTATTGTGTTAATTTATCTGATGTAAAACAAACATAAATCTGCCCCATAGACAATAACTGCTGAAAGTGAACCGTTTCCTTCAAGTATTTTAAAAATCACAAAGAAATGCACTTTTTGCATTTGTTGTAAAAATTCCAACTTTAATAGTATGTATTAAAGATGAATGAATGTATGCATTTCTGCTGTACCAAACTGCAATGAAGCCTCACACGCACGCAGGCATTATTTGTTGTGATTGTTTAAAAACACTGGGATTTTTTTATATACGATTAATCAATCGATTAAAGGCCCTTTCACACTGAACGCGTAAACGAAAAAGCGAGGCGGAAAAGCGAATTTTTCGCGTGCGAATAGTTCGCGTCAAAATCATTCACATCAGCCGTGACGCGAGTTTGCGATGTCTGTGACGTTTCAGAGCTCCAACATTCCAAAACATTCGCGGCGACAGTAAACATGGACACTTCATCATCCAGTGAAGACGAACTTTTCATTTTATTTAAAAGACCAAATAGAAGGTTTTGGGTGCACCCACTCTTAAAGAACAGAGAGTCTGAAGGGGAGTATGGCAATCTTGTACAGGAGCTAAAACTTTATCATGGCCGATTCCGCACTTACTTTCGGATGTCCGTGGGACAATTTGAGGAGCTCCTCCAGTCAGTGGCACCACAACTGACGAGACAAACCACAAACTTCAGGGAACCAATCGATCCGGAGCAGCGTCTGGCAGTCTGCTTAAAGGTGAGCTGTCAAATCACTGATTGTCATGTCCAAATGTTGACATATGTTGACATACGAAGGGTCAATTGAGTCACAATGTAAACATTTAAGTGCCACAGTACCGACTTTCCGTGTTTGTGATTGGTTGAAGCCCTTTCCGTCTCCGCGAAAGTAAAAAAAAAAATCGACATTGAAGCGGAAAAAAAAGTCGTTTTGTCGCCCAGCACATTCGCGTTTGGTGTGGAAGCACCCATTGCACATACAGCTGATCGAAAAATAAAACCATCGCGCGAATTATTCGCGCGTCAAAATCGCGTTCAGTGTGAAAGGGCCTTTATTGCTAGATTAATCGATTACAAAAAGAATCGTTAGCTACAGCCCTACTTGTCAGTGAACTTTCTGAACACCTTTGAATTAACATTGGTCTGTGGCTATAATGTAATAGGTACAAGTTCTCTGGGGCTCCATCTTCTTTAACATTGAAATCTTCAAGTTTATTTCTTCTGTTCGGTCTGACAAGATCATACAAGAACATGAGCACATGAACTGGAGAGCTGCTTTATAGTAGAAATTAAGTTGTAATTCTAATTGAAAGTGACACTGACACTGTTTTTATGTTTAATACTCTAAAGCTGCTTGCTATAAAGCAATATATTGTATAAAGTGTTATATAAATAAATGTGACATGACTTGAGTGCGCATTGGAGAGTTGATGGAAACGATCAGATGCTTTCTTATCTGTAGTTTTTTCTGTCATTTTTGTTGTGCGTTTATTTTGTTACTGAAAGGAAAGCACATAGCACACATTAACATTAATCTAAACACTGCTCCCAGTAGCATGGACAGTGTCAGGATGTGCGCTAACACTATACCTCTTGCAAAAGGCATTTCAAACTTCTTTTTACCCCCAAGCGAAGAACGGGGGAAAAAATCCCTGTGAGTATATCGGGGGCCTTAAAGTACAACATTTGAGAACACTATTTCTCTTACCCTCTTTCTGGGTGGACTGCGTGAAGCGGACTCCTCTGGGGTTCACATAGTCTATGTCGTGAACCGATGCCAAATCAGACTGGTCAGCCAGCAGCAAGTCTCTGTCTTCCAGAACTTCAGGAATGGACTCCACTGAGGCCGACTGGGCACGCTCCACTTCCCTGCCCTCACACTGATGACACCACACACACATCATACAATCAAGCTCAGAAAACATGAAGACTTGCAAAGAAGAAGCAAAAACCTCATTTTACTTTTAAATTAGCTTTTTTTGTGTGTGTTTAGGTTCAGTATTTTAACTTGAATGGCATTGAAATCTTTATTAGTCAGTTATTGAAATGCCTTAATTTTTTTTTTTTTTTTTTTTCACTTTTTTTGTCAATTCAGTGATATTTAACAAATTTGATTGTCCATGTGTGCAACTTTTTTGCAAAAACCTCTAAGTCCATCCCTTTGGAAAAGACCTAGTAAACAGTTGCAAAATCACTAATGCCACGTGATGAATAAAAAATAAATAAAGAATAAATAATAAGTAAATAACTGTAAAAAGTGTAGGCTACTGTTAAGTTGTGCACTAAGAAGTGGATTAAGTCAGTAAACATTAAACTGATATTAGTCAAATCTAAACAATCCATCGTCATAAATGCACATTTCTAGAAAAAACTTCTTCTAAACTTTTAACATTTTGATTAGTTAAACAGCATAAAAACGTACAGCTCGATAATTGAAACCCGGCTCATTCATCTTGAAATCATATGATTGGATTCACGTCTTCTGATTGATTCTGTGAACTTAGAAGCTTTTGCTGGCAAAGGGAAGTGGCGTTTAGAGGTTTCTACCAACAAACCTGTATTTCTGAATGGGCTGAGGCTGGGATTTAGCTGGGATTTATCGTACTATGTGCGCAGAGCATTCGCTCAATATTGTCATCTCATTTTTGATGGAGGTGACGTTTAACGGCTTTTGCATCTGAAGTCTTCATATGTACTTGGATAATGTATTGATGGTTTGAGGGTTACCTGCGATTCCAGTCTGCCTGGCTCTGTAGAGGGTGTCATGGGAGTGCTGGCCGTTGAGCTGCTCTGCTCCAGGTCAGTGAGATCTTCCTTTGAGGTGGTTTTAGAGCCGGTGTCTAAGCCACTGTCAGTGGTTGGGCTGGAGATGGGGGAAGCTGCACTGTCTGAACCAGAAAGAGTAAAAGAGCCTCCACTGTGCTGCTCAATGAAGGGAACTCCACCTGAAATAGATAAATTGGGATGAGGACAGAGTGACCGAACATGCGTTTCATTACATCAAATCTGGGCGATAAACTGAATATTCATAGCATGATTTTACTGGCAAAATACATTTTAGCAATCATATTGTGATAATATTAATGTACATTTTTTATTTTGCCACAGAATTTAATTGTTATTAAACTAGATTTGTTATCCCTCCTCCTCTCACACCTTGCAAGTATGAGACAGATATCTTAATAGCAAAGTTCAAAAAGCTATGTTTGATGCATATATCGAACTATGCATGAATCCGTTCAAACGGTCTGTTTTAAAGAATTGATCAAATTTAACACTGATTAAACTGTGTTTCCATCACCTTGCTCAGCTCACTTTAAAAAATGGGTATACCTGAAAGGTTGTTGGTGAGGGTACTGGACTGGGCTGGATCCATCTGTCCTGAGGGACTGCGTACCATGTGACGAGGGGGGCGGGGAGAGCGCTTCTGTTTCTTCCACTTAGACGACTCACTTATTCCCCCAGCTCTCATCTTCAGCTTCAAAACAAACATAGACTTGTTAAATCAAGCCAAATGCTGCAGATCACTGCACAAAGAACAACGCAGGAGGGAAAGACGAAAACAATGACACCTCGAACTATCATTAAAAAAATGCCAACACACAAACCGATGCATAAACACTCATATTCACACGTCATTTTTGGGTCTGTATGTATGCTGAGGTGATTGTGTTTATCAGGATATACATTTACAAAGAACTAACCAGCAATATTAATCCAATTTATTTGATTCTTAAATGTTATCATGTGTATGGGGACGAGAAACGAAAGAAACGTAACTATCCTTGTCCCAATTCCTGGAACACAAGGTCTTTATCCAGAAAACGCTTTTCATTTGCCATTTACGTTAGTTTGAATTGGTAGCAAGCAGATGTTAAGAGCTTTTATCTTAAAGAGCCCCTATTATGGATTTTTCAGAAATTACTTTTCAACAGTTCTAAGTGAATGAAAACATCCTGCAAAGTTTTAAATCTGAAAGTGCAGCGTAAACAAAAAGATATTGTCTATCAAAAGTAAGAGTCGACTCTGAGTCAATTAAACAAATCGTTTTTCAAACGAGTCACAAGCAGTTTCGCAGAGACCAGGGAAACCTTGAACACTACAGCGGATACTGGATAGTAGGGCTGTACGATTAATCAAAAAATAATCGAAACCGAAATTCAGAACCTCTAACCGACGTATTTTTCCCATGTCGGTTATTTCGGTTTTAGTCACGTGACTCCACCCCGTCAGTCACATCAAGTGCAGTTTGCAGGCACACAGAGAGATGCAGGAGCAGTTATCTTTGTTTATAGATGCCCAGAATCACTATAGTAACTGCATGTTTTACACAGTTTATAGAGATTACAGTTTACAGACCTCTTTCACCTGCATCCTCACAAAGCTCATGGTAGCACATTTGTATGTGTTTTAAGGCCTGCCAGTTTTAACATTAAAGCGATTTTAGACCATCAGATGTGTATTATGTTGAACTAATGCCTGATATATTGTGACAAAACGAACATTCAGACAGAAGCTCGCACATCAAGTGAAGATTGCGTGCAGAGAGCAGCGCAGAAACGCAGTGTCAACGCTGTCCTGTGACTAAAGTAAAGTCACTAAAGTAGTTATAGGCATATATTTTAATACCTTTGAAGTAAGTACAAACCACAGCTTCATAATGAATAAAGACACTCTGAGTAATTCACACACACAATCTCTCTCTCATTAATGCATTCAAATAAATGTAATGTAGGCCTAATGTGCTAATTTATCTGTATCTGATGTACAACAAGCAGAAATCTGCCCCATAGACAATAACTGCTGAAAGTGAACCGTTTACTTCAAGTATTTTAAAATCACAAAGAAATGCACTCTCATTAGAAAAAAGAATTCCATCTTTAATAGTAGAAAATATTTACAGTAAAAACCTTATCAGGAACTTACTCAAAAACCTTATGAGGACAAAAAATGGAAAGCAGCAAAAAAAAAAAAAAGAAGAGGAAAATAATTGTTCATTAATCATAATCGATGTAAAATTTTCAATTAATCGAGGTTTTGGCGGATGGTGAGGAACTATAGTTGAAACACCTCAATGTACCTCAAACGGAGTAGCATCACTGAGAAACGTCCTGCTCAAGGTTCGAGTTGAAAAAAGTGTCCTTCCATTGTTTCATCATCGATTCGGACTCACGATGGGATTTATGTAAAATCAACATCATCATTACTGCCTTTACAGTGTGTACAATCGCTGAGCTTTAGGAACAGGAAGCCTCCTGAATGGAGCTGGAGTTCATTTATGGTAATGGTCGATAGACCAACCAAAACTGACTGGGCTGTCTGACCAATCAGAGCAGAGTAGGCATACGGAAAGGAGGGATTTGGAGATCGATTCATCAAACAAGTCGTTTGAGAATCATTGAACATTGTGGTGAATGCCACATAGTGCACTATATAGGGGATAGGGAACGATTCAGAAAACATGCTTTCCATTGGGACAAATGTCTGCTTTCATGTTAGTGTTGCGCGAACTGACGCAGCGCACGCACAGTCCAGGTCCGGTCCAGAGACACGATAGCACAGAGTGGATCATATGCGTGAGATTTCTCTATTCTCTGCACAGAATACTATATTTTAAAGTGATATGGAGGAGATTAGGAGGAGAAACGGTTAGAGATTAGGAGGAAACTCCGGCTTTACTGAGTTCAACAGCTCTGGCCGAGCTGAGATATAAACAAAACGCTATTGGCCATTTTAAAAAAGGGAAAGAGCTGTTTGATATGTACCACCCTGTCTTCCTGTTTCAGTGGAAATTACATCAACACATTGAATAATGTGGCGCGTTTCAAGGCACTTCAGTGGGCCTTTAAAAATAAATTCCTCTATGAAACAATTTGAACATAGTATTGTCATAGTATTTTAGCATGGAGTTTCATACACATTGGCAGAAGAATGCAGTGGTTCAAGAACCATCAAATGAAACCTAGAAAATAATGTACAAATTCCCAACTCTATTTAGAACTGCAGTTCTGGGTGTATTAAATGCATTCAAATGTATCAGTGTAACCAACTAATGCTTGTCTCAGCTTGTTCTACTGCCTTTAACATCCTTCCCTATAGTCAATGAATTCTAACATCAACATGATACAAAAAATGCAACAAAGACCTTAAACCTGCAAGTGTAATACTGTCAACCCTGTGATAGGTTAAATACATGTGGTTGTACAAGGTTAAAGTGAGTCTGATCGGTGATGATCTCTTCTTCCTTACCTGCACTCGTTTGTTTTTCCATAAGATATTGTAAGCCTCAGGAGAGAAGGGGCAGGCCCCAGGATTAGTGATAGACATGTCTCAAGCTCAGAGAGAGACACATGACATGGGAGCACATATACAACTACATGCATGGGGTATACATGGGAGAAACCAACACGCATACCAGGACGACATCCATGCACACACACTCGTTATCAGTAGCTCAACAACACCCCCATTCAATGATAGTAACCCAATGCATCTCTGAGAGGAAACGGGGGGGAAGTAGCACCTCAGCATACATTACAAATAAATATGTATTACTTGGGGAGACTAACCAAGGATAAATATAATGGGTGCAATGAACAGACCAGGAACACACAGAGCATGCAAAATGGCAGTCAAATAGGATTTCTGGTCTTTAAAGAATAAAAAAATAGACCCATACGAATGAATATACATTCAAATACAGAAAGTAACATTCAAATGAAACTATGGAACCAAAATGAAAATATGAAAATAAAAGTCCTGATGTGGTTTCACCTCAACTTAACTCATTTGCATAAAGTATAAAGCTAGACCTAAACTATGTTACATTGTTTACCCATGACTGTTCATCTAATACTCTCTCTTTAGACTGAGACATCTCTGCAATGTCACTTTCACACATTTGATTGAAGTATTATTCACAAACCCTAATATTTCCATATTCGGAATACACTAGGGATTTATTATTAACAGGTTTGGCTAACATAGAAATAGCTACTTCCTTCTTTTGAAAGGATGTTTTGGGTTTAGCACAAGTTAAGCCCTGTTGACAGCATCTGTGGCACAATGTTGATTATCACAGACAATCATTAAGACTGGGTTTTACTGCATGTACAGTAATAGACTTACATTTGGTAAGTTACACCAAATGTAAGTCTATCTAGAAGTTACATTTGGAATACATGTTTCACAGTTTCAAAAGTATGTTTACTATTCTTGACTGTGATTAGTAATAGTACATTTTTATTAAATTTTTCAAGCACATTTTCAGCTCAGATTGTTTTGTCTATAAAATTAATAGAAGCATTTTAGCAAAAAACATTTCTGTTTGCAAAGTCTCCAGAATGCTTTGCAATATTGTGAATTATTACACTTTAAAAGAACAGTTTTCGATTTGAATATATTTTAAAATGTAATTTCTTTGTGAGGGCAAAGCTGAATTTTAAGCACCATTACTCCAGTCTTCAGTGTCACATGTTCCTTCAGAAATCATTCTAATATGATGTGCTGCTCAAAAAACATTTATTTTTATTAATTTTGAAAACAACTGCTTAATATTTTGTGGAATCCGTGATACACTATACCATTCAAAAGTCTGGAGCAAGTAAGATTTAAAAAAAAAAACTTAATAATACTTTGGTTCAGCAAGGACGTATTAAATTGACCAAAAGTGAAAGAAAATACATTTAATATTATAAAAAATTTATAAGCAGCAAAAACTGTTTACTACAATAAGCACCAATAATAATTGAGCAGCAAATTAGCATATTATGATGATTTCTAAAGGATCATGCACTGAACAGTGAAGTAATATCTGATGAAAATGCAGCTTTGCCATTTTTTACATTTTAAAAGATATTGAAATAGAAAACAGTTCTATTAAAGTGCAATAATATTTCACAATCTTACTGTTTTAACTGTATTTTATATCATACAAATGCAATCTTGCTGAGCATAAGAGACTTCTTTCAAAACATTGAAAAAAATCGAATTTTGACATGTGATTGAACCGATGGAACAAGACAAAATTACACGCTGCAGATTTTGCCAAAATAGCTTATAGTATTGGACCTGGAATATCCATTTAAATCCCTTTAAAAAGATAATCAGACATCATGTTTTGTTGCTATGACAAATGGTTGCTTTAATTCCTTAGCGAATCTCCCCACCATGCATTCAAACATAGAGCCATGCGTCCCGGCGTATTTAAATGCACTAGCTGCAACCTAATAAAACTGCCGTTTTAATGCATGTAAATGTGCTATACCCTCTCTAAGCCCGTCTGATTGGTGTTTCTAGGCTGCTCTGCATAAATAAAATCCTGTGTGTCCAGAATACAGCCTGGGATCTGCGAGTTGGAACAGGCAAACGGGCAAAAGATGAACTCAACAACAATCAGGTATGAAAAGACAGGAGAAGAGAGTGTTTATGATCCCTGGATAATTGCAATGAAAAGGAGCAGAGGTCTTTTAAATACAGAACCAACTGTGGCTGAAAAACACAGTTAACTCTCACTAGATACTATTTTCCATCTCCTGACCTGATGGATGACACGCACACACAGGTATAATAATTATGCAACAGCAACTGACCTCACTTATGGGTATGGAGACATCTACGTAACAAAGCTCATAAAGTAAATGAGAAATGAAGAAGGCAGATGGGAAACAGGTGTAAAGGGTCTGGAGGGAGAATGGAGATCTGGGGGAGGGGGGGATTTTATATTTACCTTCTTCATGTTGGTACCCACAAAATTCTTGGCCTCCTCTTTGAACTGTGGCATTCTGAAAAAAAAAAAAGACGAACACAAGGTTTGAGAGTTAATCATTTTTTGCAGGTGAAGTGTGAACTACTAGTGGTACCAAAATAGAACTACAATTAGTTTAAGTCGCCAAAGTGGGTGTGACATAATATAATATTGAACCAAAAGCATGAGTTTGGGCCAAGACTTCGTTTGGTGCAACTAGCTGTGTACAAATAACACAATTCAGCTTCAAGGGTCAATGCCTTTCTAAATACGCACATTAAAACGATTCTCAAATGTACAAATCAGGGATTTTCAAACTCCAGGCACACTTGGAGTAGATTCAATTATTTTCTTGTTTATTAATGTTAAGCTGCTTTGAAAGAATCTTGACTAGAGGTTGGGATGCAAGGGGGTGCCAAAGGGAAAAAATGTCACACAATGTAATTATATGGCTGTTAAAGTAAACATGTAAGATAGGTATACATTTCTAAGTGATAAAAAATAGGAAATATATTAAAGGGTTAGTTCACCCAAAATTGAAAATAAAGTCAGTAATTACTCACCCTCATGTTGTTCCAACCATGTAAGACCTTCGTTCATCTTCGGAACATAATTTAGTATATTTTTGATGAAATCTGAGAGCTGTCTCACTCCTCCATAGGCTTTCAGAGGGAAGGAAACTTGATGGCCCAGAATAGTAAGTAAAAACGTCATTTAAGGAGTCCAAATGACTACAGTGGCTCTGTATTAAGTCTATCATGCGACGAAAATACTTTTTGAGCGGAAAAACAACAAAAATAACGACTTTATCACACTATTATTGTTGTTCAATTTGAGTGCCACGACGCATGCGCGAGAACTGAGATTCTTCTTCTACTACTACTTGACTGGCTGCTCACTCTCTCGGAGTAGGGTTAATCTCAGTTCTCGCGCATGCGTCGTGGCACTCCCGCGAACTCTCGACAGAGGCTCAAATTGAACAACAATAATAGTGTGATAAAGTCGTTATTTTTGTTGTTTTTCCGCTCAAAAAGTATTTTCGTCGCATGATAGACTTAATACAGAGCCACTGTAGTCATTTGGACTCCTTAAATGACGTTTTTACTTACTATTCTGGGCCATCAAGTTTCAACCCTCTGAAAGCCTATGGAGGAGTGAGACAGCTCTCAGATTTCATCAAAAATATACTAAATTATGTTCCGAAGATGAACGAAGGTCTTACATGGTTGGAACAACATGAGGGTGAGTAATTACTGACAGAATTTGCATTTTTGGGTGAACTAACCCTTTAAATATGTCAAAATATTTTAGCGAATGTGATATTTTTAGTTTCGATTTGCTTTCTAAAGACTGGATGGAAGATGGCATAATGCAATCATGAGGTTAATCCCAAATAATTATTTTACTTGAAAGATTTGTGGATCTAACATCACTCTAATAGCTTGATACTTTGCTGTCAAATGAATGAAACAAAATAAGTGCAATATAAAAGCCAATTTTTTTTTAATTTTGGAAACAACATGATGTCATTATAACATGATGCTTTTTCACACAGTATAAATGGGTCTTTATTAATGAAGTGATATAGCTGCCATTATGTTTTAGAAAAGGGCGCAAAGGTTTGGTCATAAGCTGATTTTCCACCATCAGGCCAAACGGTTCTAAGAACGGTTCCAGTTATATTTCCACTGCACAGCACAATTACAAACCATTCTCAGCCCAGAATCCTCAGCATGGTTGGCTAATCGCACTGAAATGTGCTCGTAGAACGCGTGTAGTGACATCACAACTCGGGATTGGTCACTTTTCTGTTGCCTGGCTACCAGTTTCTCTGTAGCTGGCTAATCTCGAAATTTAAGCGACCTAAGCACAAATTAAATTAAAAGAAATATCTGATCGTCCTCCATAAAGCGGTCGATATTTACATCTCACGTTATCTGTAAACTCTCGAGTTAAGACAACGACTGACGCATTTGTATTACATTCCAAAGCGCTCTGCTCTCAGCTCCATAGTGGAAAATGAAACCAAATCCGTACCGCCTGGGCCGGATCGCCATGGTTAATGGTCGGAATGGTTAAGCAAAGAGAAAGCTCAAATGTTCTTAGGAGTCACATCTAGTTCCCCAAACTGCAATTTAATTAACACATTCGAATTATCATTCTGAGAAACCTCTCTCAAACCAAAATAGAGGAGGAGGCAATATGTCCGAAGAGTCAGCATCTTTGTTCCCAGGGCGTGACTTTCGACCCCCTGTGCCGGTTCATTAGCTGAATTAGATGGATGATGTTCTCAGCCCGAATGCATTGTCTGTATGTGTGCGTGTTGTGTGGACACTGCGGCTTTTCCTCGAGTGAGATGTCAGCGCTCGCACAGGCAGGCTGGGAGAGACGGCTCCTGATGTTAACTCTGCTCCGCGTTAATGGAGTGTTGTCTTGCCGGCTTGATTATGGGATGATCTGTGAGTCCAACAGATTAACATCCCTAATGCTTTCAGCAGGCTGCTTAAGCCTCCTTCTGAGCACTCAATAAGATCCGCTGTTCATTACTCTGGCTTTCTCGACCACACACACACACACACTACACTACACTCACTGCTTATTACCCTTAGGCACACAGAAACACACACACACTCATTATTAAGGCCTTTCACACCCTCATTGTGAAGGCGACGTGGACAAGAGGGTCTGGGCAATAAGAACGTGCACAATGGGAGCAGCAAACTCAGGTTGTGAGATTGAGTGTGTGTGCGCGCATCTTAGATTAAAAAGGTGTTATCGGCTATAATTAAAAATGATTAATGAATGCTATACTCATCTGAAGGACGTTTACGGTGCATGAAATTATAAAAACAAACAGAGGATGTTTACATGGTTTCGAAAACCAGGTCAAAATGCTGTAATATTATTCAGACGCTTCTCTTTTATGCAAAACATTACCAGTTCCTCTTTGATTGAGCTTTCCTTAAGAGACCAAATTTTGTCATTATGTCTTTGTTCCGCGTACATATGTATGTGCGTGTGTGTCCCTAATCTATATGCAGATGGGTAGAGTGAGATGTGCTCCGCGGTCTCATCCTCTCGTCTGTGCGGGATGTGACTGGAAGTCTAATGCGAGTGGATACGCACCTCTGATAAATGCCACCATATAATCATGTTATTGCATTAGAGCTGCAGTAAACTATGACCTGCACAAGAAGGCTTCCGCTCACAATTGCACCACAATCATAGAACTGCATGTTAGATATGAACTAATCAAAAGTAAAATTTTAAAGCACATATTTCTAAATTGTTCATCATGTCACAATAAGTCAATAATGATGTCAGTGAACTATATCAGCACTTAATATTCTTATCAAGACATTTTTGACCAAGAACAGTTTTGAATATCACCTTGGAATTTAATAGTCTTAATACTCTAACAGACAACTTATATTATGAATAATTTACGGTTCTAAAGTAAGCCCAGATGGAACTTTTTTCAATGTTTTCCACACCGACTTTGGGGGAAGGCATGGGGAATTTTACAGAATGCATTTACTACACTGATATCTGTAGCTTTTTCTATTGGATGTATAAATCGATAAATACCATTGAAAAATTGGGGTCAGCAAGATTTCTTTTTGTTTTTTTTAAGTGACAGTGACCGTAAAGACTAACACATTTTACTTAGAAAAAAAAAACATTTTAATTAAGAATCCTTGAAGAACTCCAGTCTTGTGATATATTTTCCAAATAAATACTGAATGGGAAAATAAAGGGCGTGGCTTGTTTTTTTTTCCCACTGGGAATTAATTGGCTCTAGAAAAGTAGGCGTTCCATTCAGCTCACTGTCAAAGTTCACAGCAGACTCACAGTTGAAGGGGATGTTCTACCCAAGCTGACGTCATCAGAGAAGGAAGACCATTGCAGAAGGGAAGTACATTTTCAAATTTGCATTAAAGATTACGAAGACAAAACTTTTTTTTTGTGGATTAACCTGAACGGAAGAATAGTTTACGACAAGACTAGAAATGTGTGCTAACAAAGCATAAAAGGTTATTTTTTATTTCATGCCGACTTTAAAAAAGGGTCCCATAAGAAAAATTAAGCAGCACAACCGTTGTAAACATTGTTAGCGATAAGAAATATTTAAGGCACCAAATTAGCATATTAGAATGATTTCTGAAGGATCATGTGGCACTGAAGACTGGAGTAATCATGCTGAAATTTCAGCTTTGCCATTACAGGAACAAATAACATTTTAAAATATCTTCAAAAATACCGAAAAATATGTAATATTGTGAAATAATGTTACAATTTGAAATAACAATTTTCTATTTGATCAAATAAATGCCGTTTTGGTGAGTGACTTAAGAATATGCAAACTTTTGAACGGTGTAAATAAAAAAATTTTTGAACGGTTGTGTAAATAAAAAAATTAAATAAAAAATTAAATTAAATTAAAAAAAAAAAAAAAAAAAAAAAAAAATCACAGAAATGCAGGTATATGCATCTCTTTTCATTTAGAAATGTAATATTTTTCTCCCCCCCTCCCTCTCCCCTCCCCCCCTTTCATTGAGGTCCAGAAAGAGGGCACTGCAGCAGTTTCTGTGTGGGCCTGGTAATTAGCCATGCTTTGCATTGTCAGAGACTGATGCTTTCACCTGTCCCTGTCTGCGTGCGAGGGGGAAGTCGGAAACCTCCGGAGGTAATTGAGAGAGGCCTGAGAGTGAAATCGGAGCCTGTTACGGAGACAGACCCAGTTCCTGTTGTGTTTGGTCTCAGGTTTGGTTTGATTATGTGAACAGCAAGAACACGACTCTGTTCCTAATCCCCATCTCTACATCGCCTCTTCCACTCTCTCTCTAGTTACCTGGAGAAGAGCAGCTGCACCATGTCCACCAGCGTGTGCTCAGCTGACTTTCTCAGCAGCTCTGTGATGAGAAAAGAGCAAAACCAGAAAGAAAAAAAAAAACAACAGAGGAAGGAAAAGGAAATGTTAGTCCAGAGGACAAGAGCAGCACCTCTGGGGTTCAGAGTCCAGACTGTGTTTGGTCAGGATTAGAGCAGGGTTTATCACAGTCCTGAGAGCGCAGGAGGCAGATTCACATATTGAGAAGTTCAAGAGTTAGGATATACAACCAAAATTTTGATTTACAGAAAACATTTTTATCCGATTTACAGTGCACCTGTGTTGGGGAAAGTTACTTTTAAATGCAATGCATTACAATATTGTGTTACTCCCTAAAAAAAAGTTAATAATTTCGTTACTTAGTAACTTTTTATGGAAAATTATGCGCTACATTACTTTCACGTTACATTTTCCTCTCCTGGGCTGAACTTGCTTGTTTGATTTTAAATAAAATAAATGTTTTGGAAAATGTAAAGTACCTTTTACACCAAATGGTTGGTTGAATTGGATCATCTAAGGTCAGTGGCAAAGAAACTGGTTAATAATGTGAGTTTACACACAAAGTATGTTTGTATTATTTTATATATTTAATTATTGCAGGTTTGTGTAATATTCTGATTTTAAAATTTCTATTCATTTTGAGGAAAACTGAATCTGTTTTTGTGCAAGAGAGATGAGTAAATGCATGCTCACATTTAGTCTAGAACTACAATAAGCATCATGTTCACACACAGCGCACAACGCCTCTGCACCTTATACCCGATTTATTTTATCATAGAGACAGGAGAGCTGTCAGCCAATAAATGGGAAAACAAAGTAACTTGCGTTACTTATTTGGAAAAAGTAACTATATTTTGTTGTGAATTTAAAATGTAATGCATTACTTGTTACTTGAAAAACACATTACATAACCCCCAACACTGCAGTGCACTGAGAGTGTACTTTTTTTACTTCATTTCACTTACCACTTAATCTCATTTCAAAGCATATTCGGAAACAGGACTGCATGATCTCACAAACAGACTCATTGGTAAGATGGGCTCCAACTGGAGTTAGCAGCAAAGTCCTTAAAACCTGGAAATAATAATAATAAAGAAAAAAATCTAGTACTGAACATATTTGAATGCATTTCAGACTTTTATTTATTATACATACACACGTTCAAAAGTTTAGGGTCAGTAAGAACCCAAAATAAATTAAAGGACCCGAAGCGGTTTCAAACGAACCTAGTTTTGGCCTGATTTTGTTTGAAATGACGTCACATTAGTTTGTTGTTCGATTTTGCTAATATCGGGGACTTAAAGGGATAGTTCAACCAAAAATGAAAATTCTGTCATCACCCTCAAGTTGTATGAGTTTCTTTGTTCTGCTGAACACAAAAGAAGATATTTTGAAGAATGTTTGTAACCAAGCAGATAGAGCAACCGTTGACTACCATAGTAGGGAAAAAAATACTATGGTAGTCAATTGTTGCTCTATCTGCTTTGTTACAAACATTCTTCAAAATATCTTCTTTTGTGTTCAGCAGAACAAAGAAACTCATACAGGTTTGGAACAACTTGAGGGTGAATTTTCATTTTTCAGTGAACTATCCGTTTAAAGCTACACTGTGTGATAGCTACACCGTAGGGAATTTTAGTTTCTGTTCCTCTCAATTCCGATTTCGTTTCAACTCCTACGGTGGCCGATTTAGTCCAAGATTAACATGTTTCCAGTTCGACCTCGTCCACATTCGACACGGTGCCTGTGGGATATTCTGTGCGCAGTGGGATGGTTGGAACTCAACTGGCCTAATTATTCGGCTAGAAAGAACTGCAGCTAATCCAGAGTGAACTTTGAGGATAGTAATGTTTATTCAGTCATCCAATTGCAAGGCATAAAGGTTTGCGTGGATATGTACATAAATGTGGTTTCTGTGAGAGAACAAATAAGGATGGTAAATATACATACACAGTTAAGAACTGTATAACTATACTTATAAGTTACATTTGTATAATGTAACCGTAAACCAGAGCTTATTGTACCATATAGGCGATAAATGCAGCTGCATTAAAAGGAGCGGAGCTGCCGCTGCCGCTGCTAACAAGCGGTGTCCGGTTACAAAAGTGTGTGCGCCGCTTTAACGTTCGCACTGCAGTGCTCTCTGTATAACAATTGTTAATATGCCGATCAGACCTGATACATATTTCCATCAACATACATTACAAGCAAATAGTTTCTATAAACGAATAAACATTGTTGATAACAAAATAACTGAATGATTATTCAAATAGGTGAGCATTACGCTATTGTATGTTGACACAAAAATACTTCTGAGGTGACATCAACTGAATTACGCGATGACACACTCTGAAACACATCTACAATGACAATAACTATTATTACTTACGGAGTTATTAACGCACAAAAATACCACACAAGGAAAAACAGACTTTTAGGAATAAACAAGCCAGGAAAACTCCGTATAACTCCGTTACTGGACGCTGCTGAGATGAAAACTTTTTGCGCATGGACCAGACAAGTCTGAACAAGTTGACGCGCACATGCGCGAGGCAAGGAATTTTGTACAGTGCAATCGAGTATTAAAACCAGTTAAAACGCGAAAGGCAAAGCTTGAATTTACGGGTATGTCCCTCTTTGGCTAATGTACTTTCAAGATGGAGGGGCAACATGGCGACCACCGTTAGATCCCATTACCTTATGTATTTTCAATGGCATATTATAAACTTACGAGAATACTTTATTACTTGAAAGAAGTAAATATACATTAATGAGCACATATATTTTTGAAAGAACTAAGTGTTTTTAGCTAAGAATAGACTAAAAAAGTTACACAGTGTAGCTTTAATACTTTTATTCAACAAGGATGCATTCAATTTGATCAAACATAACAGTAAAGACTTTTATAATGTTGCAAAAGATTTCTATTACATAAATAGTGCTTTTTATATTTCTATTCATCAAGGAATCCTGAAAAAAAAATAAGAAATAATGTTTCTTGAGCAGCAAATCATCATATTAGAATGATTTCTGAAGGATCATGTGACACTGAAGACTGTAGTAATGATGCTGAAAATTCAGCTTCGATCACAGGAATAAATTACATTTTATATAAAATATTTTACAATAGAATACAATAGAAAACATTTATTTTAAATTGTAATAATTATTCACAATATTACTGTTTTTATTGCATTTTTGATCAAATAAATGCAGCATTGGTGAGCAGAAGAAAACAAAAAAACAAAAACAAATTTAAAACATATTTTTTTATAAAATTAACCATTTGTAAGCACCAGCAGTTTGTGTGGTTGAAATATTGTGTTACCTGGAGGATTTTCATCAGTACAACCTCGTCACTCGCGGGGTCAGTGCCCACGAATCTCGCATGTGTGACGGCGTCGGCCATGTTCTCGATGCCCTCTGCTGCCCCTTCATGATTGGCATCTGTGGAGGACAGGGACGGCGAAATTTAAAACAAACTAAAAATATCCTAATATATTCCCCCTCACTCTCTCATTAATGCTCCCGATTCTCAGCCAGATAAGTTGTACGTGGGTCATAATGACATGACCATGGTTACGTGATTAATCTTACACAATTAACCTGGTCACCAGTTCAGCCCCCACATTGCTATCAACTGACCACGCTCTATGTGAAGAGCTCCAAACAGCCATCTGACATCTAATCACCAGATGTGTGCGCTTTTGTGGATGGCCTGGTAAATTGGCTGTCTAGGCAACGATGTTTTGAAACCCAAGAAGGGCCAGATAGCAGGCTGGAGCCAGGCTGCTTTTTCTTTCCCATCGCCTTTAAAGAGCATTTCATTAACTAATAAGCGCAGGCTGCCTGGGGAGGAAGCCGGGGCTGTGACTGCAGGTAAAGCCTTGACACAAGAGTGCATTCCACTTATTAGCAGGCAAATAACACACACAGAGAGATGAAGAGAGAGACTGAGACACGGGACAGCCTTTACTCTGAACTGTGAGATCACCATCATGTTATTAAGGTCTAGAGAAGGGCTTCAAATCTCCAAACTCTTTAATAATTACCCAGAGATTGAATAGACGGGAAATACACTGAAGTATAAATCTAAGGATCATTTCACATCACCATTATGCTAAATGTTGTAACATAGTTAGGGTTGGACATGTATTCCAATCATTTTACACTTTACCACCATGTGACATTCAGAAGAAAGATGGAGGAAGAGTTTATGCAGTGCTGAGGCTTCGCTAAACCCCGCCCTCTTGTTACTGATACTAATGCTTTCCTATGAAAACCTGTTTAGCCGCTGCCAAACACAGAGAGAGAAACAATAGGATTAAATGGATTAACTCAGGAACTAATTAAAGAACAATGTGCACTTATATTTAATTACTATATATAAACCCCAAATAGGTATGTGTGTGTGTGTGTGTTATATAATATTATATAGATCCTTCAGAAATCATTCTAATATGCTGAATTGATACTCCGTTATAATCCATGTTGAAACAATTGTGCTGCTTGATTTTTTTCAAAGTTAAAAAGAACAGCAATTATTCAAAATAGTAAAGGTTTATATTGTTAGGAAATATATATTTTTCTTTCATTTATCAATTTAACACATCCCAGCTGAATAAAAGTATGAATTTCTTTCAAAAATGAACGGTAGTGTATATTGTTACAAAAGATTTCTAATATATATGTGTGTGTGTGTGTGTGTGTGTGTGTGTGTGTGTGTGTGTGTGTGTGTGTGTGTGTGTGTGTGTGTGTGTGTGTGTGTGTGTGTGTGTGTGTGTGTGTGTGTGTGTGTGTGTGTGTGTGTGTGTGTTTTATTTTTTAAAGAATCCTGAAAAAAAAGTTTCACATAAAAAAAAATATTAAGCAGCACAACTTTGATAATAAACCTGCATATTAGAATGATTTCTGAAGGATCATGTGACACTGAAGACTGGAGGAAGGATGCTGAAAATTCAGCTTTGCATCACAGAAATAAATTACATTTTTAAAGTATATTAAAATAGAAAATATATTTTCACAATGTGACTTTCTTCTGTAGTTTTGATCAAATAAATCCAGGCTTGATGAGCATAAACTTTTTTCAAAAACATAAAAAATAGCAATGCTTCCAAACTTTTGACTGGTACTGCGTGTGTGCGTGTGTGCGTGTGTGCGTGCGCATGTGCAGTTTTTCAATTTAAACATTTCACAATATTACTGTTTTTACTGTATTTTAACAAATTAATGCAGACTTTCTGTGCATTTTTTTATATTATATATGTATAATTTAAAATATTTTATATATTTCACAATATCGCATGACTACCATATTGCTTAATTTGATCACCAGGTATGTGGTATAATGACAATAAAAGAGCTCTTTAAAATCAAAGCATTGATATGCTTTTAACTTTCCCAGATTTACATCAGGATTTTTTTTTAAATACGTTTATAGACTTCGATAACTTGCTGACATGGCACAGTGACTGAGCAACTCAATTTCGAGTGAAAATCTGCAAGCGATCGCGAGTGAACTGAACAGCAATGAAGAGGCAAGCCCACAATAAACACAGGACCCCCTTCCAAACAGCCCATCTCCACGGAAACAAGAGCCATAGTCTATTCAGCACAACATCAGAAGTCATCTAAAATACTAATCCTCACTTGGCAAGGTCTACAGAGCCAAGCGGGAGAGTCATTGTTGAAATAACTGAAGTCTGGGTGGGGCTGGAGGGTCTTTGTGCATGTGTATGAGAGTATCAAAGAGGTTCAAACAGCTGTCGTGTACTAAAAGGTTAAGTAAAAGTACATTCAGACACCAGGGTGTCCCTTAAGTGAAAGAACTGCTCATTGCAGGAATGGGTGCGTACGTTAACCCTGAAACCAGGCGTGCATGGGCGCCGATCTGACTCTTTCAGCCAAAAAACTAAATCGAATATGTCCAGTCCATCTGCACGAAATCCGTGTCACGTGTACCCCGTCACAAATTGTAACTTGTTTTTAAATGAGTCCCTAACTTAAAGCAAGGTATGATCTGAAAAGCAATTTCCAAACTCTCCACATTCATGGGTTTGTGTGTGCTGGCTGTCATAGTTTTTAGAGGGATAAGTGGCTGTGTAAGTGAGCCTTTGGTTTGAGTACCGGCCTGGGAAAAAGAAGAGTGGGAAAGGGAGAGTGGGAAAAGTGGGATCTGGATATCTGTCAATACGTACGTCCCCCCGAGCCCACCGACCTCAGGCCTGAGATTGAGGGGAATTAGCCCTCACTAAACAAATTCACGGAGTGTGTGTGTGTGTGTGTGTGTGTGTGTGTGTGTGTGTGTGTGTGTGTGTGTGTGTGTGTGTGTGTTTGGTTACAGTGAGACCCCCCAGTGTGCCATAAGGGCTCAGGTCTCACTGTACACTGATAAGAGGGAACAAAAGCAGGGAAGTCCTGGTTCGTTTGACTGACAAAAATCACATGTTGTTACTCTTGGTGAGCAATGCTAAAATGCTCCTCCATTTTAAAAAAAAAGAAAGAAAGAAAGAAAGAAAAGGAAAAAGGTGTTTTGTTTGATCGGTTGGCAAAACAAAAAAAGAAAAAGAAAAAAAAAGGAAAAAGTGTTTTGAGTGATCGGTTAGCCTAAACCAAAATTACAAGCAGCAGAAATTGTCATAACTTCAATGTACTGACATAGGACAGGGGAATGACTAAGAATTCCCTACAGGGACCAACATAAAGTGTACCAAAGATCACTGCATTTATGTGTCTGGCCAATAGATGTCAGTATTCTGTCTCTGTACTGAAACAGCAGCGAGTTGAACGGTTGCTCTCCAAAAAGACCAATAATATTCCTGGGACCAGCAGCACTCTTCTGTCCGTTTGTAAACTCTTCTGTCCACCATAGAGGACATTTGGGTTGTGTCAAGACTATACTTTAAGCTTTTCAGAGATAATTTTAATTTATGAAAATTTTTCAAACAAATTGTGATTTGAAAATACACATCTAAGGAATGATTCAAAGCTTGCAGAGCAAACAATACAGGTGAATAGGGTAAAAAAAAAAAACTATATTCATATGAAATATCAGATATTCTGTTTAAGTTACTAGTATCATTATTATTTTTTGTTGTATTTACAAGTTTGTATTAATATACATATAATACAAATAAAATGTATATTAGGAGGCTTTAACTACTATATACTTACATCAACAAATAAGTACAATGCAATTATTGTGTTCATATTGTAATGCAAAACACTTTTGCTGATATTGAGGTGGGACACAAGGTAAAGTTAAGGACAGGTGTGGTTGTATGGGCAAGTTTAAGGGTAGGGTTAGGTGTAAGGGAAGTGTCAACAGTAATTCATTTCTGTAGTTACATGTATAATTACACAGACGTAATTACATCATGCAGGTATTTTTTTAAATGCAAGTACAATGTAAAAACATGCATGTAAACAATAAGTGCATTGTATTAAATTATTAATTTAAATGTTAGTACATAGTAGTTAAGGCCACCTAATATAAAGTGGGTCCACAAATAGATATTCTATAATGCCTTTCATATTGTAGTTAAGAATATATGTGCAGAGTTGGTCAAGATTCGGAGCAGAACCAGAAAGTCTGAACATATAACACCTGTCCTCAGGTCTTTACACTGGCTTCCGGTTACATTTAGGATCGATTTTAAAGTACTATAACTTGTTTATAAATCACTCAATGGCCTATGCATTGCAGTGCTCACTGAATATAAACCCAACAGATCACTCAGATCATCAGGATCAAGTCTGTTAGAAATGCCAAGGGTTCACTCAAAGCAAGGCGAGTCCGTTTTTAGCCATTATGCCACCCGTAAGCTGGAACCAGCTTCCAGAAGAGATCAGATGTGCTCCAAACAGCAGCCGCATTCAAATCCAGACTCAAAAAACATCTGTTTAGCTGTGCAATTACTGAATGAGCTCTGTGCTACTGTATGTCCAACTTTATCCAAGTGTCCTCTTTTTATTCTTTTCATTCTTTCTGTTTTAATACACATTGAATACATTTTAAATCATTGTCTTATTCTTTGTTTTTTATTGTCATTCCTATTTCCTATGCACTTGTGATTATTTTATTCTTTTTTTAAATCCGTTTTATGTAAAGCACTTTGAATTCCACCGTGTATGAAATGTGCTTTATGAATAAACTTGCCTTGCCCAGTTGGTTCGTGTATATTGATTTGAAGTTGAGAAAACATGCATTTCCTACATTTATGATATTAGTCTTACAGACTGAATACCAGTTAAAGATACGAATAAGCCAGAAACAGTCAATGTCTTCAGCAGGTGACACAAAATACAAATTAAATAATGAAAACAAATAAATAATATTAATATTAGTGCACATTTTATTTTTATTTTTTTAAACCACACTATAAAACCATATCTGACATAGAATATGAAGAGTCGGTGATCAATTATAGTCTATAGCCAAAATCCAAAGTTAAGACCCCTGCATCACAGTGAGTTGTGAATCAATCAGAGCTGTTAATGTAAGACCTATAGTGTGTGGCTGTACTGTATGTCTATGGAATGCTAATTGGGAGTAATGATAATGTCACTCTCCATGGCAGATTAGTGCAGTCTGAATGAGCATAACCCATCAGTCAGCACACAGCCTCTTACATACCTAAAGGTCATTTAATCACACACTCATACGAGTGCATTAATATGTCACGCTCATCAGGAGTGCTCACCTGGGATTAGCACAGCTCTGTGAGAGAGAGAGAGAGAGAGAGAGAGAGAGAGAGAGAGAGAGAGAGAGAGAGAGAGAGAGAGAGAGAGAGAGAGAGAGAGAGAGAGAGAGAGAGAGAGAGAGAGAGAAATGAAATGTGCGCGAGAGTGTTGAAGCTCTACTGGGAAAGAAAAGAGTTCATTCTGTATGTTACTGAGGGGGGAAAAAAATAAAGTAAAAGTAAAGAGAACGCTGTAGTGCATTGTATTTCAATTTATACAGTATTAGCCTAACCTGAACGAATATTAGGCAAATAACGTCTCAAATTAGCACACTTGGAAAAAAAGAAATGACACGTTTACAGCCAGGTGTGCTGCTGCTAGTACGCTTTGACAACATGACTTATTTTGTACTCAAGGAAATATGCATGAGTGACTACTATCCCTAATCGTACAAGTAAAGGGGGCCAAGATTTGGAGATCTACAGTGCAAGTTGCCATAGCAACCATTCCTGATGAGATGCTGGCATCGGGGGGGATTGGGAACAAGGGTGCATCTGGGGTGACAGCAGCTCTCAGGGTGTCCAGGATTTGTTTAGTTGATCTGTGTGTCCGTGTCTATTGCATTCCAACAGAAAACTATATGATAGGGATGGCGCAATATAACGGCCACTATATCGGTATCCGCCGATATATTAATGTTACCGTTATCGGCCCAATAAGAAAAAGCCGATAAATAATGGATTATTTAAGTGCAGTTAAGTGCAACATTTGCTGTCATATAGGCTACATAAAATAAAAAGAACATCGGTGTTCGGGACATGGCTTTTAATGGTAAGACTTTTGTTTTTGTAATCAGGAATTTAGAATTAGCAGCTAATATATCGGTTATCGGCTTTCAAATATAAAGAATTATCGGTTATTGGTATTGGGCAAAATTACTTTTTAATCTTAAATATGTCTTCACATGTCTTCATTGGTTTGAAGGCATAACTTTGCTTTAGTTTTTTTTTAAATGCTTAAACTTTGTTTATTTCTAGGTTTAAATGAGATTATTCCTTAGAATTAAATTATGAATTAAAAAAAAATGTATATATATAAAAGATCGATATACACTCTGCAACTGTATCATGTTTAGGCCTGTCGCAATAATCAATATATCAATATATCAATATATCGCACAATATATGTACATGACCTCAATAATTTTTTGTGATGCAATATATCGCCCATCATGTTTACATGATAATGAATGTCACCAACATTTTACTCTATTGTGCTGTCATCTTGTATGTTTTACGTGACGGAGGCGAAAGTGGTTCTCGGGCAGTTCCTTCATACCCAGAGCGTTTATCGACAGGTGAAAAAAAAGCCGCCATTTGAGGCGTTATAGTGTTTTCCTGACAACTACTGACAGTTTGGAAGAATAAGCCCAAATGGACTCGATTTCAAAGCCGCGATCCTCTGTTCCGGTGCGCACATAAATGTCAATGCAGAATGACTAGTGTTAAAGCCGTTTCACAAGGGAAAATGTTTATTTACTATTTATTCAATTTTTTTATTTTATTTAGGATAATATATTTTTTTACCCTTAATTTCCATGATCGAAAGAATGAAAAGGTTGTCATTTGAAAGTGTGTAGGTCTACTTGCATTATTATGCTGTTATATTAGGATTATATATTCAGTGGCATAAAATAGTCTTAAAATGACAATATCGTTTATCGCAATTATTTCTGGGACGATATATCGCAAAACAAAAAGTAATTATCGTGACAGGCCTAATCATGTTATGGCATTGAGCACCTACAACATCTGTAAAACCATCCTTCTGTTGTGCAAACCACTTGTTTGACAAGTGTTTTCAAAGTATTTTTTTCAAACAACTGACTAGTTATAGGAGGGGGGAGAAAAACTAGAGACTGCTTGTATCTTGAACAGAGTGCTGGTTTCACACTTGCTGGTGTGAAAGAGTGCTGGTTTCACAACCGACCCTGGCAGCATCTGGCCATATTTCCCTGAGAAGGAAGAGGACAGTCTGTGCCGATCACAACTGCTGCAAAACAAGTTCTCCCACGTCAATGAGAAAATAGAGTCCACTCATCAAGACTTCTGCTGAGAAGTGCATTCAAATATGACGTGATTCAATGAGCTACTCTACGGAGATTCTTTGACTGGTGGGCTAAGGTGCAACAACAACAACAAAAAACTAAAAAGACCATTAATGGGATAATTCAACCACAAATTAATACTTCATCCTCTCACCTTCATGTCGTTCTAAACCAAATGTTGTGATTTTCTTTTTTCTGAATTAGGCATATTTTCATGATTAAGTTGCAACACATAAATAAGAATTGTCATTTTTGGAGCTCGACAGCCCTTGGCCACAGCTGCTGAAGTTCTCTTTAAATGATCACAGATGAAAGAACATCAGATGAGTTTAGAAAGACAAATTAAAGATACATTTTTATGTTAATATTTATTGATGATGATAATATCCTCCTGGGACCCAGAAAAAAAAAGTTTTTGGAATTTAGTATTTTTTTATGTCATTACATTGTTTAGAGCATAAGAAACAAATGGGAACAAAAACCTATTTGAAAAATGATATTTTATTCATATGTTATGATATATACTCTGTAGTTGACAGCAGGACTCAGTTGTTAAAAAAATTAAAATGACATGAAATTGCATGTATAGGCAAAAAAAAAGGGATTTATTTTTAATTCACCAATCAATTTTTAGGTTTCAGGGTTTTTTTAAAACAAACTTTATTTAAAGATGATTCTGAACTATGTTATGAATGATATAATGAAATGCATTCATATACCATTTTACTTTATTAAATATGTGGGTAAAATGACAATACTTGGATTTTCCCATGCAATACAATGTATCTATTCACTGCATCTAATTTGCATATTAATGTGTTCTTGGTGCAACATGTAATGAAAAAAGAAGTGTAATAATGGGAGGAAAAATTGGCAACATTTTCATAATAATATCTAATATTTCATAGGAATATTGATATGTAATTTCTTTCCCTGTTCACTTGTTATGTCTCCAAAATGCCTGATAAACATGATTTAAATCCTGGTGTCCACTACAGTGGTCATTTATGAAATCAATGCCCTGTTTTGTAACAGAAAGTCATATTTTGATTAGAAACCCCATAACATTTTCCTGAGATGTTGATTTATAACAAGCAATTTGAAAATTAATCAGATTTATAATTATAATAAAAAAAATATGATCATATTTCCATAAGAGTGCTAAACATTAATGTCAGCCGTTTTTAAAGACCAAGAAGAAGCTGTTGTCCTGGTGAAACCTCCAAACATTTGGTATCCCTGCAAAGCCCCGAATGTGCTCTTTAAAGGACACTCTTTACACTGCTATTCAAAAGTTTGGGGTCAGTAAGATTCTTTGTTTTCATGTTTATGAAAAAAAAGTCTCTTACGTCTGGAGCCCCACACATGAAAACATACAAACAAATATGTATATCGTGGCCACAATTTAATTTGTTAATGACTTAAAACAAAAGGAGTGAATTAGTAAAACTTGCTGAAGTATTAAGTAAATTTCACGCATGATATATTAATTAATTCCCTCGTTTTATTAAATTGTGGCCACTTTGTAATAATTTGTTCCCTTGTTTTAGTTAAAGCTGCTGTCCGTAACTTTTTTTGTGTTCAAGATTTACAAAAATTATATAATGAGAATGTACAACATGACTCCATTTTCCAAACCATGTTTTTGTCTTACCATGAATCATTACTGTACACTTATAATAAGTGTTTATATTGGGACTATTTCAGACTGGTCGGGTAGGAACCGCTGCACACAGTCCCTGTGTGACTCGCCATAGACATAAACAGAGAGAAGTAGCTCCAGCTGCAATGTTCTTCCGCAAGACGCATGCAGTTCTGTTTATTAACCGCTAGAGTGCAAAAAGTTACGGACTGCAGCTTTAAATCAAAGCTTTAAATGTGTAAACAAATTAGTTTAAATGTGGCCACAATTGACAAATTGAGTTTTTGGAACAAATTCTTAAAGCTACACTGTGTGATATTTTTCCCCATCTAGCGGTGAAAAGGTATATGACCATCCAGTAAATATTAGTTTCTGTTCCTCCCAATTCCGATTTCGTTTTATTTCCTACGGTGGCCGATTTAGTCCAAGATTAACATGGCTTCCAGTTCAATCCAGCAATCCCCCTCTTCACATTCGACACGGTGCCATCGAGTGTTAAAACGCGAAAGGCGAAGCTTGAATTTACGGGTATGTCCCTCTTTGGCTAATGTACTTTCAAGATGGAGGGGCAACATGGTGACCCCCATTCGAACCCCTTACCCGTATGTATTTTCAATGGCATATTATAAACTTACGAGAATACTTTATTACTTGAAAGAAGTAAATATACATTAATGAGCACTTAAATTTTTGAAAGAACCAAGTGTTTTTAGCTAAGAATAAACAAAAAAAGTTACACAGTGTAGCTTTAATTCATGGCCACAATATATATCTCTGCATGTCTGCATGCCATATGCGGGGCTCCATACTTCTGCTCACCAAGGTTGTATTTATTTGATAAAAAATACAGTAAAAACAGTAATATTGTAAATTACTACAATTTAAAATAACTGAAACATTTCTTAGTATTAATGTTGAAAACAGCTATGCTGCAAAACATTTCAATTTAATGCATCTCTGAAGAATTTTTTTTTATTTTTTTTTGACTTACTGACCACAAACATGAGCGATTGTGTATATATTTTAAATGTATTCATATGGATAAACTGATAACCTAAGAGAAAATATGGCAAACATGCTTAATTACATTTGATTTGGTATCTAGTATTCTGAAGCAAGAGTTTTCTCAGGCACAATAAAAACTTACCTATCAGGCCATATGACAAGAACTTGTTGACCGATGTGAGGGCAAGGCCTGTGATTGGTCCAGTTGTGTCCTCTGAGCGGATCACCTCCAGGAAAGGTCTTAGAAACACATTGGGTTCCACATCGGAAAGATCTAGAATTACAAAAGACAAGTCTCTAGGTCAGAGGAGAGCAATTCAACCTACTGACATAAACGCATGATGAATAAGACACTAGTCAGTTACTATTTTCAGCGTGTAGGACAAATTGTTCAATTGCTAAAAATAATCCCGTTCTTTATAAATCATTGCCATATACATGAACAATGATGTGTAAGACATGTGTCATGACTAAAATTATGAATCTGTGTTGCATACATGTGAAAAAGATGCAACAGGACAGAAAGGTACAGCCAGGCAGGGGGTTAAGAGAGGGCTGTTTCTTATTCACCTTGGCAGAGCAAAGTATCTTATTACAACTCTGTTTCCAAAAGCTCTTGTTTAAAGCAGCTGTGTAGGATGTAGGATTTAGCATTAATGAAAATGACTGAACTCGTTGGGGTGGGAGGACTCTGCTGCTAGCCTGCTGAAGTAACAGCTGCTGGGAAAATTAAAGCCTCTCTCTCATCATTAGGGATGATACCGCTTTTTAGAAACAGAGCAAGAGCAATACCCCACCCGGTATTTCCCAGTATCGATACATGTATTTGTAGTAATGCAATTTTTAGGTAAAGTGAGATTGACGAATTAAGGGTAGAATGCTTAATATTTTCATGAATTAACTCTCATCACAGATTTGTTCTGGGTCTCCATCAGCAAGATGAATGGTACGTGCAAATAAATTGCTAAATAAATAGTTTTTCAAATGGGAAGAAAAAACACTTTAGGATCTTAGGTTGTTGATGACAAAGTGTGCTCAAAATCTACAGTATTTTGGTTAATTTGCCAACAATCCAAATTAAGGTAAAGATAAGGGGGGAAAAAAACAAACAAGATTATTTTATTATTATTATTCTAAGGGCCAGATTTACTAACAGCTTGCGCCAGTACAAACCCTCTTTTGGCATTAAACTACCATCAGGACTTACTATAGACACGCAGTGAAACATTAGTGCTGAAAAGGCGTGGACAGGGTTATTTTTGCGGCTTACCTTATTGAATATGCATTTGTAGGAGTTTCCCTTTCAGATGCAACATTCATGGGAGGAGAGTATTTAAATGAATCATGCAAAGTGATTTACTAAGGTTTGCACTCATCAATTTACTGGTGTTTACGCTAAAAGGTAGATTGCAATGGTCATTATGCAAATTATCTGTCTGTTCTTTAATTTGCATGGCGTCAGTAATCACACGCAGAACTTTCCAGTCCAATCGGGCTTTTTTGGAATTGCGCTCTCGTGCTAATTTGCCCTGTTTAGTAAATTTGGCCCCAAGGCCTCTAAATTATCAACATGATCAAAACATTACTGAAAAACCTGTTGATAGTTATACTTTAAGTTAAAGGCCTTAGTATAATTCACCAATCAGTTTGTGGTACATATGTCTTTTTACGGTGAAATCTTTACTGATTTTAACAAAGCAAACGTAAGAAGAAATGTATAATGTTAGCAATATTTCAAGATGAAAACTTACTGGAGTGAATCAATTTAGATTTCCTTAATTACCCATACATTTTTTTTTAGAAACCTCACGTTAAAATGTGAGTATCAAATATCTTTTGATAAACGTTTATTTGTGCATCTCTCAATCATGATTCATTGTATCGCGATGCATTAAAATGCTTGAGTTTTGATCATAAAAAGTATATCATCTTACTAACAAATATCATTGGGAGAGTTACAACTGATATTTATGTTGTGCATGTCTAATTAGTCTGCTATATTGTAATAAAGATCTGACTGATTTACATTACAAGCTTCAGAATTCCATCTCACTTTCTGGCAATATAAACATTAGCAACTGTACCAAATTGCATATTTTGCTCAGTTTTTCTCCTTGAGTATGAGCTCCATTTTCTATACTAGAAGTCCTCCAGATACTATACTAAAAGAGCATAACATTTCTTATATTAAGGTTGAAAAATCAGATTCATTCTGCACAGTGCGTCCCATACGGTAATTCCTGATGAGAACAGCAGAGGCCAAGAAATAAACGGCCAGTTGCACGATACAAATTTAGGCCTGCAGCTCTGAGTTTATTGATGAGCTTTTATAAGAAATAAGCCGAGTCCACCACACATAAAGCCTTAATCTAACAGAGCCAACAAAACACAGCTGCAGCCGAGGATGCAACATACTTCATTATCTTCGCCGAGCTCTTTATTTGTGGATGGGAAAGCACCTCGGGCCAATCCACCCGGGCGCGGGGAACTGCCCCTCTGAGAACGCCGGCAAGAGGGGGGCGAGGGTTACAAAATACAAACCAGGTAAAATAACAATGGAAAAATTAGTGGAGTCACGAAAACCTGCTGCGAGTGTCGAGCCGAGGCGCAGCTTGCCATAGCAATACTGGGCGGATTAGGGTTCCCCCGAACAGCTACTTTGACGCAAAAAAACAACTTGTGACTTCAAAGCCCGAGTCGAGCCTCAGCCAATTTTACAGAGCGCACATATGACTGCTGAGTATTAGCTTGTGATATCTAATACGCCTGCGGCTTGTTTGGAGATAAAATATTAAATCATTTGAAAATTTCCACACTTTGTCTTATCCGCGGCCAGGTTGCTTCTAGACTCTCTTCCAAAAGCAAATCTTCTGTTGCGCACTTTCTTTGGGGAACTTGATGTTTTCTTTGTATTCTCATGGGGGGAAAGCTCAGTAATGCTCCATTCCTACAGTGAAAACTCTTTGACGGTGCTGCAGTATCTGATGACAAGGGTCTCAAGTGCTTACCACTTAACCCAAGTTCACCAAAAGCCAAAGAAATCGTGGACGGCAGAAGAATAACAAAAGTTACTTTGAAATCAAGTCGAAGAAACAGTCGCGAAGCTTCGAAAACACAGGGCAAAACAAGTCTGCTGTTAACGCGTTTCTTCACACCCAGAAACTTTTAAAGGTGGGCTTAGACTATATTACTTTACAGTGGAAGAGAGAGTCTGGAGTGAAGTGGTGGCAATGAAGGGAGAGGGATCTCAAATGAATCTGTCAATAGAAGCTAATAAAGTCTTCATCAAAGGCGATCACCCCATAAGTGCCACCTTCACTGCAGCTAGTCTCTCAGATTGGAGAACTCAATTGTGTTGTATTGATCCGGCCGGCCATCGGCGGCCCGTCGTTCTGCCTCCCCCCAAGTGCGCCAATCTTCTTAAATAAAGGCTAAATATGACTCTGTATTTCAGCGCAATCTCCGGGGCCACGCAGGGAAATAAAGAAATCGAGGTGTTGGACCATGATTGTGAGACAATCACACAGTAACCAGGGTGACCTCTGTGTGACATTGACCAAAATAAAAAAGGGATTAAAGTCGGTCACCCATCCATGTATGCTACGGCTAAGGGTTTTGGGTCTCCAAGTATGTGCGTGTCCTTGGAGAACAAGCTCAGAGAATTGAGCAACGGCACGGCACGGCTCCTAACAATCTCCCTTAAGATTCAATTGTGCCTGTACATAACTAGCAGAGGAGCTGTTAGCAAAAACAGAGGCTATGGCTCATTTCCATGATATTTTACTGCTTCATAATGCACCAATACGGCATTTTCATCGCATTTCAAGTTTCGTGAAATATCAAGTTTTCCCACCGCATTGGAAACTGTGCAATTGTCTGTTCTGTTGTGCTCGCTGTAGGTCTAAACTCTGATGAGTGGCCTGAGTCTGGTTTAACAGCCAACCTGTGCAACCAAGCGTGACTGGTATCTCCGCAAATATTCCCGAACCCTCGGGCCCCTGGGAGCACCTAGAGGAAATGCCGCCGCCATACATTACACATGCACATCAATTGGTACTGGTGCAGAAAGAGCTTAAAACAGAGCACAGTTTAAGCGGTTGAGGGTCTGAGTTAAAAATGTACATAATGCAATGTGAAGAACAGCATTAAGAAAGCACATTAAAACGGTTACGCTGATTCAAATGCATCCTGAGGAGCAGCTAAAGCAGGTCTTTTAATCGCACACAGATTTCCAGAATTCAGATTCAAAACTATACTGTATATTTGTGTTAAGAAACGAAAATTATCTATTTTGGGAGCGGGAGCCGCACGCGCCCGTCGTGCATTCACACACTGGCAGTGTTTGTCTCGCGCAGCTGAACCGCAGCTCGTGTATTGCAAATACAGACGAATATTGTCCATTATGTCACATTTTCCGGTCTTATCCTCCGACCCCTGTCTGTCTCGTGCTTTGATTTATGATGGGCAGCATATATCCACTGCAAATGCGACCTGTTTCCCTCTGTCTCATACACACATGCATATAACATGTTGTATGTTAAACGCACTGCAACGCACCCATGTCCCTAGGAAGGCTGAACAAAGTGGACTTGCAATCTGGATGAAAATAACAGCGTTTCGTCGGCATTGCGGCAGCAACACTCCAGCCTATTAACTATACCACAACAACGCTTCCCTGCTGCGATACAAAATGGCCTCATCCCCCCTTATTTCATATTCTCGGAGGAGGGGTTTATGTAAATATTGGGGCTGGTGATGTCAGCAACCCTGGAGGAATGTGTAGTAGTCCCTACTGGCCGTTTGCTGTAGTCCTTAGAAATTGATTTCTTTAAAAGCAATTTTTTCCCTTTGCTTTAAACGTTGTAACTTTGCAGATTTTGTTTATGCTCAAACAGCAACATTACACACAAGCTAAAGTTAGAAAAGTGAAATCGTGGTTTACCACCCCTTTAAAATATAAGCCCTTTTTGTTGAATTTACACAGCAAAAATAACTATTGTATCTTGACATTTGTACCACGATATAAATGTGATTGTGATAACATGAACATTTTGGCATGCCACCCACTTCTATACAATATACAGCATTAGTAGGTGATTACTTACAGACTTTGAATGTTCTTCTACACTCACGGGAATTAAAAATAAAATAGAAGATCAAAACTACCCAAATGATCCAGTATCCAGTTTCCTAAACTGTTTGAGTTTCCCCCTGTAGTAAATGTAACTAAAGCATCACTGACAGATCAGAATTCCATAAGAGCCACGTTACACCACACAAACAAGAGGAGGCAATTTTCCACCAGGCTTTATAGACGTGTGTGTGTGTGTGTGTGTGTGTGTGTGTGTGTGTGTGTGTGTGTGTGTGTGTGTGTGTGTGTTATTCAGAGAAGCAAATGATCAGGCTACAGCAGCAGTAATACAAACAGTGGCTGACTCTCAGTACTAGACCTGCTGGGCCTTTGTGTTTGTTTAATTTAATCACAAAAGAATGAATAACTTAATTTGTCAGACTGCTATGTCACATATTTCAGACAATTATACGGGCCAAGTGTCTTCCATCAGACTGAAAACAGCTATACTCTTTGCTTTACAAGTAGGGTTGTCACGGTACCAAAACTTCAGTAGTCTGAACCAATACCAGGAAAATTTTGCGGTTCTCAGAAGTAATTTCAGTACCACAGGAAATACTGTTAAATTAAGTACTTAAAAAAAAATAAAAGTGTCCCATTTTGTCTCGTCCGTTGGTTATCACCGTCAATCGTTTCAGATTCAAATCGCGCATTTAAATACAGTTTCAATCCACAAACTTTGCAGTGAGCAGCATGAAAAACAACTTAAATTCAGATTGTAAATAAGTAATAAAGCAAGAAGAGCCCTCCCTTTATAAATCTAAAGACTGTCAAGCTCACTGAATTCTGCACACTCCCGTTATGATAAAAAAAAAGCAAAATCGAACAATGAATCTCTTATTTACATCACGTTTACACAGTTTGTTGTAATAAAAGTATTCGCGACTGTAAGCATTGCTGCTTAAAACGATTTTAAACCATTAAAGCGCAATAAGCAGCGAAAGACAACTCATTTTGGTATATGTGCACACTGTCCCGAGAGATTTAAGGCAACAACAAACAAACTATATTAAGATATACATCTTTACTGTGAGACAAAATTACTCAAATCATGATGAAAGATTTTGGTCATTCTTAATAATGAATGAAACCAATAAAGATTTTTAAAAAATTGCATGATATATCTATACTCTTTGAATGAAAGAAAGAATACATCAAACCTCCCTGGCCCACTCACTCCATACAGACAAGCGCCAATTGAGACTCAATTGAGACACAGTTCACAAGCTCACAGTGAAAATTACCTCCAAACAAAACGAGCCTACAAGGGTTGCGAATGGGGGCGAGCAGGGGAGAAGGGGGGTGGAGCATCCCGTGACTAAGCCAGCAGCCCAAAACCAAACACTGATGGTTATTGATCTGCTAGTGGAATTAGAGCCGGGTCTTTCCAGTAGCCTGCTCTAATGCTGCAAGAGATGGGACGAACTAACAAGGCCAGCACGGCTAAAGCAAACCCAGGGAGACTTCTCATCTCAGGCCCCAACCACAGACGGATCCATCTGCGGGGAGGAGTTTGACGCATGTCAACGCTCCTCTGGCCCGTCCGCTCTTTTCTCTCCTGCCTCTTGAAGAAAATTGGCACTTGTCGAAGAGGGCAATTAGGTTGTAACAATGTTATGGAACTACATTTGGTAGTTCAGTACAACCCACAGTGGTGTTTTATAAATGCGCCGAACAATGCTCGCCACAACCTAAACAGGCAATTTGAAAGCCCCAGAGAAATTAAAACTTTTCCAAAAGCTTCCAAAGTAACTAACAATTTTTCCCTTTACAGTGTGAGATCAAAGCTGTATTTTAGAATAAAAGGATAAAATATTGTTTGCATTTATATTACACAGGATCTCAATGTATTCTGATTTTGTCATTTGGCCATGGAAAAAAAATGCTTTTTTAAATTTATTTTAAAAACCTTTGAAAAAGTAAAAACAAACATGAGCTCTTTATGTGAACTTAAGCTGATTTGAACTTCACTACTATTCCTATTAGGGAATTAATAGTTTTATTCAGCAAAGATACATTATATTGATCAAAAGTGACAGTACAAAAGATTTCTATTTTAAGTAAATTATGTCATTTAGAACTTTCTATTCATCAATAATCACGGTTTCCATAAAAATATTAAGCAGCAAAACTGTTTTCAACATTGATGATAAATGTTTCTAAGCACCAAATGAGCACATTAATACACTATGAGAAAAGTCTGTAAAACATAGGGCCCAATGCACTGTAAATGTGAAAAATGTTCCATATTGATTTTTTTCACTGGTGTTTTATCATATTTTGAATCAATTTTCAAAAGTGTTGTGGTTTAGGGTTGAAGGAAATGTCAGTAAAATAAACTGATGATATCCCAGCCAAAAATTAACAGTACTTAACAGATTTTTTTTTCTTACAGTGTGATTTCTGAAGAGGTCATGGTCGTGAAAAATGTCGCTTTGCCTTCATTTAAAAGATTAAAATAGAAGTTATTTAAATTATTTTAAAGTGTAAAATTACTGTATTTTTGAACAAATAAATCCAGCATCGATGAGCATTAGACATAAAAAAAAAAAATCTTATCTTTTAAATGTGTACAAGAAAAAAGTATAAAAGGAATAAAAGAGGGAAGGAGTGAGAGAAAGGGTAGGCCATCATAAATAATGTTAATTGCGATGCATCAAGAGTACTTCAAGATCAAAGCTCTTTACATTAGGTAAGCTAATGAGAAGGGGTTCTGGAGAAGTGGTCTTACATTAAAGCACTACTGACCGGGAGCACAGAGCATGAGGAGGAGCGTGTTTTTTTTATGTGAGGAATGAGAAAGTGACAGCACAGCACTACCTTCACTGCACAAAGATAAACAACTGGCCTGTTTAGCTAGCCCTCACCCCTAATCCCGGCCTTTTCTTCTCTCTCCTCCACCTCATCACTCTCCCCTGCACTCGAGGGGCAGCCAGGGATTTGTTTGCTGCACCTTGAGGCCGATATTAAAAAAAAAAAAAAAGGAGGAAAAAAAAAAGTGCAGAAGAGATTTTGAGTGACAAAGGCAAACAAATAAACAGCAGGGCTGAAGGCGACCTTTGACCTGGGGGGCTTTGTTTAAATCACCCTCCAGTCATTTTGAGCAGATTCAAATGCTGTTAGTTTTGACAGAGGTGAAATGCTGCTAGTGTGAGAATGAACTCTACTTTGAAGGGGGGAAAAAAGATGAAAAGAGGAAAGGTGGGAGTGGGAGAGATGAATTTAAGGGTTCTGCATATACAGCTGATAACAAGGGTCAGGGCATGTCAAGAACGTCATTTTTAAATCAAAAGGTGCTGAAAAAAAAAGGGCTTCAGAGGCTCTGCACGATCCCAGCTGAGGAATAGGGTCTTATTTAGCGAAACAATCGATCATTAAACTTTTTTTTTTTATTGTATATACTTTTTAACCTAAATTGCTCATCTTGCGCTGCTCTGCGGCTCGCCACGGATTGTGTAATCACACTGGAAAGATCACGCTATACGTAGTGTGTGTGTGTGGTTGTGTGTGTGTGTGTGTCGCCCCAAGCCAACGTGTGAGGACTAATACAAAAGCCCCATTACCAAAATACACTTCATCTTCAACTCATCCGACATCGTTGTTTTACCTTTTTTTGACACGGGGGCGGTACTTCTGCCTACGTCTAGTGTGACCTTTCCGACGTGATTACGTAATCTGCAGCAGACCGCAGAGCAGCACAAAATGAGCAATTTAGGTTAAAAAGTATATATATTAGGGGTGTAAATTACGGTACACGTTTTCGTACCGAACCATTTCGGTACAGGGCTTTCGCTAAGTTGTGCACCGAACGGTTCCGAATGCAATCTTTAACAGTTAACAGTTGGCTTATCTTAAGCGTGCAACACACTTCAATCCTAGTTCCCACTCGAACATATTAAGTATTCAGTCCATTTCATCACGAAATTCCGTTTTGACGCTCTTTAATGTGACAACTGATCACTGTATAGGCGCGTCAATCCAAGCGGCCACGGCGCGCGCTATCATCTCTTCCAGAAGAATAAACATGAATTAATATCTTAAGGTATGTTGAGGATACATTAACACTTAATGAAACGTATCATGTGTCGTGTAATTGCTCAATCAGTGTTTCAATCGCGGAAAGACGTCAAACAGCTTGTAAACAATGTCACGTAGCATCATTTACCTCAGAAGTCATTCAGTGTCCACAGCTGTTAATTCACTAGAGAAATCAACTTTCACTAAATATATGCACAATATACATATATACACACACACACACACATACTTTACCTCTTAGTGATGTCTTGATTATTTAATGTATGTTTAGATAAATCTGTCATGAAAATGACAGCCACTGTGCATAAATGATTATATTTCAACAACGAATTGGAGAAAAAAACCTAATTTTATAATTAGATTTAGGAGTTAATGCAAAAACTGCCTTATCTGAAGTTTACATATTTGCACACAATGTGTTATTTGAGTGTTGATTATTATATCTAAACATGAATATCAGCTGAATCTAGGCTCATAGTTTGGCCTCTGTTGTTAACATTTAATATTATAGTAATGTGCAAGTAAGGGCTCCCTATATATTTTACAGCATTATCCTTAAGAAACTTTTAGTTATAATTTAATTAATTTAAAGTCAGACAATATTTTCAGTAAACCACTGTTTAATAAAAAATAAAATAAAATGCTATTTTTTAAACTGCTGTACCGAACCCGTACCGAAACGTGACTTCAAAACCGAGGTACGTACCGAACCGTCAGTTTTGTGTACCGTTACACCCCTAATATATATTTATTTGTTTATTTTATTTATTTCTTTAAATGATCGCTTCGCTAGATAAAACCCTATTGAAGAGCCTCTGAAGCCTGCATTGATTTGGACCATCAACGTTTTGGTTGCCATTGAAGTCTATGATGTGGAGAAAAATTCTGGAATGCATTTATAAATTAAAAAAAAAAAATCATGAAAATAATCCAATCACAGTTTCCACAGTTTAAAGGGATAGTTCACCCAAAAGTGAAAATCCCCCCATGATTTACTCACCCTCAAGCCATCCTAGGTGTATATGACTTTCTTCTTTCAGACGAATACAATCGGAGTTATATTAAAAAATGTCCTGGCTAATCCAAGCTTTATAATGGCAGTGAATGGGAGCTCAAAATTTGAAACCCAAAAAAGTGCATCCATCTATTTATAAAAGTAATCCACATGGCTCTGGGGAATTAATAAAGGCCTTCTGAAGTGAAGCGATGCATTTTTGAAGGAAAAATATCCATATTAAAAACTTTATAAAAAGTAAAATATCTAGTCCGCCTTCCGTATTCAATTTATGAAGAAAATGAAATGCTTACGCTTCAAACTTCAAAACCCTTACACTACGTTGAGTCAGTTAAAGTCGGCATGAAATCAAATTGTAGTGTTTACTATAATTTTTATCTGTGCACTTAATTTTAAAAAATTAATTTACCCGTATAATCTTTAATCTAATACATTAACCTTCCCTCCCCCCTCGAAACGACTTCTCTTCCTGTCATGTGCTATGTGGCGCGAGGGCGGGGCTATCGCCCTGTCTCGTTTCTGCGCCGCCTCGCAGAAACATGTCACTGATCGTAGCAATATGGTGGTGCATTTTTTTCGGTATACACAATACCTTCTTCAGGAAGGACTTGAGGCAAAAAGAGAGAAATATATGAGAAAAGCTTTATGTAAAAATGACTCAATATAGTCGGACGATCAGCTTGTCGTGACGGCTCGCACTTAGGAATGCAGCGTATGTGAACGCGCTCACGGTGCGCCCCCCTTATAGGGAGAGTAAAAAAGTTTTACAGAAATAACACCATAAAAGGCTTAAAATGAGTGAAATATGTAGCATAAACCAGCGAAAAGTGAAGAAATATGCTCAGTAACATATGTAGAATAGATTTAGAGAGAAAAGAAATGTATTTAAGAGATAGATTGAGTTTTTCCTCCACAACTGAGTGCAAACTGGCATTCAAATCTGCCTCCATTTTGTTAGCAACGCCCAACTTCCAATGATCAAATCAATTCCCGAAGGACGAAACCAAGCCCCGCCCTAAATTTTTTCTAATTTCAGAAGCCGTTTCACTCGGATATACGTCACAATAAGGAGAAAAGGACGATCTCAACTTCCGTTTCACGCAGACTTAAATCCATTTTCTGTAAGTTGAATATGGAAGGCAGTCTGGCAAAAGCTAGATATTTTACTTTATAACATGTTAAAAATTAATATTTTTCTTACACAAACACACTACTTCGCTTCAGAAGGCCTTTTGTGCTCCCATTCACTGCCATTATAAAGCTTGGAAGATCCAGGACATTTTTTATATATAACTCATATAGAAAGTCATATACACCTAAGATGGCTTGAGGGTGAGTAAATCATGGGGTCATTTTTGGGTGAACTATCCCTTTAACTAGATTAAGAAAATCAACAATAAGCAAATAATAAAAAGCATATTAGAAAGACACTGACGACTAAAGTAATGACTGCTGAAATTTCAGCTTTGCCATCACAGGAATACATTTTTTAATTGCAATATTCCACAATATTACTGTTTACTAGGGGTGTAACGGTACACGTATTCGTATTGAACCGTTTCGGTACAGGGCTTTCGGTACGGTGCACACGTGTACCGAACAGTTATGAATGTAATCTTTAACAGTTAACAGTCGGCTTGTTGTAAGCGCGGAACACACTTCAATCCGAGTTCCCACACGAACATATTAAGTATTCAGTCCATTTTATCACGAAATTCAAACGATAAATGCCGTTTTAACGCTCTTTAATGTGATGTGACTGATAGACGCGTATCAGTTCAACTTAAAGCGGCAGCGCGGCGCACAAGTCAATGCGATCATCTCTTCCTAAAGAATAAACATAAATTAATATATCTTAAGGTATGTTGAGGAAACATTACAACTTATTGAAATGTATCATATGTCGTGTAATCGCTCCATCTGTGTTTCAACCGCGGAAAGACAATAAAACAGCTTGTAAACAATGTCATGGAGAATCACGTTTACTCAGAAGTCATTCAGTGTCCACAGCTGTTAGCTCACTAGAGAAATCAACTCTTTCACTGAATACATGCACTATATTAGCCGTTATATTCATAATATTAGCCTATATATATTCATTATATACTACTTAGCCTGTTAGTGATGTCTTGTTTATTTAATGTATGTTTAAATAAACCTGTCATGAAAATTACAGCCACTAAATGATTATATTTCAACAACGAATAAAAAGAATTAGATTTAGAAGTTAATGCAAAAACTGCCTTATGTGAAGCTTATGAGTGTTGATTATTATATCTAAAAATAAATAGCAACTGAATTTAGGCTAATAGTTTGGGCTCTGTTGTTAATCTTTAATAGCTGTATGTAAGTAAGGGGTCCCTATATAGTTTACAGCATTATCTTTAAGAAACTTTTAGTTATAATTTAATTCATTTACGGACAGACACAATTTTTTTCATTAAACCACTGTTGAATAAAAATTAATAAAAAGCAATTTTGTAAAACTGCTGTACCGAATCCATACCGAACCGGGACTTCAAAACCGAGGTACGTACCGAACCGTCAGTTTTGTGTACCGTTACACCCCTGCTGTTTACTGTATTTTTGATCAAATAACGCAGCCTTGGTGAGTGTAAGAGACTCCTTTCAAAAATATTTTAATCTTACAAACTTTTGAATGGTAGTGTAAACTGATAACTATTTTCAGATTATGGTTGATAACTAATAATACCACTACAAAAATCTATACTATTTGGCTAAAATAAAAATAAAAACTTAAATACAGGCAATCATTTTGTCAGTCAAATCAATTATGCAAATTAAGTTAGACATCACAATATTATAATGTAAAGTATGAATACTAGACTACAAAACTAATATCAGTCTACTGCAAACAACTTGCCAAACATTTAATCTATAATGGCTTTAAAATATATACACCAATTATTAATCGGTACAAAACTGCTTTTGTTTATTAGGAACTTACTGGGAAACAACAGTCCCCAGTCCAAACAAGATGCATTCATAAACCATGACTTCATTAGTACACATTCCCTGCCTTGCCAGCACCTGTTATCCTGGAAATAAAATGTATTTTTTATGCTGCATACTTTGAACAGAAGCCACATTATTCCGGCTGACCACAGAGCGGAGTGGAGCCGGGCAGTGAAGAGCAGGCCGGAGCGTACAGTAATGAGTTTCACAGCTTGCTGTCTGCTCATGATGGATGGACTTGTGCTCCAAAATACTTTACGGTCAATCACCTTATAAATAACGGATGTTTTATCATGCTGAATTAAAACATTTGAGAGATGGCAAGCATACGGATTCCAGTTCCGCCATGCGTGTGAGAGTGTCTCTCCACCGAGCGCTTCCTGAGGAATGTGTTGCTGAAGGTTGCTTCCTGGACTCCATAAGTCTTCAGGAAGCATCCCAGTAGCGTTCAGAGTTGATTTACTGCGTGACATGGTGGCAGAATGATGTGGCCATCACAATGTGGCATGGGTTTCAGTTCTGATACATTACTAATCATGTAAAGCTACTACAAATTTTACAATGACGCTTTCCTGATGCATCTAGTCATGGAGATTCTTTTCTTCTGATGCAATTCAGTGTATTACGGTTCAAATTTGGAAACATCCATGTCTCTAACACTTACTAGGAATACCTCTTCATAAAACCACATGTCAAAACAAAAATCCATATAAATATAACTCTGACTTCTAAGAACATGAATCACAGTAAGGGAGTTAGTTGTGAATATGAAAGCGAATATTTTTGACTGACTCAAACAAACTGATGAGTGAATCAGACATCACGGCTCACGGTGTTTGTTGTTGCATCCACTATGATGTCTGATGAAATCACATGAGGACACACCAGTTTTTCACAACTACTTTTTAAGGGGGGGGGGGGGGGGGGGGGTATAAATGCTATTTCATTACACTGTTAAAGAGTTGGATTCTCATGCTAAACATGGCCAAAAAAAAAAAAAACGAGTTGGACGTATGACAGTATTTCTGTGCCAAATGCACTCCCTCAGGATTAAAATAAGTTTCGGAAAGTTTTTTTCGAGTATGGCCCTGTATGACGTCATAAAGGGTGGAATTCCTTGTATGGGCACACTTCCCGAATGAGCGCGTGCACATCCACCAGAGCAAGAGCACGTCCATCAACGAGCTTCGTTCAGGTTACGGGAGCCATCGCAGCGCTGTCATTTTGTTTTTTCGACCACGAAAATCAACAATGTCACCAAAGAAGTGTGTTTCTGGTTGTGAGGGAAAGATAACCTTGTTCAGCTTCCCAAATAACCCAGCGTTAAGGAAACCGAACGCAGTTTGTTTTTCCGGAGCAGCAACGCTGTGCAAGTGTGTTTGTTTGTTCCCAGCATTTCGGTGATGAATGTTTTAAAAACAAGGCCCAGCTTGGTGCTGGATTTTCAGATCGTTTGAAACTGAAAGATGGAGAGGTCCCAGCGAAAAAAAGATCATGAGTCGGTAACGCAAGCAGTAAGTAAAACTGCATCAAATGTCTGTGTTTGGCTGGCAATCGGCGCATAAGTGCATATAATGTCAACAACATAAACGTATAGTGAATCAAAAGTTATCTAGGGATCATGTGATGAAGTAGGCACGCGTGTGTGTGTGTGTGAGAGAGAGAGAGAGACTCTTTAGCTCTGCCCACTGCACGCCTCCACAGGCTTGGCTGTTTTTGGAAAGAATCGGGACAGCGTATCTGTCTTTTATTAATCTGATAAAACTAAAGACTCTTCTGAGATATGAATGATGCAATACCACTCTATAGGTGCTCAAGATTAACATGAGAGTGACGGAAACTGTGCGTTATGACCCCTTTAAGTTCTGTTTTTATTTTTTCTGTAGCATTTGCAACCATTTTAGCCACAAACTGGAGCTCTGAAACATTATCAGACAACAGTAAGGCCTTCATGATCACCGTTAACATAATTTAAAGACCAAACATTCTTTTCCCAGTAATAATTTTAATCCACTCACGCTTGGTTTTCTAATTAAATTCAATCCTTATTCTTTTTATTTAGAAATAGAGAGCTCAGACGTCCCTCAGTGTGTCCTTCAGCTGAGGCAGCCCCAAATTAGCACCTCTATTTAGAGGAAAAACAAACAGCCAATATGAGACCCGCTGTTTCCGTCGCATCCTTTGAACGTGTACCCTTGCAGATACCCTCCTGTGTGTCTTGAGTGAGGGTATGGGTGTCCGCAGGGGGTTTGACTGGTGTACGGCGAGGGGTTAAGCCTGGGAGAGCGGTCAGCTCAGCAGGATAAATCACCACACATGCTCAGGCTTGGAGCTCATTTCACACCACTGCTGATGACTACTATCATCCACAACTGCATGAAAAGAATGAGGGAACGAGAGAGAGCGGACTGAAAAAGGAAAGAAAATAAAGGGAGAGAGAAAAGGAAAAAAGCAAGGTGACGAGAGGGAGAAAGGGGGGGGGGGATCTGGGCCTTATTCGTTTCACCTGCTGCGTTCCTTCAGTTCCACACTAATAGCATTCCCATGGGGCGTGAGAGCATAACCTGCAACCACGCACTGTAGACTTAGACAACAGGCCTCGACTACTGTGTTAGCAAGACACTGTGGCGCATACTAAAACAAGCCCTGCCTACAATTAGACCACAGTTTGAGTCGCTATACAAGGGGAGGAACAAAGGTTGAAAGGTGTGCTTCTGTAGTAAAATAAAAACACAGCAAATGCAGTTTTTCCTTCTTGTTTTTCTACGATGTCAATCATGATTTATATTACTACCACTCAAAACTTTGAAACCTGTAGGTTTTTTTTTATGTTTTTGAAAAAGGTCCCCTATGCTCAACAAGGCTGCATTATTTAATTAAAAATAAAGTAAAAACAGTACATTTTGTGAAATAGTATAATAATTATATATATATATATACACACACACACACACCAAAAGTATTATTAGGAACACCATACTAATACGGTGTTTGACCCCCTTTCGCCTTCAGAACTGCCTTAATTCTACATGGCACTGATTCAACAAGGTGCTGAAAGCATTCTTTAGAAATGTTGGCCCATATTGATAGGATAGCATCTTGCAGTTGATGGAGATTTGTGGGATGCACATCCAGGGCACGAAGCTCCCGTTCCACCACATCCCAAAGATGCTCTATTGGGTTGAGATCTGGTGACTGTGGGGGCCATTTTAGTACAGTGAACTCATTGTCATGTTCAAGAAACCAATTTGAAATGATTCGAGCTTTGTGACATGGTGCATTATCCTGCTGGAAGTAGCCATCAGAGGATGGGTACATGGTGGTCATAAAGGGATGGACATGGTCAGAAACAATGCTCAGGTAGGCCGTGGCATTTAAATGATGCCCAATTGGCACTAAGGGGCCTAAAGTGTGCCAAGAAAACATCCCCCACACCATTACACCACCACCAACAGCCTGCACAGTGGTAACAAGGCATGATGGATCCATGTTCTCATTCTGTTTACGCCAGCATCTGAATGTCTCAACAGAAATCGAGACCAGGCAACATTTTTCCAGTCTTCAAATGTCCAATTTTGGTGAGTTTGTGCAAATTGTAGCCTCTTTTTCCTATTTGTAGTGGAGATGAGTGGTACCTGGTGGGGTCTTCTGCTGTTGTAGCCCATCCGCCTCAAGGTTGTGCGTGTTGTGGCTTCACAAATGCTTTGCTGCATACCTCGGTTGTAACGAGTGGTTATTTCAGTCAAAGTTGCTCTTCTATCAGCTTGAATCAGTCGGCCCATTCTCCTCTGACCTCTAGCATCAACAAGGCATTTTCGCCCACAGGACTGCCGCATACTGGATGTTTTTCCCTTTTCACACCATTCTTTGTAAACCCTAGAAATGGTTGTGCGTGAAAATCCCAGTAACTGAGCAGATTGTGAAATACTCAGACCGGCCCGTCTGGCACCAACAACCATGCCACGCTCAAAATTGCTTAAATCACCTTTCTTTCCCATTCTGACATTCAGTTTGGAGTTCAGGAGATTGTCTTGACCAGGACCACACCCCTAAATGCATTGAAGCAACTGCCATGTGATTGGTTGATTAGATAATTGCATTAATGAGAAATTGAACAGGGTGTTCCTAATAATCCTTTAATAATTATTATTATTATTTTAATCCTGAATAATTTTTAGCATCATTACTCAGTGTTTTCAGTGTCACATGATCCGTCAGAAATAAATCTAATATGCTGATTTGTGATACATTTTTGTACATTATAAATGGCTTTACTCTCAATTTTAAACAATATTATAATGCATTGAATGCTGATAAAACCTTTTTTTTTTTTTTTAAGTGACCCTACTGACCCTAAACTTTTGAAATGTAGTATAAAACTTTGTGAACTCCTGTCATTTACTGTGGGACTAAACACATATATCCCTAAAATACTGACTAACATTCAGGCTATTTCATATCCATTTTGATTGCTTGGTCCTTTGTTGTTTTGGTTTGGTTTTGAGTTTTTTCACAGGCATATTTGCAAAATGCACTGTACTATAATAAACAGAACATAAAAATACTTATAATTCATCAATGGCAGTTCACAGCTTTCACACCAAGTAAACAACAGCGAGATTAATCAGAGTGTTTAAATACATTATGAATAAAAATTGCAACAAGACTGAAGCAGAGCTCTTCACTGCAGCAGAGGACAGCTGATTAATCTCAAAGGTGCTGAACTCTCTCTCTGCCCCCTCACTTTAAGAGAAGCCAGCTGTGTTGCTGCTACTGCAGCCTGTCTTGATACACCATAAGACAGAGCGCAGGGGATTCATAGCCATTCAAACCAAAATAAAAATGTTGTCCTTCCTTACAACTCATGTATTTTCCTATTTCCAAACTTTCCTTGACTTCCTTTATTCTGTAGAGCAAAAATGTGATTTTGATTTGAAAAATATTCACAAATCATACAATACAAGTTCATGGTGACCATAGCTGTTCCATAAAATACCATAAAAGCAGTGTGAACAAACCAAAAATTGTGTTGTTATTCACTGAGTTTTACACTACAGTGAACCATTAAATCGAGAACTGCTGAAAACGAATGATCGTCATTTTTGGATGAACTATTCTTGTCAGCATGAAGTCAGCTAACGTAACATGGATGCTTCCTGCCCAGTGAAGGCCCCTCTGTCCATTCACACTCAAACTCTGCACAAGCTCTTCATTTACATTCACCATTCAGCGAAGCCTTAATCAGTATTAAGTGTCAGACCGGCCTGTATTTATACGTGATGCTGTGTTTCCAGCCTCCAAGCATTGACAGCAAATCCTGCGTGTGTGTTTTATAAAGCACGGTGGTTAGATGGGTTGGATTAGGCTCAAGTCACCTAATGACTATATTATGAGCCAGTGCATTAAGGAGGATTAATCTTAATCTGAGCTGTTTCAGTTTGCTGTGTATGTGTGTGAGCGAGTGAGAGGGCAGAGGGCCTAGCAAGGAACAGCCCAAACACGGCAGAACAGCATTAATGAAGAGCTCTGGAGGGACTGAACTGATCAGTCCAGTGTGGACTCTCCTGCAGTATGAGAGAATCAATGACTGTTTACATATTAGGGGTCTGTGTTGATTAGTCGTGGATCAGAAGACTTTAGCTGCGCTTGTTCTATTTACTGCGACCACAGAAAGAAAAATGCACTATGATGTGTGTGTAACCTGCAACAACAAAAATACATTTGGAATTTTGTGAAAGTTGGGGGGAAAAAACAAAGTACTTTACGCAGTTCACATTGTATGATTTTCAAAGTCGTAGGATCACTGTTCATTTCGCACTGCATGACTATCTGGGGTAGCATTCAGTCGCTGCTGTGCGCACTGCACGATGGATCGGCAACCGAGGGTTTCACAATTTACAATAGGAAGAATTGCAGACAACTGGTTCGCAAACTACGTTTCATAACTAAACACGCGAGAAGTGATAAGGAAATAATAAATCCATGTGTGTGTGAGACTCGAGTTCTTGTGCGAGACTGGAGTTGTTATTAAAAATGATAGCCTGCAAGAAGCTTCTGGTCCAAATTGTCTGTGCGCTGATTTGCTGCTAAAAGAAGAAGAAAAAAAAAAAGAAAAAGAAAAAAAAGAGAAGCGGGGAGCAAGGATTGTATGTTCTGCAAAGAGAGTTTGAGGTAAATAAAAATGTTTGCAATGTGCTGCTGTTGCGGCTGGTCAAGCAAATGATTGTGCTTTGTTTCTGCTTGATATAATTGTAAATAAATCTATTAAAATACTGATATCCTGGTTTATAACTCCTCCCCGAACTTCCCGCTGCCCTGTGTCTTGCTCTCTCATTGGCTGTAGGTCAAAGGCGATGTAATTTTCAGTCAGAACAAATTTCACACAGCAGAATTTTGCACCGCATGTGCCCGGATTCAGTCTTCACAAAGGACAATATAAGCAAAGCCTGCTGCAAACAACTTAGATGGTCTGAGTTTAAAATGGAGTGCTCATATATATATATATATATATATTTATATTATTTCACAGCTCCCCATAATATTGAATTCAGACTCAAAAATGGCACTAGCGGAATTAGCACTGTTCAAAATAATTGTGTGTATATACACACATTCATATACATACATACATACATACATACATACACACACACACACACACACACACACAATTATTTTGAACAGTGCTAATTCCGCTAGTGCCATTTTTGAGCCTGAAGTCTGAATTGAATATTATGGGGAGCTGCAAAATAATACAAAGGCATTAAACAGACATCTTTCTAGTTGACCACGCTGCTAGCCCACTACAACCAACATCAAAAGCAGTGGAGTCTGATTAAAAAATTAAATAAATAAAAAAACACCAAACTAGGGCTGCTAATAGTCAACTAACTGTTAGTCAACTAAACTTTAATTAGTCGTTTAGTCGCAGGAAAAAAAAACTCCACAGGAAGTGGCGAAATCATGCAGCCTGTGCCGTTATGGCTCAAATGTGGCGTATCACTTGAAAGATGTAAGTAGTAGCAACTTTACAAGTCCTCTAAGCTCTAACATTAACCTAGATGAATGCCTAGATAAATGTGCGCTATTATATAGTCAAATATCTGTGTTTGTGTGAAGAGTGCACTTACTGCCTTCACATACAGGCGCCGGCATGATCACTTGCATTTACTTTAAACACTCATTTTTGTCATACAGGAGTAATGCAAACTTTAAAAAGGCCTACTTTTATTTCTGTAAATTCACAATAACAACAAAACAATCAGGATGTGCTTGATCTGCTGTCTCAGTGAATTTGAGCATGTAACAAAAATGAACCGAAACTCAGTGTATACTTGCCTCACAGACGTGAGAAATATAGCCTATCAAGAGATAAGATAGAAATGTCTACTTTTAAATTAACTAATTCAAGTGGAAAACAAATATTCTCAGATTGTGGAATCCTGAAATGTGCATATAGGCGCGTTAACTACTAAGGAGATGAGAGTCAGCATCATCGACCATCTCTGCAGCCGAAAACACAGAAAACATTATCAATAATTAAAATGTTTAAACAGTCTCCTTGCTGTTTTTTCACACCTCATAGTCATTACGTTTGCCAGTGTGCTGTGGAGAGCTTTATGCGTGTGTTTGAGCGTTGATGTATTTATATATATATATAGGCAATTAAAGACATTATTATGATTCATAGCTTATTAATATAAAGGCGCGATTAGTCGACTAATGGCTATGTCGACTAGAAAAATCTTTAGTGAAGGTCAGCCCTACACCAAACCAACCCAAAACACGAAACCAAACCAAAGGAAACTAGAGATGTTCCAATACCCTTTTTCCCTTCCCGATACCTGGGCTCAGGATATCGGCCGATACCAAGTACTGATCCGATACCTAGGTGTGTATCTGTAAATACAGCTATATATATTACTAGCCCTGTATGAATTGCTAGAATTATTTTATGGTGTGCTTTAGACTTATCCCTTAATAAAACATGAACAAATACATACAGTGAACTACTGTATTTATTACAGTATTTTTATTATCTGACATGCATTTGACAGTAATATTATTTATTTTTAAGCGAAAAAATAAACTTCAAATGGAGCCACAGATCTAACACTGCAAACTGAAAAAGGTATTTTAGTTTTACAATATAACTGTATAAAAAAACAGTGCAACAAATAAATGTAGGAATATAAAAAATGATAAATGAATCAGAAAATAATATCTTTACAACCATCTAGGCATAATTATTATTACTAGTAGAGATGTATTTTTATTACATAGAGACGTGGCTAAATCTACTGTAGGCTACAACAGTAACCTAATAAATTCTGAAAATTTCTTCAACGTTAAACCAAACTTAGTAGAAGAACCGCGCATTGGTTAGGCAAAGCTTGCAGTCATAACTAGGTCAAGTACTCGCCGATACCGATGGCAGACTTTTTTGTGGTATCGGTGATATTTCCGATACTAGTATCAGAATCGGAACAACTCTAAAGGAAACCAAACAAAACAAAAAAATTAAACAAAGTGGGCAACAATTTTAAACAATATTTTTGATATTTTTATACCAATTTAAAAAAAAAAGTTTTAAAAAGTTGAAGTTAAAAAATAAAAATGTAATGGCTATACAGCACTGCAATTGTAGTACTAGAAAAACAAAAGCAATCTGTCAGGAACAATCAGAGTGTAATCATCCACCAAGACCAAAGGAACTAAACTTTTGTTAGTGCCAGTATCTCTCTCCATGGTAACAGCTGGTGACTTTGAACAACACAGGCTCGGGGACCACATTTCTGTGCAGTGATACCACAGGGTCTCCACAGTGGGCAAACATTAAAGCCTATCGGGTGTACTCCCAGCGGGATATTGAAATGCTATGCTGAGAGTGGCGGGCAATGCCCTGCGCAGCTTAGCAGACCAAGGCGACAACTGTCATAAATTACTCCCCTGTGGGTCAGCATGTCTGCGGTACTGTAAGCAGTCTTGCATGGAAAGAGGGGTGAGAGACTACACAGTGCTATCCACAGGCCGACACTGGCATCAGCCATGCCAATTTCAACCACCATAGCTCTCAAAACAAACCAGCACGCAGAGAGACGTGCACACACACAAAGCCGGGAGAGCCGTTCCGGGGGAAGAAAAATGACGGAAGGACTTGAAGACTCGTGCATGGCCTCATCTCCCTCTTAGTTTCCATTCATGGGCTGAGAGTTTGAAGAGCAAAAGTACTCGAGCCAAATTCCCATCCCATCTCAACCTTTTCTAGTGATGTCTAAAGTGCACTTCCCTGGGGCTTGCTGTTTGTCATAAAACATCTCTCAGCACATAATTTACCCCAAACCGGAGAAGCAAAAAAGAAATACAAACACAATTTACAGAAGTGGTGGTGGACCAGAATACTGCAGCCGCTTGCCAGCAGAGCGGTAATTTTAAACCGTCCGGCGTTAAGTGGCTCTTCCACCATACTGTGTGGTAATGTGGGACAGCTGAGCACATGGGCCCCTGGCCAGGGAGTGCATTATCTTTATGAATTCATGACAAAATTCTTCCTAGATAGCAACAGCAAGATAGGTGTTTGTAAACATTCAAGCTCCATTTTCACATGAGAAATGTCTCGAACAAATGGAGATCAAGCTGAGACGTCTACGCGCTACGCAGGCAATCGGTCATGCCCTCCTAGTCGCTGGCAATCAACATGCTTTGCAAAAATCACTAAATTAACTGAACATAAAAAGATTTTATTATTCGCTATTGTCCAACACATTGTAAAATAATAATAATAATAATAAAAATGCATAAAAAGGTTTCCACACTTAACATTTTGACATATTTGTCCGAAAAACTGCATTTGAAGAAAAATTGCTAGCAGAACACACTCTTTAAAGGTATCAGAATCCACATGCCAACAATGCTCCAAAGATTTCAGACTAAACTTGACACAATGTTGCTTACATTACGGGCTTTGCTAGGCTTAGTTTATAAGTGCATAATTGAGACCCTCATTCCCTTTCACACTTGTCAACTAGCCCAGTTTTTTTTAGCCAGTCACGAGATAAAAGGATGACATTGATATGGATTTATTAACCGCACAACAATTCAACGACGTGTAGAATACTTATATTGTTTCTTTGTTCTTTGGATGAACTACGTAAAGGAGAACTGTGAATAATTACACCATACTTTAACAAACTCATCAAATCCTTGCATTTTATCATGTGTTGTTTGTTTCTTTTGTGCCTTGTGACAGAACACTTTCCCATATATCGAGTTTTTGCAGTCTGTTGCATCTCCATCTCAGCCCGTCCGTTCTGCACACGCAAGGCTGCGCCTATCCAATCCGACTGGCATCACTGCCATGGAATGCTGAAGTCCACATTTTTCCCATTCAGCAAGGAAAAACGGCCTTTCAAAACCAATCAGCTAGAAATGTTGCTTTGTTTTTATTTTCAACTGAACTTCCTGGAACCTATTATGAAGCTGTCAGGGATGTATATTTAGCTATGGCAACAGTGGGCCTCCTCGCCCACTTGCGCCAATGGTCATGTCACCTCTGATAAACAGAAAAACAATTGGCTATCCCCTTTGTCACCTTAAAAGAAAATGGCCGAAAGCATGCTGGGGAAGAGATGGCCAATCACAGGCAGAAGAAATGGAGATCTGACAAATACTGTGGGACTTTTACAATCGGTTCCTCATGATTCTTTATTGACATAAGATAAACTACTCATTAAGTTTAATCTAACAGTTTGCCTTAACTGAAGGTCTTTTGGTCTGGACCAAAAAGAAAACTATACATTTATTCCTGATTTGCTTAGCGTTCACACTGTCATTTTTAATGGAACACCCCACTATTTTTGAAAATAGGCTCGTTTTCCAACTCCCTTTGAGTTAAATAGTTGAGTTTTACCGTTTTCGAATCCATTCAGCCGATCTCTGGGTCTGGCGGTAGCACTTTTAGCATTGCTTAGCATAGATCATTGAATCTGATTAGACCGTTAGCATCTCACTCAAAAAATGACCAAAGAGTTTCAATATTTTTCCTATTTAAAACTTGACTCTTCTGTAGTTACATCGTGTACTGAGACCGACGGAAAATGAAAAGTTGTGATTTTCTAGGGCGATATGGCTAGGAACTATACTCTCATTCCTGCGTAATAATCAAGGAACTGTGCTGCCGTACCATGGGTGCAGCGGTGCAATGATATTACACAGCGCCTGAAAATAGGCTAACTTCCGTCAACATAACCAATGTGACAACCTGCTTGCACAAGGAGCATGCCTTGTAACCATGGAGACATTTGTGAGAGACAATTTAGAAGATATTTACTATGGTGCAGATCCTGAACCGTATCTATCTGATATCTGCAATTCTGCAACTACACAAACTTAGTGCCGGTCACGTTAGAAGTTACCTAGCTGGGGACTATTTTCAGGTGCTGCGTAATATCGTTGCGCCGCTGCACTCATGGGACGGCAACAAAGTTCCTTGATTATTACGCAGGAATGAGAGTATAGTTCCTAGCAATATCGGCCTAGAAAATCACAACTTAGTACACAATGTAACTACTAGGGGTGGCACGGTTCACAAAACCCACGGTTCGGTTCCTATCACGGTTTTAGGGTCACTGTTTTCGGTTCTGTACGGTTCTTGTTGTTGTTTTTTTTAATCGTTAACACTCCCGAAATTTACTTCAGCATATGGTATATAGTTTAATCATCCACAATTTAGGATACAGTATTAAAAATGTTTTAACTGGCTTAACTAGCTGTCTACAGAGTCCGACACATTGGCGTAACATTTTTCATGTCAATTTTGATCAGAACAATGCACTGTGGCTTTAATGCAGCTGACCTGATTAACAAATTTTCACCATGAAGTGTTCCGTGTGTTTCACAATCACCATATGACATCCAGCGCTGTGAAAAAAAAAAAAAAAATACACGAAAACACAACACTGCCAGAAGTGTTTGCCCAAACTTCAAAGGCATGTTTAAATGATTAAAACTAGAAGCATATCTTAATTAGGGGTGCACCGATCCGACTTTTTCAGTCCCGATACCGATGCCTGGGCTTTGTGTATCTGTCGATACCCGATACCGATCCGATACTATTGTTGAATTAATAATAAACTGTATATCTTAGCATTACAAATTAACAAATAGTCTAATTTTCTGCCATATGCAATTTAATAAAAATTATCAGCTAGCTAACAACTTTGTTCTGGTTTCACCTCACTCCAGTCTAAATGATTGTAGGCTAGGCCTATTTATTTTACTACACATTGTTAACAGAAATAAGCTGAAATACTGTTGATAATTAAAAATAATTCTTACCCACTCTTGCTAAATTGGGTAAGCACACTTGTGTTCTCATTTCAGATGTGTTCTGAGTAAATTAATAAACTGATTGATGAGTTCAGTGTTGGACAGATCAGATGTTCTAACCAGACGTTTAAATGATTCAGTTCAAAGGAGTCATTAGGTCACGAATCGGACATTAGCAGACGCGTTGTGTGCGAATCCCGTCTGTTAGAACATCGCGAAAGATGTCAACACACAGAAAACACTTCATAACGGAATATAATTTGTCTCCCGTTGATTGAAAGTATGCTTTATGTCAGCTGGTCAGAGAAGAGTCAACATTTTTTGAGCGCAATTCACAACCAGCGATAATTCAAGGACAAAATTGTCCAAATGTGTCACGTGCAACATGGTTTCGGTCTTCCGACCTTTTGATTTGGATTAATATGTGAAATATGAGAAAGAGCTAACAGCTAACACTGATTATTTTGAAGACCCAGAGAGTGTGCGCGGGGGAGGAGCTCTCTGATCGTTCTCTCTGTCACTCAGTCAAAAGTGCAGCATCTATTCTACATCACTCGTAAATCACAATAACTCATCAAATTAGGCTTTGGCGGCCGTCAAAAAATGTTCAATGCAGGAAAAACCCTGACTTTGCAGTAATACCACCTCCCCTCGAAACATTTAAGTTATTTTGCAGACATTGCAAACAGCCGACGAACTAGTTGGCGTGGCAAGCGTGAAATATCTCCTCCACACAGCCGACTCTCTGGCTCGCTCCATGTTACTTCTAGCATGCGACACGAAGCAACACGACACTTCTAGCATGAAGCTGACGAATGACGTAGGTTCTGCTGCGACGGAAAAAAAACACCTGGATCGGCTTGTGGATCTGTTCATATTTCCGATCCCCAATCCCGCTATTTTGTCAGTATCGCGGCCGATATGCACCCCTAAACCACTTTTACTTTATTTTACTGTATGTCCACACACACACACACACACACACACACCTCTTATTTCACACGAAAAGGACACCCACTGTCTGAGGTAACATACGGGCACGAGGATACATTGCGCATGCGTCGAAACCGTGCGACGCACATGCTCCGAACCAAGACAAGTGAACCGAACGGTACGTGTTTTTTTCATGTACCGTGCCACCCCTAGTAACTACAGAAGAGTCAAGACTTAAATATGAAAAATATTGAAACTCTTTGGTAATTTTTTGAGTGAGATGCTAATGGTCTAATCAGATTCAATGATCTATGCTAAGCTAAGCTAAAAGTGCTACCGCCAGACTCGAATCAGCTGAATGGATTCGAAAATGTTAAAACTCAACTGTTTAAACTGTTTATGACGTATATTTTGTGACCGCGCCAGTGTACCTTTGGAAGCTTGTTTGGTGAGCACCATGGCTCAGATGGCAGCGTTCACACTTATTTAAATGAACAACAATTTGCAAAATCACACCGGAGTTTGTTTTAGGGTGTGTTTACACTTGTAGTTTGGTTCGCTTGGACAGGACCAAAAAAATGAAATAAAAAAAAACATTTAGTCCTGGTCTGCTTAGCGTTCAGATTGGCATTTTTATCACAGAACCTAAAGATACCGATTCTAAAGGCATATGCAACCTGATTGGTTGTCTTTTACGAGGTATATTTCACAACAGTACTTACCGAACATCCAAAACAAAGCTGTGTGCTGGGCTAAATGCACTCGTTGTATGTGTGTAGCCTACATATGATGGTATTCCAACCAGCTGAGAACTCGAAGATTATTAAATGTGTAAAGAAGTCAAAACAATGGCAGGAATCCCTCCGTCACACACAAACAAATATCTGCTGTGAGATGCGGTTTTGATGATGCCAACATCACGAATATGATGAGAAAAACAGGTATGCATGAGCATTCGTCCCTTTTTAGGGTCTCATCTTCCTGATTTTGGTTTGTTCACATGTTTTTGGTGCAGTTACAAAGATATATGAACGCAACACGGACCAGAGTTCATTTGGAAGTGGACAAAGACTTTTCAGCAGTCTCAATCCACTTGTTTGGTGCGCACCAGGGTTTGGATGGCAGCATTCACACTCATTCAAATGAACCGCACTAACAGAGCAATCGCACCAGGGTTCGTTTAAATCGACCCAAACATGCCAAGTGTGAACACAACACACCCTAAATGACAATTAAAGAGATTCAGGTCAAAAATGTCAGTGAGTACATAAAAAAGAAAATGACAGAACCTTAAAGATTGATTCGTCTGAGCCATTTCTACATTGTTCAGTGCACAAATACCACCCTGCAAAAAGAAGAGTGTTGTTTATTGGCTTTCTATATTGAGAGCAGACCCATATATCTGTGCTGTTGAGTTTGATGGAATCTGTGCATTGAGCCCAGGATTAGCCCAACCTAAACTTGACTAAACAGTAACAAGGCAGCCGACTGGTTCACAAGTTCAGTCCACTGTGCTCTCCCCCCACCACCACCACCCCTGAGCCCACTTAAAAGAAGAAAAAAAAAGAAGAAGAAAAAAGACAGCAGTACATGTTCCCAGGTCATAAATTCAGGGTCAAGATTTCATCACTCATAACCACCGCCAGCACTGCCAGTTTAGCAGGAATTTTCACAGTTTAAAACCAACACAGGCTTATGTGCATAACTGGAATGGCTAAAGACTGACCTGTACATACCGGAGCAGCTCAACAGGGGGTGAGACACAAACAAACAGCCATGTCAGTCAAAACACAACTACCAATTGTTACCAAGACTGCTGCTAAACATACTATGAAGCATTTTCACATGTGCATTTGGTAGATGTGGCTTTCCTAGGTGATCTCAAGGTGCACATTGGATCGTGTAATCAAATTCATGACTCGAGTTAAGTTTAATCTCAATACTGTCCATTTCTATTCATTCCATTTCATACCATATCAACACATTTCAAATGACTTCAATTCATAAAAGGTGATAAATGCCACATGAAAAAAGTTAGTGTTAATCAGTTCAAACTATTCATTTCAATGAATCGATTCAGAGCATCAGCCGATACCAATCTGATGATAGCGGTGCTGTTTTTTCTTGATCACTGTAGAACTGATGATCACTCTTTTATGTGTTAAACACAATCCACACACTTCATTATTTTAGAGAAAAGCAACAAATGATTAAAAATAAATGATTATAATCTATGGAAAAAAAATATCACAAAATAGGTGAGGGGATAATTTAGCTAATTATTTATTATTTTACTCATGAAAAACTAATTTGTAGAAAATAAATACTATAAAAATGAAAAGTTAAATGTAATGTGCAGCTTTTTAATGGGGCAACAAGATATGATAGATAAGACCGAACAAGATGGGCTATTAATAATCTTTCAGCGCACAAAACTATCATAGTATGAAAGGCTCCAATACAGAGTGGCACAAATCGCTCACGTACATCCCTGGCACAGAAAGCAACATGCTGTCACAGTGAGCCACGCTCCTCATTGAAAACTTCAGGGCACAAAAAGAGATATTGTGCACACAACTCCTAGTGTTTTATATCTATCAGACATTTATTGAGCCTTTTTTCATCACGGTTATAAATTCCAGTTACTTATGTAAATATATAGACCTTTATCTACAGATTAAGTATAACAATGGAAATATTAAATATTTTTGTTTTACCAGAAGTTTTACCGTACTGCAGTCATAACAGAACGTGACGCGTTTAAATGATGAATGGAGAATGACTGAAAGCCGCAACAGAGGAAAGTTTCTGTGAACTTTGATTTAACATTGTGAATATTCATCTGTCCCTCCGCTATCGAATGGCTTTGGAAGACCTGGAAAACAGGGCTAGAATATGCTTTATAAATGTTTATTTTTTATATACACAGACCTGAATATCGGATCAGTGCATACCTAGATATATATTAGTGCACACAAATAAATAAATACATAAAAAAATATCATTAATGCTTTTGTTTCATTTAAAGACAATGGTGTGGAAATGCCTAATTTTAAATAGAGTTTAATTGTTTTGATTCAGACGTTAAATATTGTGAATCTACCTGGCAACAATGACTGTTTGGTTGAAATAATGCTAATTTCAGAGCTATTTACTATTGTTTAATTAAAAAAAAATATATATATAAAATCTAAATATTTTAATAATAAGGAATATGTGTGTGTGTGTGTGTGTGTGTGTGTGTGTGTGTGTGTGTGTGTGTGTGTGTGTGTGTGTGTGTGTGTGTGTGTGTGTGTGTGTGTGTGTGTGTGTGTGTACTGAAAATAAAAAACAGTAATATTGTGAAATATTATTAAGATGTAAAAAAAAAATACTATTAAAATGCAAAGCTGAATTTTGAGCATCATTACTTCAGTCTTCAGTCTCACATGATCCTTCAGAAATCATTCTAATATGATGATTTGCTGCTCAAGAAACATTTATGATTATTATCAATGTTGAAAGCATTAAATTGATCAAGTGACAGTATAGACATTTATAAATGTTGCAAAAGCTTTATATTTCAGATAAATGCTGTTCTTTTGAACTTTCTATTCATTAAATAATCCTGAAAAAAATATTTTACACAACTGTTTTCAACATTGATGATTATAATAATAATCAAAAGCAAATCAGCAGGATCATATGACTCTAAGACTGGAGTAATGATGCTGCAAATTCAGCTTTGAAATCACAGAAATAAATTGCATATTCAAATATATTCAAATAGAAAAAAGTTATTTTAAATTGTAAAAAATAAAAATCACAACAATACTGTTTTTGCTGTATTTTTGATCAAATAAATGCAGCCTTGGTGAGCAGAAGAGACTTCTTTCAAAACCATTAAAACATCTTAATGATTCCATAAAGTTTCCAAAGCTTTGGCATGTACATATCTATATTTAATATGTATTACTTTATTATATATATATATATTATATATATAACTCAAAATTCTCACCCTATATAATTTATTGGTAGTTACATCCCTCTATTTGGAGCATTATGTCCAGATCTTCAAAGGCTTTTAAGTCTTTGTCTCTGAGTGGAAGGCTAAATTGCAAAGCCTGGACAGCACCATGCAAGGCAGTAAAAGAAGCATGAGCACGTGGGGAGGGTCATTGGCACGCCAGTGTACCAGCAGGTCTATTTTGCTTCCAGAGCAGTCATCACCTCCTTGTTGTCCTAGGTTGTTAGCATGTCCCCCGGTCAGCTGTGGGGGCTCTGCCCGAACCACAGTCTCCTGTCCCTGTCAGCATGACAGCTTTTGTCAAAATTTGTAATCGGCAGCGCTGATCTGATTCTATTTAAGAAGGGCTCGTCAACAGGTTTAGAAGAATGGCCGCACATGTCACCTCTTTCGATTGAATATTTATGCAGCCACCCCCTCGAACGCTTGGCTGACAGTTGTTTAATCATCTGAGAGCGTCTGTTTCTCCCCCGACGGCGACAAGAAAGTTCTGACCCATGTCACCTTTACGACGAGCTCTGCTCTAAACTCAGCTGCTGGCCTAAAATAGGAGCTGTTTTTTAATGCCAGGCCACTTGAATGTTATTGACTTTGCCAGCGTTCTGTTCTTTGCCGACAGTGGGCAGCGGGCATAAGGCCTTTAATCGTACAGTTGAGCTTTGTCACAGCATTTCAATGAAGAGTAATTGAGAGTGATGGGCGTCACTGGACGACTTCCATGGACAATGATTAATGAACTGCCCGGGGAGACACAGGCTCATCAAACGCGGACGCTGAGATATTCCATGCATCTGTTGTATATTAACAATAGTACTCATGTACTCATTTTTTTTTAAAGAAACTCAAGTTGAAAGTAAGAAAAACCCATCCAGTCCCCTTCAGATAAAGAGTGCAGTTATTTTCATTAGGTGACGAGGGTAAGAAGATGATTTAAGGAATGAGTGACAGCCACAGCTTGACATAGGAGACCCAGAGGCTCAACATTTTAGCACGGAAAGCTCAAAACGTGTGCTATATCTCCAAACAATTTCTGTTGTCTGAGTAGAGCCATTTCTTTCCCATTCGTTTTCTCCTTAAGTATTTTTTTAATACATAATTCTATAAAGACTTCTCAGCCTTGAATCAAACCAACCAAAGAAGAAATCACAACATTTGATTCCAAGCAAACCATAGGCCTATTTACAACGTTTAACTATTGAGAAAAATATTGAAATGTTTTAAATAACGGTGCCTTCACAAACCCACAGGCCCTAAATGAGTCTGTATGTGTATGAAATATAGAACTCGCTCTTGAACTCGTGCTGGTTGACATGGTGATAACCACAGAAATGTTTTGATGTCTCATGGCTGTAAATAAGAAACATGGATGCCATTTGGGTGTGAGCTATTTTTGATGAAAGAAATATTAGCAACCTGAGACATTAACATCCAACAATTTTTTAGTAAACCAATGTTGACATGTTTTGTTAAGCTGCTCCTCTCTAGACTAGAGGTTCTCAACTTTTTTGACATGAATCCACCCACTGTCAGCAACAATATTCAAAAGTCCCATTTCCTTTCCAGCTTTTTATGATTTACAGGATAAAGGATTAAGGATAAGAATTGCAATTGCTACTCTATGAATTAATTTATGAGCTTGAAAAAATTAATTCGTTATAAACATGTCAGTGGATTTATAAGATTTTATTCATTTACACTTTTTTATTCCAGGTCTAGAAACCACTTTCAAAATTAGGCTTCCTCATATACACGGATCAAAACGATTTTGTGGTGAAATAAATACTACAGAAAAAAACAAATGTAATTTCTACTTGAATAATTTAGTTCAGGCAAGAATTAAAAGTAAATTCAAAATTAGTACTCAATTTAAGCTTGTCAAATATCAATGTTATAAAATTAAGTAAATCATACTAACCTTTCCTATCATGCACTGGGGCATGAATAATTAATAAGGTTGCATTTTTCACAGTTGTCCAGCTGTATTTACACCTTTTTTATCATTTATTCTGATGTCATGTTCAGTCAAATAAAACAATTATCCAACAAATGTTACCGTTATTGTGTATTGTGTACAAAGTATTGAGATCTGTGTTCAGGTGGGTACCACATTACTTCTATTATGTAGATATGTTGTCTATACAATATCTACTGTATTATTGACTTAGATGTTCTATGTAAAGCATACACTTTAAATGTATGGCTTAATTCAGTATTATATTGTTTGAGTAAAATATACTTTAAACCAAGCATCGCGAAGTAAACTTCAACGAAGTAGAAATTATTTAACTTTAACTGGCCTAACTTATCTAACTTAGTTAAATACAAATATAATTACGTTCTGCAAATGAACGACTCCTTGAGGTGCCATCCCAAAGAGGCACAAAATCCCTCACGGACCTTTTCCTGGACCGTTCCCACCTGGTGGAACGACCTGCCAATCTCGATTCGAGCAGCCGAGTCTGAAGCCATTTTCAAAAAACATCTAAAGACACATCTTTTTCAGCAGCACCTGACCAATTAAAACTGGTATGATTTAAATAAGACACAACAAGCATTAATATATTATATATATATATTATATATATTATATATATATATATATATATATAAAGTGAGGAAAATAAGTATTTGAACACCCTGCTATTTTGCAAGTTCTCCCACTTAGAAATCATGGAGGGGTCTGAAATTGTCAACGTAGGTGCATGTCCACTGTGAGAGACATAATCTAAAAAATAAAATAAAAAACAGAAAATCACAATGTATGATTTTTTGTTTCACTATTTATTTGTATGATACAGCTGCAAATAAGTATTTGAACACCTGAGAAAATCAAAGTTAATATTTGGTACAGTAGCCTTTGTTTGCAATTACAGAGGTCAAACGTTTCCTGTAGTTTTTCATCAGGTCTGCACACACTGCAGGAGGGATTTTGGCACACTCCTCCACACAGATCTTCTCTAGATCAGTCAGGTTTCTGGCCTGTCACTGAGAAACACAGAGTTTGAGCTCCCTCCAAAGATTCTCTATTGGGTTTAGGTCTGGAGACTGGCTAGGCCACGCCAGAACCTTGATATGCTTCTTACAGAGCCACTCCTTGGTTATCCTGGCTGTGTGCTTCGGGTCATTGTCATGTTGGAAGACCCAGCCTCGACCCATCTTCAATGCTCTAACTGAGGGAAGGAGGTTGTTCCCCAAAATCTCGCAATACATGGCCCCGGTCATCCTCTCCTTAATACAGTGCAGTCGCCCTGTCCCATGTGCAGAAAAACACCCCCAAAGCATGATGCTACCACCCCCATGCTTCACAGTAGGGATGGTGTTCTTGGGATGGTACTCATCATTCTTCTTCCTCCAAACACGTTTAGTGGAATTATGACCAAAAAGTTCTATTTTGGTCTCATCTGACCACATGACTTTCTCCCATGACTCCTCTGGATCATCCAAATGGTCATTGGCAAACTTAAGATGGGCCTTGACATGTGCTGGTTTAAGCAGGGGAACCTTCCGTGCCATGCATGATTTCAAACCATGACGTCTTAGTGTATTACCAACAGTAACCTTGGAAACGGTGGTCCCAGCTCTTTTCAGGTCATTGACCAGCTCCTCCTGTGTAGTTCTGGGCTGATTTCTCACCTTTCAAAGGATCATTGAGACCCCACGAGGTGAGATCTTGCATGGAGCCCCAGTCCGAGGGAGAATGACAGTCATGTTTAGCTTCTTCCATTTTCTAATGATTGCTCAAACAGTGGACCTTTTTTCACCAAGCTGCTTGGCAATTTCCCCGTAGCCCTTTCCAGCCTTGTGGAGGTGTACAATTTTGTCTCTAGTGTCTTTGGACAGCTCTTTGGTCTTGGCCATGTTAGTAGTTGGATTCTTACTGATTGTATGGGGTGGACAGGTGTCTTTATGCAGCTAACGACCTCAAACAGGTGCATCTAATTTAGGAAAATAAATGGAGTGGAGGTGGACATTTTAAAAGGCAGACTAACAGGTCTTTGAGGGTCAGAATTCTAGCTGATAGACAGGTGTTCAAATACTTATTTGCAGCTGTATCATACAAATAAATAGTAAAAAAAAAATCATATATTGTGATTTCTGGATTTTTTTTTATAGATTATGTCTCTCACAGTGGACATGCACCTACGATGACAATTTCAGACCCCTCCATGATTTCCAAGTCATAATTTCAAGAATATTATATTTTTATATATATATAAATTATTGTTGTTAATGCTTGTTGTGTCTTGTTTAAATAATTTCAAGTCATCTTGAGGGTCTTTTGGATGTTTGCTGAGGCCTTCAAGTGGCCCCAGAAAAACCACTGATCTAAGCCATAATGTACAGATTAGCGCTAAACTAATGGATGGTGAGCGCAACAAGAATTGTATCAAAATCTGTCAATGAGTTGCATGTTCTTTCCAATTATGTACATAATACATGTACTGTATTTAATATTAACACAGTTGTCAGTACCTGGATTTCCAGGAGTGAATTCAGGTGTACAATGCGGTCACTCCTGTAAATATCCAAACCAGTACTGCTACAGAATGGGATTACCAACTCAATAGATGAGTGACAGCCACATTTAGCTGCAGTGTGTATAAGTGTGTTTGATCGGTTCTGAATAATACACAAGACTTTCCGGTATCCTCTTCATGCACTTAATCTCTATCCAAATATAGCTTTGGCTTCATGCTACAATGCTTCAAATGACATAAATTCCTCAAAAAATGATAATGAATAAAAGAGTAAGAATAAAAAAGGGATTCACTCAACAGTGTTTTAAATAAAATAAACGATCATACTAAAGGACATATTAAATAATGAACAGTCAAATAATAAAAAATGAATATGAAAGGTCTAGATAAAGAGTAGAAAACATCAGTGACACAAAACACAGACAACATTCACTATGAAATCTTGTCTGCCCATAAAACTATGGCTTTTGTGTGTATGCTGTGTGACATTGAGGGAGTGTTTGTCTGAGCATTGACAAGGCAAGAGTGGTTTGAATTTTATTTGCCAATAAGCCTGTCAATCTGTGAGTGTGTGTGTGTGTGTGTGTGTGTGTGTGTGTGTGTGTGTGTGTGTGTGTGTGTGTGTGTGTGTGTGTGTGTGTGTGTGTGTGTGTGTGTGTGTGTGTGTGTGTGTGTGTGTGTGTGTGTGTAGAGCAAGGAGCGAAACAAGACAGTTGGACTTGAATGCACACACACACACACACACACACACACACACACACCGATGCCTATTTAATTAGAAATGTGTATTAGAATGTTCGTGGTCACAGGGTCCTTATGGGGCATGAAATAACAAGCAGCTGTGTTCAGGGTGTGTGTGCGTGTGTGTGGAGAGGTTTATTAGCTCAGTCCATAAAGGCAGTCTGGGATTCGCACAGGGACGCCCTAGGCTTAAGATCTGAACGCCACACAAGCAAGGCGCTGCCTCTGAAATACTAATATTGGCCCTTATTTCTGCAAACCCCCCATCCCAGACCATTCCCCCTCTACCAGGGCTTAGTCTACTGCTGGTCTGCTGTGCGCTTTGATTTCTCCAGCCTAACAGAATTGAAAAAAAGAGAACCCTCTCAACATCATAAGACTATCCATTGTCATTAAAAGCTGAGTAACCTCTACTCTTGCTCTAATGTTACAATCCTCAATGAAATCAGACACTGGTAATCGCGTACCTTTCCTCTTTTGGCATTACAAACGATTTTGGTTAGCTTTACGTTGACCATATGCAAGAAACCAGAAAGCACAATACCTGATATCTGGTTTTTTTTACACCTATTAAAGGGTAATCGCTTCAGTCAAAACCGGAGAGGCTTCCTATTAATTTAGCCAGGTCTACATGCGAGTCAGATTTAGTGAGATTCAGTGTGACCGACACCTACAGTTAAGACTCCTGCATGTAACTTGCATCTTTTTCTAGCCTCAGGCAAACACGTGTAAACTCACTGAAAACAAACAAAAAAGGGCTGTTGACATGACCAAATTAGTTCCCCATTTCTTAAAAAAAACACCATTGGTAACAAAGTCAGCAATAAACATGATAAACTGTTCAGGTAAAAAAATGAAAAAAAGGGGGGTTACCTGGTTCTCGAGTAACATTTCTTGTTATTATCAAAGTTGAAAACATTTGTGCCGCTTAATATTCTCAGGTTTTCAGAATTTTTTGATAATTTAAAAGATCAATGGAACTTAAATCGTTAATTTTAAATAAAATAATCTTGATGTAAAAGTCTTTACTGTCACTTATGATCAATTTAATGTGACTATGCAGAAGTGAAAAAACGGTATATGCATCTATTTGAATACCTGGTAACACTTTATTTTAGCTTCATCTTTGTTATTTTAGACAGGTTAGAAGTAGTTACTATAGTAATAACTATAAATTATGCATAATTACATGCAACTAACCCTACAACAAATCTAATCCTAACCCTGTTGCAAGTACACGTAGTGAATTAATATTACTCCGTATTTAAATGTAGAATTACACCGTAACATGGACACCTTAAAATAAAGTGTAACCAAATATCTTTAATTTTATTTTCATTCATTTTTTATTTTTTCATTACAATAAAGAGAAAAAAAGGAAACCATGCTTAAATAATTATCATGAAAATTGTTAAAGGGATAGTTCACCCAAAAATGAAAAATCACCCCTCACTCTCAAGCCATTTTAGGTGACAGAGAGACTTGTGACATGACATTCTTCTTTCAGATGAATACAATCAGAGTTATATATATATATTAAAAAAAATGTCCTGGCTCTTCCAAGCTTTATAATGGCAACCCAAAATTTGAATGCCCAAAAAAAAGTATTCATCCATTATAACGGCTCCGGGGGTTAATAAAGGCCTTCTGAAGCAAATCGATGGGTTTTTGTAAGAAAAATATGCATATTAAACACTGTTATAATGTAAAATATCTGGCTTCCGGTGGACCTCCTTCTGTATTCAACTTACGGAAAAAACATAACTGACGCGACGATAACGTCAGACGAAACGTAAAAAAGCATAGTAGCGCAAGCATTTTGAACTGCGAGAGGTGCTACACTTTCTTCGTAAGTTGAATATGGAAGGCGGTACACTTTTTTTGGGCTTCAAATTTTGGACTGCCATTCAGATAGAGCAACCATTGACTACCACAGTAGGAGAAAAAAATACTATGGCAGTCAATGGTTGCTCTCTCTGCTTGGTCACAAACATTCTTCAAAATATCTTCTTTTGTGTTCAGCAAAACAAAGAAACTCATACAGGTTTGGAACAACTTGACGGTGCGTAAATGACGACAGAATTTTCATTTTTGGGTGAACTATCCCTTTCACTGCCATTATAAAGCATGAAAGACCCACAACATTTTTAATATGATTGTATTCGTCTGAAAGAAGAATGTCATATACACCTATAATAGCTTAAGGGTGAGTAAATTATGGAGTAAAACATTTTTGGGTGAATCCCTTTAAGAGGTAATTGAGAAAAATGCTAGGACAGATTTAAAACGCTAGGACGAAGGTTTCCTAGATTTCAATCATTTCTAAATTAATTTAAGAGGAATGAGAACCCCTTAATTCCTTTAGAAAGCCATCTAACTTTAGCCTTGACTCAAAGTAAAATAAAAACAAATGGTTTAAATCTCTTAGTCTCAACTTGGCACCTCTCTGGTTTAGTGGGATTCAAGAGGACACAAAAGCATTTTTGATGGACATTCTCTGTTATGACAAATGGGTGTTCTCCAAAATGATTGATCAGAGATGTGAACGCACGCTGGCAGGAGACAGCAACAATACAGCTGATAAAAACAAAAAAAAAACACAATTGAGCCACCCAGCATTTGCTAAATTTACTTTGGCCTCCTGTTGGTTAAACATAGCAACAGTACGATTTGCACATCAAAAACTAGCACATGGCACTTGCAGAAACTGCAGATACCTGGTCATTTTGTAAGTCTGTGAAATGCAGACTGTCCCGTCATCATGTCACCACACAAAGTGTTGTGGGACGAAGGCAGAGGTGTTGAAACGGCACAAAACCCACCTTAATACCCCTCAGTTTTAGAATGTCTTCGGCTCTCAATGTGGAGTTATTAGGGGCCAGTGCCCTCTCCTTCAGCGGTAACAAAGTGAGCAGGCGTCTAGCACAAGTCTCTCAACCCTGGACCAATTACCACCTCATAAGAATATGCTTAACAGAACATTAAAGAAAAATCCAAAACAGCCACACAAAACACTCAATCCTTCTGCCAATTGTGGCTGACATCTCACATTCGGATGGTACAACAGAACCACTAAAAATTAGAAAAAAACATAATGGTCCTAAAAGGGCCGTCATTTTCTTTAAGCAAAATGTTGTCTTTCATCTCACTGAAGAAAACTCCCCATCATGCCTCAAAGCCAGTTTGAAGGACATTTTATGCTGCATACAAACAGTGCTTTCAAATCAGCAGAACGTCTGTTTACATGAGAGTAATATTAATTCAGAAGGCAGAAAGTAATTAAGCAGTCTTGTTTGCTAATCATCATCTGCTGCGCTGATGAGGGATTACTGCAGACCTCACAACAAAAGCTGCCAGTGTAACTTGAGTCAATTTGCATGTCTTCGCCACTCTCTACAGAAGGAGCTTGACTATTTTGAGAGTCTGGAGTACAAATCAATTTTTCCTTTGGTGCCATGTAGAACAACAGTATGTTTAGGTGATGGCAGGATCTATCAATGAATCAGGAAATTAGACAAATGGGCAGAAAATGTTTTTACACGTGACATGCAATAAAAAGTTTCAGTCCTACCCAGCAGATTCCATTTTAGAAACGGTTCCAAATTCTGCGATGTCAGAACAGAACTAAATACAAAGTATGACAATGATAATGATTGTGTGCTTTATTAAATGTAAAAATAATTAATTATCATTGTGTGACATTTATAGCCATACTGGAATTGACAATGGATAGTTCACCTCAGATTTTGAAAATAAAGGAACTCAATGTGAACAAGCAAATGTATTATGAAAAAGGCTGGTTCAGTCAGAATGCATTTTAAATTATGTTAAAATGGTAGCATTTATGAATTTGATTCTGTGATTATATTGGGAGAAGTGCACTTGTAGAGAGAATCCACCCACAAATTCTTCTGATTGGCTGTGTTATTGACTGTTGCGTTTCGTAGTTGCATCTGGTGTGGACAGACAAACTGCTTGTTGTGGAATCTTATCGCATCATGTCTGGTTAGGACACAGTGTTATGTTCATCAAGGGTTAATTTATTTGATCAAAAATATGATAAAACTATAATATTGTGAACATTATTGCAATGTCACATGATCCTTCAGAAATCATTCTAATATGCTGATTTGCTGCTCAAGAAACATTATCAGTGTTGTGCTGCTTAATATTTTTGTCAAAACCATGACATTTTTTCAGGATGAATAGAAAGTTCAAAGAAAACTTTTACATTTTGATGAATACATCCTTGCTAAATAAAAATAATAATTTTTAAAAAGTTAATACTAGCCCAAAATAAGCCGATATTAAAATTATGGCTGATACCAATAAGCTGATAATTGTTTCAGGGTATGGCCTGATAAACAAATTTGAAAGTACCGTTAAAAAAAATGGATATTGATTTGCTAAAGATTACATTTTAAAGTGTCACTATGTTAGTGTTTTTAAAGATTATGTGAGAGTTTGCTAAATCACAAAAGTAATCTAAATGTAAAAATAGGGGAAATGAGCATGCATAGTTAAACATGCATTTTAATCAATTCTGGTAAACTGCAAAAATAAAAATAAAACCATTAATAGATAGATAAAAGTCTTATATTGGCTGATAACCATTACGGTACTGGCATACTGTGCTAAAAAAATTTTGCATAACAAAACCTCCCATTCATACATTTTAACATGTAACACTGTAAGAAAAAGACAGGAGGAGTATATAATTTCACTTCTCTGGCCCCTATAATTGTTTTAACCTTGCAGCTCACACACCTTTTAACGTTTCCTCTTTAAAAGCACGGGGTTGGTGGGGTTAGATGTTTAGGCTGGGGTGAGGACAAGCTCCATGGAGTCAGCCGGCTTGTGCTCCATCTTCTTGTCCTCTGTTCCTGTCAACATCACTGCCCCACCAACAGTACCTTCGACTCCTCCATACACACGTACTCCCGCCCCGTGAGCCTTTCATAGCACAGAGTATGATTAATAGTTGTGTGCTGGCCTCTCCACGCACTCAGCACATTGTTGAGAAGCTCTGAAACAGGACAACAGTTGCATCCCCACCTAACACCGGGCCTAAGCCCTGACTGTCAGTCCCCGGTTAGAACACTGTTAACTGGCCAGATTTACAGCTATTAACCAGCGCTGGGTTGCTGCTTGGCAAAGACGAGACAAGCATCCATCATCACGACTTATGAAGCGTTTTATTACAGCGGGACAGAGGCCATGATGAGCACGCTGCCACACCGAGTGACACCAATACAATGCTGTGGGTGTTAAACTTACCACAGGGACGGATGACTTGCATATGAAGCATGTACTGTGGATTTACAGAGCTAAAGTGACACTTCAACACACCTTCGGAAAAGCATCTGCGCGACTTCAAGCAGAATGCATTTCATTATTCAAGTCCAAGCCATACAGCCTTTTCTATGCAATCTACATTTAATGCAAAGCGCAATAAAATGGGGAAAAAAACAGTAATGTTATGTCATTGCTTGAGCCAATGTTACTGATGGGCTGATCAAGATGACGAAACGAATAGGGTCACTTTCTAGGGATAATAAACCCAAGGTTTTTCAATCCTTCATAAAATGGATAATCATAAAAGATTTACTCATGACAATCAAAGAAATTGTTTGTACAATGTGCGGTATCAATTACAAGGTTAAAACATAAGCAAGTATTCTCTTCTCATCTCTTATTAAGACAGGAAAAGGCAAAGAGGATCCAGGGCCAGTTGAGAATTGTATTTGTGATGGAAACCTAGGACGGCAGATTGAGCGTAATGGAAGGAGGCTTCTCTCCTCGGGGGACCGCAGTTGTAAATTCCTTCCAGTAAACTTCTCGCTATTCAACAAGTTAGGCTCCTCTCTCATCTCTTTGACATTCACATCGGACAGTAACTTTACCTTTAAACATTCAGCTTAGCATTAGAGGTTAAACGATTATAGTTTGGACATTACGTATGCATCACAATATAGTGCAATATCAGCACAAGGCAATATATTAAGTATGTTCTAGTGACTAATAACTGTTTTACTTTGTAGGATCCAAGACAAAAGCTGCATTTCCACTGCAGGAACCTTCCCCAGGAACTAGGGACTTTAGGGTGGTACTCTGTGTTTCGACCGGAGGGACCAGGGTCTAAATGAAGTTCCAGGTAAAAAATTCCCGCTCAGAAAGTCCCTGTTTGCAAAAGTAGTACTTTTTCAAAGTTCAGGAACTTTTGGGGGTGGGACTTGGGTGCTGAACATGCTGATTGGTTGACTCCAGCATTTTATTTCAAACACCATTTTTAAAAGTCTTAAGCGGTGCGTCCAGTAAGAGTTGTTTGTTTGAATCAACAATAGAGTTACGACCGATGTCATGACGACGAGGTTCAGGCTTTATTAAGCTTATATGCGGAGGACGAAATCGAGCAGGAACTTGAACTTCATGGTAACCGCGATGGAAACGCAGACAGCAACAGGTCGGGGGGAAAAAAGTTCCCGGCACAAATAGTTTCAGGTAATTTCGGTGGAAACGGCTAGAATGTAACAGTCTGTCAAATCGTTTCAACTAGGGAGGGTTGTAGAGAGTAGTTTTACAGATTTAGCTACTTCCTTAAACTACCTTTGTGTCTACAACTTCATTATGAAATCAAAACCGACAATTCTTATGGACTAAATCACAGTATTTGATTTATCCGTGCACAGCCCTAAAAAAAAATCTGTAACAATTCTTAATCTTAAACAAACTTCTCTGATTTTACTGGCGCCAGGCTGTCACTAACATGACACTAAAATGACATCACCGCAATAGCAAACCACAACGATCCAATGATGCAATCAATTTCCGATGGACAAAACCAAGTCCCATCCTACATTTTTTATTGTTCATGAAGTGGTTTCACTCAGATATACATCACAATAGGGAAGAAAAGACTCTTGCAATTTCCATTTTATGCTGACTTTTGAATATGGAGCATATAGAATAAAAGCTCAAGCAGAATGTAACTGCAGCATTTTCAATTGGTTAAGAAATAAAACGATTAAATTATTTCCTAATATCTGTCCTGTAAGTCATTACTGTTCTTTCTGTCTGTATTATTCTGTAACTTTAAACTCTAAGAGACTTCCCCGCAGGAGCGTTCATCACATTGATATTGAGAACACTCACTCTGCTTTCTATTTGTTTGCCATCTCAGATGATGTTACCAAGGACATGAGTGGCAGACCCTCATGTTTTTTTTCCTCTCACTTTTCTTGAAGGGCAAAGGGAATTTATTTGCTCCATGTGCCATCATAAGTAAACACATTTGCATTTGTGTCGGTCTGATCAGACTTATGACTATGCTCTTTTCTGTTTTGTTTTTTTTGTTTTGTCAGAGCACATTCTTGCAGCTCATGTAGGTATGATATACAAGCACATATTAAAATGACAGAGGAGTCCACAGGGCCTCAAAGGAGCAGGATATTCCCACGTGCCCCAGGAGAAACCCTTGTTGGGACGCCAGCACAGGCACAGCTGTTAGCCTGAGACAGCTCACACTTGACCTTGAGCTATAGTTCACTGTACATGTGTGTGCTAAGACTGAAACAGAGGACACCAGCAGGCAGTTGGATAAATTGCTTAGACTAGACTTAGTTTGTCTTCTTTTTTATCAACACTTGAATGTGGGTAAGTTTCATTTAAAAAAAGCAACATTCTGGGCGAAAAGCTGAGAAAAACGCTTTTGTCAAAGACTACATCCAGATCAGATTCAGAGCGATAACCTAAACATAGATGGAATAGATCAAGTCCCTCAACACCCCCAAAGCTTGCACAGTCCTATAGCTCGCCATGGGTCGACATTTCATTCAGTACCATTAGGCAGTTTTGATTTATATGCCGTTTAATGTTGATGATCGCGTTATTTTTCATATGCATCTGCTTACATATGCTATCACTTGTTTCTGCTTCTTTTTCACCTGTGCTCTGATACAGAGATTCTGTACTCTTTCCGAAGGTGTGTCATAGCACCCCATACCATATAACATTGAATGGCGAATTTCCGTCAATGGCAGGAAAGTGCGGTCTCATAAATGACGGAAATTTTGTCAATGGCGGGGAAAGAGTTAAGACACAAAGAGGCTATGTTTATCCCCTGTCATAAAAACAATAAAAATCACAATGCTAAAAATTGTACGGGACTTAAAACTGGCCTTTTATTTTTACGCAAAATATAATTTCCTGCTACTGATCCAGTTAATTTTGATTGTCTCAAATTGCTTAGCAGCCTTGTGGGAAAAGCTCACAACCATCCAAGCAGAAATGACTTAACATGATATGTGTAGTATGAGATGTCAAGTATAGTTTCAAATATACATAAATATGGAGACAAGAACTTGCAAATACTGTACTCAGGGCCTGTCAAAGGCATGGCAAATTTCTTAATCAAGAAGACACAGTCAAAGGATTCATCCACAGCCCTTTGTTCAGGAGATGAAGAGATTACAGAAAGTACCTGAAAAGAACTAGCGATCAAAGTATCACTAATGTTTACTACAAAACTCAGTCGACATCCAATCATCGGGTGGCGTGGTCTGACCTATTAGAGGAGGAATTTCTTTAGTACCGGAAAACTAAATGAGAAAGGCTAGGAGTACAGGGTAAGTGAGAGAGTTGTCAATCAAACAAAGCTCTGGTATTGGATCTACCAGGTGGCGTCTTTAAACCTGTATTTGTATGAATAAAAATGAGAGGATTTAGTCTGTCGGCTTCCTCTACAGACTTGTCAAAAACCTGACCTTTGACGCGAAGGGAGGGGGAGGAAGATTCAAAGCTCTAAAGGACTAAAGCTTGGGCTGACTAGTGTATAAAAAGTGAATACTATGAGAAGGTGAGACATCTTCATTCCAACAGTCGTTTCCTTCCCCACTTTTTGCCTCAATGGTACGATATTCGATGTAGAGCGGATATCAAAAATATCCCACAGAATTACTTGACCTCACACCGAATCCTAGTTCTCAATTTGATGTTAAACAGACCACGTTTCATAGCTAGAATATCTCCCTTACAAAACCAATAGATTCATAGACCAGTTGTCCACCATGCTAGACACAAGATCTAAAGCTCACTTCTCCAATACCAGTGTGTGGATTTAAAAACGGAGAGTCTAAAAGCGGTCTGCAGAAAAACACAAACCGCAGAACGCAATGGCATTCATTTGTCACCCCAAGTTGCTTGTTTGTAATTCCAGAGGGGTTCAGGATTAACAAGAACATCTGACTGGCTTCTGCTGCCAACAGAGGACGATTGTGCTTCATGTTTATTTTATAAATTGGCAAAAATGTAAATGTTATATATTAAAATAATAGTCCTGGAGGCAACTATAACTTTATCCATATTCTATTAAAACTTAGAGAAAATATAAATATATTTGGGCTAATTTGAAAATGCTTTCAGCTTCCAATAAGAGCCAAATACTTGTCATCATTTACTCATCCTCATGTCACTACAAACCTGTATGACTTTTTCTTCTATGGAACAAGGCATCATTGGACCCCAGTGTCGTCTTTTCCACAGAATAAAATCAGTCGAACAGGTTTAGAACGACATGGGAGAAAATAACTATTTTAATTTGAGCAACCTGTCCCTTAAACACATTTTACAACAGCTAAAGTCATTCCATATAACTTTCCCACAAATCAAGACAGAAAAGGCAAAAGTCCGCAGATTCAGTCTGGGCATGCTTATCAGCAACTAAGCGCAGCTCACTCCATGAGTCTTGAGCAAATAACACCAGATGAAATAGATCATTGCTGTCACCACCTTCATGCTAGAGATTCCAAGACAAAAGACAAATCGAAATCTCAGCGATGACTTCCGTACGTCAGTCAAAAAAAGTAGGGTACTTATGGTATCTATAACAATATGTAACCTAAATACCTGTTGAAATGTCAATTTCTATTCAATCTGCTACTTAAAGAATTTTGCCAACATGCAACAGATCCAATTTGTGCGGAGGGAAAAAGCTTCACAATATCAGGGCTCAAAATTAACTTTACTTGATAGCACTGGTGCTCACAACTTTAAAAAGTTAGGAGCACCAGCAAAAATGTAGGAGCACCCATCGAAAATTAAGCAATCTTTTTTTATTTAAATGAGATGTAATTATAGGATTTTAAGTAAAAACAGAATGGTCTGACTTTAGATTTGTGAAATTATGCTACAGAAGTCATAAACAGCAGACGGACTGATTGAAAATGCAAGATCACTCTCTGACAGTAGGTGGCGCTTATGGAACAGCAGCGATATAGCGTTTCTTTGGGTACTGCTATACACAAAGTCGTGCTATGGTTAAATACTACTTTGCATGGAGGCAAGACATCTCTGGCCTGTTGACGTCCTGTTTTCAGACTTCGTAATACTTTCGCACAAATTACATTTTGGGAAAGGAATGCAATGCAGTTTGTGTGCAAGTCCGAAATAGAGATTGGCCAAAATAAAACCTGATTGCGATTGTTTGTTTGGAGCAAAAACCAGGCGTTTTTATTTATTTTATTTTTTTTACCAAAAACGGTCATACCACAAACACTGCTTGAATCAGGTGTAATGTACAGGCAAGTGAGGTAGTATTAGTACCAACACGTGTTTCTGATGTACTAGAAACTCTTTGTTTCACAAATACAAAAATGGCCTCATTCAAGACAAGAACACTTTTTTTTTTTTTGTGGAGGGAGAGACAACACTTCCTTTCCCAGAACAATCCATCTCTCGGGTTGACAAGTCTCCCTGCTATATTTACCCAACCTAAACTGCAGATGATATACTTCCAGCTGCATTCTGCCGCCATACGGCACATGTGCCTGCCAATCAAACGGCTGGTGCAGAGGAAGGAGAATGAAACCTTTATCAAGCCAGAGAAAGTGGCTAGTAAACCTTTTGGGCTAATCCACATTTCCTTTGTCGGTATCTTTTGTTGTTGGCCAAGATAAAATGGCCACAATGTGAATGGAATTATAGGCTTTCATTAAGAAGACAGCTGGGCTATTTAAGAGATGCATATATAAATTTAATTCACAGTACACACTGAGCCAAAACACTAGCAACATAATATGACCAAACCCAATTCAACATATTTCATCCTTCTTGAAAAGGCATTGAGCAATATTTGCGCACTACTCACTAAGTGCTTACTGTTTTAGATCTATTATTAAGAGACAAATAGTAAAACAAGGCAATCGGTAAGTTAAAGGCTGGTTGATTATAACTTTCGAGATTTTTATTGATCAAAGGATCAATTTGATTGATTAAAGGCATAACTTGCAGCCATGGCTGAAAATCAAATGAACTTGGTTGATACTTTCAGAAATAACTAGATAAATGATTTTGTATCTTACAATACTGTTCAAAAGTTTGGGGCCAGTAAGATTTTTTTTAAAGATATTAAGATTTGTATCAGCAAGGGTGCATTAAATTGATCAAAAGTTAGAATAAAGACTAATAAAAGCTGTCTTTAAAAATCTATATCAAATCAATAAATGAATGTTGTTCTTTGATTCATCAAAGAATCCTGAAAAAAAAATTTAAGCAGCTGTTTTCAACATTCATAAGAAACGTTTCTAGAGCAGCAAATCAGCATATTACAATGATTTCTGAAGGACCACGTGACACTGAAGACTGGAGTGATGATGCTGAAAATTCAGCGTTGCCATCACAGGAAACTATTATTTTAAATTGTAATAATAATTTACCATATTACTGTTTATTACTGTATTGTTGATCAAATAAATGCAGCCTTTGTGAGCACAAGAGATCGTACATACCCCAAACCTTTAAACAGTGGTGTACATATGCTTGGAAAACAAGCTTACATCACCCATTTTACTCACTATGAAGTAGGTGAATGAAAGTCAACACTTGCTCAACAGTGCAAGAGAATTAACAAGGCCTTTGCTATGGGTCAGAGGGGGAGTTTGGTAGATTTCTGCCTGGGTCCAGACACAGCCGCTCCTGTCCATCTCCGAGCAGCAGTATTCTCCAGAGAGAGGACTCCCTGTCCAGGGCTTCCATTACAGAGGCATGACGACATGCAGACAGAGTAGAGAGCTGTTGCACATCTCATCAACTCACACCCCTCCATTAATACACAGAAATTCACTATGATGAATCAGGCTGGCATGCTTTGCAGAACTTTCAGCTACCAAAGGGAAGTCATGTTAGTCGAGATAGTTTGTTCCCCTCTTACCCAAAAGACTTGCTTTAATCAGTCATCACACTCATTAAAGTTACTTGAACTCAAAAGCTCTTAGGATTCTAGTGCAAATCTGTAAACAAGCCATAGATGTCACTGTTGTGGACATAAGTGAGCACTTTATAGTAAAATAATACTGGAAATGTGGAAATTAAGTTCTCTCAACATATATATGGACTCCGGGTGCCTCAAAAGTCTTCTTCAATCAGCTTTCATGGAATAATACAACTATTTGATCAACCATAAGGAGATGACTGTTAAAAATAGCAGCAATTGTGCAAGTTTGTAAGTGTTATAACATGATTACAATACCTCTTTTCAATTGAGAGCATCGCAATAAGAATGATTTTTCATTTCTTTTTGAACGGAGGAACAATTGCATAAAAACATAGCATAACATTTACTTTAGCTGTCCTTTTCATTAAGAGGCATTTGGATAACTAAATGAACAAACACTGACAGTTTCCATGGGACCCCAAAAATTATAAAGGTGGCATAAAAGCCCAATAGTAAGACATTGAAAAAGATAATATTGACTGATTTGAAAAGGCCATCCCTTTTCTCAAAGGAAATTTAGCATACACCTGCTTAAATATGCTTTCGTTCTGTAGCAGGAAAGAAGCACTCTTACGAATGCTAAACGAGTCTGTTTAGTTAGATCCTGTCTGACGTGGTTCAGTCTACTCTTAAATAAAGGAAATGAAGAAATGGTGCTGTGGCAGAATGGAAAAACTCATCATTTTGCTTGTTTTTAAAGGAACAATCCACCATTTTTAGAAATAGGGCTTATTCTACTTCTTTCCTACATTTAGATGTGTGGGAAAATGCATTTTTGTCTCAGTGCATGCATTGTTTTAGTTTGGGAGTGTCGCCGCTAGCTTAGCTTAGCATAATGAATGGAATCCTATGTTGCCAGGTAGCATGTCCTGAGTAAAAGTGATCCAAAAAAAAAAACCCCACCTAATTACTTCTTGTGGCCTGCGTATTTACGACGAGTACAAATAGCGATGCAGATTAAGACTAGGCGATTTCCTAGGCAGATATTGACTTGGGACTATATTATGGGGACGCACAGGCAAAGCACTGCTACTTGGGCGCAGAGATACACACAACACATGAATCCCACAACTTCAGTCAACATACCGGCGTGAATATGTTGAACATCAGGAGGAAGAGGTTGCGATCGCTCAGCAGCCGGAGGACGTGAGGATGAGAGCCAACACGGACTGGTGTGGAGGAAAATGTCACTATGCCGACTGTGCTGTGGCGAGTGGGACAAGTTACTGCCATCGATGACCAGGCTCAACACGTCAGATCAAGATAAGCGTGCCCGCAGTTTTGTCACAGCTACCGAGGATTTCACGGCGTTGATCCATCTTGTAACTGTAGCTGTAACTTGTCAAAATAAACAATCCAAAAGATAAGACACTCTGTGCAGGTCACGCCGGTATGTTATACTTTTTTTCCCGTTTTTTGTCGCGTTGCACGCCGGTATGTTGACGGAAGTTGTGGGATTCATGTGTTGCGTGCATCTCTGTGCCCAAGTAGCAGTGCTTCCCCATAATATAGTCCCAAGTCAATATCTGCCTAGGAAATCACTTAGTCTTAAGTGAGCGGGGTTGGGGGGGGATAACTTTTAAGCCGGGTGCACACTGCAATTTGGTCCACGATTTGGCCGTCTGAGACAAATTTTTGATCCTTAGTTTGACATGTGCACCGACAACCGATTAATGACCGTTGCGATCAAATTTTACCTCGGACAAAATTCTGGCAATGTCAGAAGATTTGAGGCGCAATCCTGCAGTGTGACTTCTAGGACAACCGTCAAATCAAGAACCAATAGGAGCGCAGAACCTGATGACGCATTTCGTGCAACAACATCAGAACACAAAAGGCAACATGTCGAAAAGAGAGTGAAAAATGGCTTTTGTTGTTTGCTGAACACTACCATTGTGTCTGTGAATACGGCTCACCGTTACCGAACGTGTCACGGATTGAGTCTCTTGCTTGCGTCCGTTTTTCGCGTCTGACTGTCGTACAGTCTGACATAATGACAACTGAGATCCTACAGTGTGACATGCATTACATCGGGGACCATGTTCGTACAGTCTGACAAGCAACATTCGCAGAGGATTTTGAAAAATCGCACAGTGTGCAGGACCCTTTACTCAGGACATGCTACCTGGCAACATAGGATTCCATTCATTATGCTAAGCTAAGCTAGCGGCGACCCTCCCAAACTAATACTCAATTCCGATTTATTGCTCAGATCTAATTTTTTTGTATATAAGTATTTTTGTATTTTTATAGCTGTCATGAGAAAAACAGTTCTGAATCACATGTGAGAAAAAGAAACATTTGCCTGCAGTCTGAATGTAGCATTAGTTAAAGCGTTCCCCCAAAAATGAAAATTCTGTCATCATTTTCTCATCCTCAAGTTGTTCCAAACCTGTATGAATTTCTTTCTTCTATTGAACACAAAAGATGAAATTTTGAAGAATATGGGTAACCAAACAGTTGATGGACCCCACTGATGTCCATAGAACAGAAATACTATGGAAGTCAATGGGGTCCATCAACTGTTTGGTTACAAACATTCTTCAAAATATATTGTGTTCAACAGAACAAAAAAACTCCTGCAGGTTTGGAACAACTTGAGGATGAGTAAATGATGACAGAATTTTCATTTTGGGTGAACTAACCCTTAAATTACTCCAATCTTGAGTTATCAGGTCTAACCTTTTATGCTATTGAGGGTCTCTTTCAAGTGGCTGAAGCTGCTGAGTAGTGGGTCCTGTTCTTCATCCTGTGAAAAAAATGAGAAAATAATTTTAGTGTTCTAGTTAACAACAATTTGGCATGTTATGATTTCACTTACAATATCATTTGATGTGTTCATCTTATTTAAATATGGGATGCATTATCAGTTATTAACCAATATTAGAGATTTTGTCATGGATTGGAGATATGACATACTATATGGGTTGATATTAGGCCTGTCACGATTGGTCGATACAATCGACTGTGTCAACGCTGATAATAAGTCGACGTCAATATTTTTAGTCGAATGTGTAAGTTGGGTACGATATGAAATTGTATTAGTACCGGTACTTTAGAAATGACAGCACACAATAAGGGCAGTATTTCTTAATGTGCGTCGATGTGTGACAGCAAGAGTGAGAACGTGTGTGTGAAGCAGAACAGTCAAATATATACGCGCAGCTCAGGAAAAAGTGCCGCGTGGCCGGGACGTGCTCGCCTGCCGCGCGCGCAGTCGCCTTTCACTCAGACAGATTGCGACGTCAGTTTCGCGGATTATTGTGTTTAAATGGTAAAATATATGTACAAATGCATGTCCTGGCGAGTATTCATGTAAACACAGTCGGATATGTCTTTAGTGAACGTATACAGAGTTGAATGATAAATCGGGTGTTACAATGAAATTGGTCCGTGCAGCTCTTAAAGGGCCGGACCTAATATTCTGTGTGATTAATGTTAATCAAACAACAAAGAAAATAGAAAATCACCCCATGCTTGACTGAATAACTTTAATATATTTATTAAGAATCATTGTATAGTTAATTTACAGTGACTATGCAGACTATGCATTTTTGTTTTTACATTTGATTATTTGATTTTTTTTATTGAATGCTACTGTTAAACAGACCTACTGTAGCTGAATATAAAGGACTGTTTTTGTCATATTGTTTGTAATTTACATTTTGGCTTATTTAAAAAAAACTGATCAAATTAAATATCTATATTGTAATTATAAAATTACATTTAAAAAAAATATTAAATTATTTGTATCATGAAATAAGATTTCGGTCATCCCAACCTGTTCAGAACAGTGGTTAGTGTTAACATGATTGATAATAATGGGATTGTTGCAAACATTTCAAAGTCATAATTTTGGTATCGTGACAACACTATTCTATATAAAAAGTATTTGCTGATATTCTCTTTTTTTGTTATGTTGGTTTACAAATTTGTACCTTTTTAAATTTTTTGTCTTTTAGTTTTACATTTTGTCAAAGGCTTGTTTACATTTATCATTTTTTATAGTACACTACTGAAGGCAAACGTTACAAGTTAAATAAAATGTTTTTAAGTAAAATTGTTGAAAATTAATAGTCGATAGATTAATCGATATAAAAATAGTTGTTAGTAGCAGCCCTAGTTGATATTGAATATTTAACTGTGCATGCTAATGATTACATTTAATTTACCTTTGCCATCCTTTAACGCTCACTTAAACTTTTAACATAACACTTAAATATAATCTTTAATACATCTCAAAATTAATCTCATTTAAATGGTGTGATGCCTAAATTCACTTTTAGCAATTAAACAACTGATTTCAATGTTTTATTTTTACTTTTAGAAAAAGGCTATAGACTTACCAGTTTCCGACCATAACATGATAATATTTATCGCCATTTCAATTTCAGCAATAAGTTCATCACTAATTTAAATATTCAAGAATTTTGAGAAACATATGGCCATTAAATGTGGCCTTTTAACAACAAATTTGATATATTACAAATCACCATAGACGGAGTGACTAATGTCAGTACCATTAGGCTAAATATCATTTTAAATATCTATTATGGGACATCAGGCCCTACATTTCAGATAATTACAAAGTTCTTATAATAAATCTAAAGTGGCCAACTTACCAAAGGAGTATGGGTACTCCATCTAGAGTTCCTCTTGATAGCAGTAACAACAACAGAAATCTCCCCTTGAACGATGTATATATTCTTGTCCACCATAGTGAATCTAGAGTGCAATTAGATACATGCAATTAAAAACAAGAAACAACTTCATATCCTTTATTGAATGCAAGAGAGAGAGACATATACATTATATATGATCATCCTAGTCAAGACCACCGATTCTAGACCAGAGCTTAAAGCTAGCGGTAATCGCTGTGTAAAGCATCAGACAATGCAGCAGACAGGTAGTATCAGCTCAGACTTCATTATGCCAGATTAAGCCTTGTGGGCGCAAGGCAGCTGCACAGAAATCACAATTTTAGAAATCATGATATTAGAAATCGGACCATACATACAACTTTGAGGATCAAAGAGGCTCTGTATGGCCAAGAGAACATACTAGAAATTTCAGAAAGTATTTCCAATATATCTCCTAAACAAAAAAATCTACTTGTTTATGCAGAAAGACTTGCCAATGTTTGGCTCATGTTCTGGTAGATTGAAACTGAAACCCATCAAACCTATGGTATTACGGGATTCAAAACAGAGTGGTGCAGGGATGACGTCAAACCCATAAGGACTAATTCATCATTGGTTCCCTCGAGAAGCATATAGATCATATTAGGGCTGGGCGATATGGCCAAAAAATCATATCTCTGTATTTTTTGGTTGAATGGCGATACACGGTATATATCACAGTATTTTCGAAGTTTTTCTATTTGGATAAAAAAAAAAAAATCTGTATTTATTTTTATTTTATTTCACATCATGCCCAATGATGTCCTAAAAACAATGTTGATACTGAAGGCTATAAACAAATACACTAAATGTAATGTAGGCTATGCAATATATTATGTGCAAAAAGGGGGTTTACAATCTAAAAACAAAATGAAAAATTTTGTTTTTAAATTCACTAAACTAAAAATGAAAATAAAAACAAAAGCATAGCCTATATATTTGATTACACCATTATAATGGACACTTTAATAAAAATATGTGTAGGTTTAAAATTCCACATATGGCACATTTATTGTCCAACAACAAATACTTTAGTCTGAATTATTGCGTTCCTATTCTATTGCGCTCTGTCTGTTTGGCGCGCATGCGCGTGGCGGCGCTCATTCACAGAAGCCTGCATTTTAGCAGAGATTCACTTGCACAAGGCTTGTCCTCCCAGACAGCAAAATGAACGTATTTGCATGACTTTCTAACATTTACAGATGGAGAATATACCTGTGAAATGTAAGTTATGCACTGAGGAAAGCACCACATTTCAAACGCATTAAACACTGCAAGTATTTATCTGTCTGTCAGCACAAGTAGCCTCAGAGCATCTGACAGGGCAAGCTGCTTTAACATATAACATTACGTGTTAACTATATCTTACCAGTTATTTTAAAGCCCTTAATATAAAGCATGTGTCACGTTTAAATTGTATCATGCACTTTCCCTGCATCAGCTCATTCTGCGTACTCCGCTATTTTTCAGATGCGTTCCTATCAATCTACTGTACTACACTGATATAAACGGTATTGCCTCATTCCATATAATTTCAAAAAAAATATATCGATATATTGTACAAACTCGATATACCGCCCAGCCCTAATAGATCACGAGAATTTTTGGTGTGTGCACATGTGCAGTTTATGTCGCAGAGCAAAATCATCAAGTTATGTTTACCACAGACCTTATTTTACTCTTTTGGTTTTGATGTCATCCCTGCACCACTCTATAATGACTAGGGCCCTGTTTACACCTGGGGCCAGTTGCATAAACATCCATTATGTTAAGACAGTGTCTTAAAATCTGGTATGACCCACTGGCAGTAAGTCGGTACCAAATTAGGCTAATCTACGTTTTTATGTAACTGACTTAAGTTATGAACAGTCTTAAAGAAAATGATGACTAACTTGAAATTGATTAGATCACAAATGGAATACGCTAAATACAGGTGTAAAAGGGGTCTAAAACGTTTTGAGCTTGTCCATTTTCGACCACATCCAGAGGTAGTCGAAAACGCAATCAACCGGATTGCTTTCGCAGTATAAACGCTCATGTGGTCGAATGTGTTCCAACAGCCACAAAAGACGCCTACTCTCTGCCTACCGACATAATGTGTAAACATTACGGGAAGCGTGCTAGCCAGAAGGGATTTAAACTTTGGCTTCAAAGTTCGGTTTGAAGACGAAAAACATACCAAGTTCTCTCACCATTCCTGATTTCTAACACGCACTCACAGCTTTTAGCGTGGTAATGCGGCTGTCAGAGCAGAAATGAAAGCTCAATATGGTAATCAATATTGAATTGAAAATAGAATCGAAAGCTTGTGAATCGAAATCGAATCGAATTGTGAAATTTGTGTCAATATCCAGCCCTAGTGTAAACAGGGCATAGATATAACAACAGTTTATATAACATCGCTTTCGCTTGTGAATTTGCAATCCCACCTACTCTGTCTATAGGCCTATAAGTTGTGGGCATCAGGGAACTACTATCTTTATGCGAGGTATTGAAATTGCCTTTGAATGCACGCTCGCTTTAAAGGTCCTGTTCTTTGTGATCCCATTTTTCAAACTTTAGTTAAGTGTGCAATGTTGCGGTTAGAGCATAAATAATACCTGTAAAATTATAAAGTTCAATGCCAAGAGAGATATTTTATTTAACAGAAGTCCCCTTTCAAAGCCTACAGCGAACGGCCGATTAGGACTACATCCCTCTACTTCCTTCTTTAATAACGTCACTTGAACACTGAGCGCATGCATCTCTGGTAAGAGGCGTGACCTTACCGGGCAACGTGCGCTAAGCTGCTGTCGAATCACAACCTATGATCACAACACAGGAACCGCTGGCACAATCAGAACTCGTTACGTTTTCTGAAGGAGGGACTTCATAGAACAAGGAACTCATCAGCCGTTTTTAGGACAGTGAAAACAGCGGTATACAGATAAGTAAATTGTGTGAAAAATACTGTTTTTTTACACGCGAAACATGAACACGTTATATTGCACACTGTAAACACAATCAAAGCTTCAAAAAAACAGGAAAAACGGGACCTTTAAACTTTCGCTTTGGTTCACACATACTCTGTGTATAGGGAGTGGTGGGGAATTTTACAAGATAAGTTATTTGTCAATGACGCTCAGGATCTGTTGCGCACCAAATGTTGCCGTTTAAAAATCGTGTAGTGCATTCCAGCCTCAAGTCGCAGAGAAATCCACAGGAAGTGGTGAAGTCATGCAGTCCGTGATGGACAGATCGTAACACGGCTGGTCCAATTATTCAGGAAAAGGCAGCGGAGGCGCCGGTGCAATCAACAGCAGAAAGTACTCTTTTGTGAAAGTATTATTTAGAGCCATATGGATAAGACAACATTTGAAAGTGTAAAGGGTCTATGTGAGATGGTGGTCCGGTGGGTTAAACCATGGAACTGATATGCAGAAGGTTGCTGGTTCGATCCCAGCGGTCACCAGCAGTGTGTCCTTGAGCAAGGCACTTTACTCCATGTTGCTCCAGGGGGATTGTCCCTGTAATAAGGGCACTGTAAGTCGCTTTGGATAAAAGCGTCTGCCAAATGCATAAATGTAAATGTAAAATGTCT